>ML120422.1:0-133736 GCA_003788595.2 Choiromyces venosus 120613-1 | reverse complement strand
TGACAGTTTCAGCCACAGCGCCGGGAAGGCCAGAGATAATTCCTGCAAGGAATTCCTCCGAGACAAAGAGTGAAGAAACGACAAGAGGGAAAGCAGCAAGCCAAACAAGAGCAAAAGGGATGGTGTTCGCATGGGAGAGGAAAAACTCGCAGAAAAAGTGGTAAATAAAAGCAAGAATGAAAGTCTTGATGGCGGAAGAGAAAGAAGACATTGAGAATGTGAATGAAAAATATGAGAAATAGGTAAAGGAAGTAAGAAATTTGAGTGTGTAGATGAGAACAGAAATTTCTGGGGCAGGAGGAAAGAAGAGTGGGAGACTGGCACTCATTATAGTGTTTTTTTGGCCGACAACGAAGTTGTGTGCACGACTGCTGCGACGTCTTTTTTTGCCTCGAGGGAGCCCTCGTTCAGTTACTAAATTTAGGGTATCTACGCTTTTAAAGCCTAAGCCATCTGCAGAGGATTTATCATAATATCTCAAATTGCCTGGACTGGGCTTTTCAGCGGAGGTACAAAGAAAACCTACTATTCTGGGTTTGCGGTCGATTGATATATCGTGGGATTTGGGTTTATGGCTTTGTAAGCCCATGTCACAACTTCGAATATTTGGTCAACGAAGGGTTAAGTCGCATACAAAGGATTTCCTTTAAACCGTCAAAACCATGGTTACAAGTCAATAGTGGAAATATGCTTCATGGAGGACCCTTGTGTAACTGAGGTTCATAATTACTCCTTCTGGAAGCTTGGTCTTAAGTTCACATAAGCTAGCTTCTTATTGTCTTAGTACAGTAGCCGAGTTCCTACCGCTGGACGTGCACCGAAAGATTTGCCGAGGATGTAGAGCTTCTTTCTTTGCTATCATATCACTGGTACAAAACACAGCTTCAAAGAGTTGCAAGTAGCACAATAATAATCAATACATAAAACAATGTCATAAATTAGGTATCCATCTACGCTACGCTACGGAAAAACCCCAAACCAGATCGAATCCAACCCAAATATGGAAACGTTAATAACTTTCATACGGAATTCCACTACCAACACCTCTATTCCTCATTTTCGCCCTTTCAAGCGCACTCATCTCTCCCCCGCCTGCCCCACCATGACTTGGGGGGTTACCACCATTAGGACCTCCATGTCCACTGCCGAGACTGACCCCACCCCCAGTGGATATAACGTCTTCCTCAGGAACATCCTTCAGTATTTCCAAAACACCCTGAATACCGCCCTCTATAATGTCCCAATCACCATCTACTACGCCTACCCTTTCGCGTAGCTCCTTCTCCGCCTCTTCGTCAGAGTTTAACCGCTCCTTGGCAACTTCGCCCTTATCCCGACCCTCGGCAATGCCGACCTCCGCGGTCGACTCGTTCATCAGAAGACTTGCAGAGTGGAAGGCTTTCATGAATTTTATACTCTTTTCCTTCAGCGTTGAGAGAAGCTCGAGAGTGTAAATAAGGTCGGCTTTGAAGCTTCCAGTGCGCGGCGGGTTGGTAAGGAGTGGCGTTACAGCTTGCGTAAGCTCTTCGGTGTAGTTTAATTCGGCGGTGAGGCCACGTTCGATACCTTCTTCAACGGTTTCCATGAGCTGGGAGGTTCGGGCGAGTTTCTGCTTTGCGGCTTCGAGGATGCTGGGGACTGTTAGCTTGCAATTCAATTAGCTTGAGGGACGGGAGTGATTACGTTTTCTTTTCACTCTCATCAAAGTGCTTTTCCATGCTCTTCATTTTGGAAATGTTTCTAGAGGCGTAGAGGGGTTGGATAACCGTCTTTCTGTACCGTCTATCACGCTCTAAAATAGCCACTTGAACTTTTTCATGCCTACGTTCGATGTAGCCCCGGAGCAAGATGAGCCCCTCCAATAAGTCCGTGAGTTCTAGACCTTCAATCTTCATCCACCGCTCCTTTCCTAAAACGGCATCTTGAAGGCTGTTTATTGTCTGGAAATACTTGTCCATTAGCCCTTTAATTCCCTCTTGTATTTTGTCGTAGACCTTCTGGAAGACTTCATCCCGGTATTTCTCGTATTCGGCCTCCTCTTCTTTGGCCTTCTTTTCTGCCTCCTCAGCATTAAACGTTTGGTCCATGTCATTGACGTCACCGTAACCAATCTCGTGATGGGTAAATAGACGATCAGTATACTCCTCGTGTTCCTCCAACCGGACTCTTCGTTCCTCTTCAAGCTTTTGCAGGCGTTTCTTCAAAGCATCGGCATAGGCTGTGTTGATCTTTTCAATGAAAGAGAAGTCCTCACCAACTTCAGCAATAGTTTTCTTGATGCCGTCAAGTACTGCAGTCGATGGGACCTTATGGGATCTATTAGCTGGCAACACAGTAGAAAGCGCGTTAACTGTCGAAGGAGTTGACAGTCCTAGAATTGGTGGTGTAGGCGTAGGTCCAAGCTTTAACTCATCAAGTTCAACACTCTGAGATGGCGTAAAGTACTCCTCTGAACTTTTTGGATACTTTTCCTGTGGCTCTGGAGGGAAGTTTGGCGCCTCGGCCCTCGTTGGGCTTCGATATTTCTCAGACGAAGTCACATATGCCTGGTACGGCGCGGTATCCACAACCGTCGGCGCAGGTTTAGGAGGCCCGAATTCTGGAGGATGTCCATGTCCGGGGGGAGCCATGGTTTGTGCTCTGCCTGGCTGATTGTATATAACTGAGCTACGTTTGGACTGGGATTGAGCTCCCCGATTATCAATTGTTGAAGCCCTCTTTGCGTCGTATGCAACAAAGTCAGATCCTGAAGAAGCCGGTCGTGAGCCTGGCTTTGTTGGTGGTGCTTTATAGGGAGCATGGGCACCATTTCCGGGAGTTACAGTCTTTGTTGGAGGAGATGCTGATTCGTTGGGACGAAATGGGACATAGCCTTGGTGTTGGTGAGACGCTGGAGAGGTAGGTTTCTGCTGGGGAGGACTGTAGACTGCGGGATTAAATGCCTTGTAGCTATCATTGCCAACGGGTGGATCCTCCAATGGCTGTTGAGGTTTCGGCGGGGCCGCACCCGGCCGGAAGGCTTGATAAGTTTCAACTCTCTCTGGGGGATTGAATTCATCCTGCTTAGGTGTCTGATAGGCAACTTCATGAATTGGAGAAGGGATATTTGGTGGATGTGGCTGGTTCTGAGGTGTATGGTGATGTTGCCCGCAGAACAAGGGAGCTACTGATACATCGGAGGCCACGTCCTTGTTTGAAATTTTAGGACTTTTCTCAGCACTTTGGGTACTGGCTGGCCCATCAAAGTTCTTCATACCACCGAACACGCTTCCTTGCCTGCTAGGAATATCGCCAAGAGCGTTAGGGTATCGTTCCCCACGAATGAAGTATTCCTTCTCCATGAACTCTGTAAATACCCTCAATTTCTCCTCATCCGAAGTAGCTGCAACTTCCGCTTGGATCATATCAATGAAGCGATGAATGGAATCAGCGTAGAACTGCTCTAGCGCATCTAGAGGATTCGGTTCGTCCTCGGGTTGGACCGGGGCAGCGGGCTGCTGCGTTTGAGCAGGTTCGTAAGACTGCTGTGCTGGTGGTTGAGGAGGCTGGTGTTGTTGCTGGTATTCATATTGAGGTTGTTGAGTTGCATTTTGTTGAGTAGGTTGTTGGGCTGTCAATGGAACGGGTGGTTGAGGTGGCTGTGGGGGAGGATCCTGAGGCCATCCACCCGGAACCTGTTCAATATATGTGCTTTGGGAAGAGGGCTGAGGGGGGGGAGGCTGCTGTTGTTGCTGTTGAGGGGTCATGATTCTCTGCGGCTGCTGCTGCTCGTATTGTTGCGACGGGGGCTGTTGCTGTTGTTGATGCTGCTGTGTCTGTTGTTGATGCTGCCATTGATGGGTTTCCGATTGCTGGTATCGATTGGGTGGTAGTTGGGGCGTATGTTGCTGTTGGTGCTGAGGCGTCATAATTCGTTGAGGGGGCTGCTGCAACTGATGTTGAGGGGTCATAATTCTCTGTAGTGGTTGATGTATCTGATGCTGCTGTGGAGTCATGATCCTTTGGGGTTGCTGCTGTTGTTGCTGTTGCTGCCATTGTTGTTGCTGTTGTTGGGGAGTCATCACTCGGCCAGGTGGGGCATGTCCTCCACTAACTACGCTGCCTGGTCTCTGGGATTGCTGAAGACCTGTTACCTTGCGAGGAGGTGACGGTGGCGAGACAAAGCCAGTGTTCCCTCCTTGTTGTTCATTGTAGTATCCGCTGGGCGCATGCGTTGGTGTTCCTCCTATCTCTGCGATCTCGGGAGTCTCAGGACGGCTGACCAGCGAAACTTCATCATCAGCCGCCCCGCCATAGTGCTCCCATCCACTGATATCTGAGGGGGCAGAAGAGAAAACTGATGACCCGGTCATAGGCGGAATGGTGTTCTTCCGTTGGGGGCCCGGAGGTGGTGGTGTAGGGCTTGATATGCGTTGGTGTTGTTGCTGCTGCAGCTGAGAAAAATGACTATGGTAAGCTGAGGCAGCCGGAGCTTGCGTGGGTGGTGGTGTTGGTGTCGACTGGGGTTGTTCCAAGTGATCAAACTTTTGGTTGTATTGGTTCTCGGGATGAGTTGGTGGGACATTGGTATGGTAGGGATCAGTACGCGGGGGCGCTTGTGCTTGTTGCTCGAACCCTTGTGGTTGCTGCCCGTACTGTTGCTGGGACTGTTGCTCGTAGTGCTGCTGAGATTGCTGCTGAGCCTGCGGCTCATATTGCTGCGCAGGTTGTTGATACTGCCCTGGTTGTTGCTGTTGCTGTGGTTGTTGCTGCCAATTGTCCTGCTGGGATGTCACTGGAGGAGGTGGTGGAGGAGGGGGTGGAGGAGCCTGTTGCTGGCTTTGACTAGAGGGATATTGCGGTTGAGTTTGTTGATACTGTTGTTGCTGAGAGTTTGGTGGATACTGACTACCTCCAGGAACACCACCGAATTCAGGATGTAAAACCGGAGGAGTATACTTAAACTTCTTCTTTGGTCCATCAGGTTGAGCCGTACTCCATGCAGGGATGTTCTCTGGGGGTGGCGGCACATAGACCCCGGGGGCAGGGTTAGTATTGACAGGTTGATAAGCAGTAACACCGGCACCAGAAAGTGATGGGGGGATATATCTATTAAGTTATTAGTAAAGATTTGATGAGCCCAAACGCAATAATCACTCACGCAACGTGACTCTCAGATGGACTCTGTACAGTGTCCGTCCCGCCGTTCTGCTGACCGCCGTGTCCGGCCGCACTTCCGGGGGTCATCCCGCCGACATTACCCCCGGTGTAATATGCCTGCTGAGTCTGCGATGCTGCGGATTGACTAGGTTGTGCATACTGTCGCTGGGGGCTGGCGGTTTGCCATTGTTGCCCTTGGTACTGTCCGCCGTATGATTGCTGGCCTTGTTGGTATGGGCCTGCAGGGGCAGCTGGTGATCCAGGCGTTTGCTGATTGTATGATTGAGTAGTCGGTGGAGGTGGTGGAGGTGGTGGCGGTGCCTGTTGCTGCTGTTGCTGGATAGGTGTTCCCGGGGTTTGCTGGTGAACACCCGCATACTGAGGAGTAGGGGCATATCCAGTTCCGGTATTACCTTGGTAGGTTGGCGCTTGGGGATTATAGAGGACCGATTGAGGACGGGCCGGGGCGAGCGGAGAGGTAGGTTGGTTCCATTGCGGCTGGGCCCATTGTTGCTGTGCAGGCGCCGATGCTGGCGGAGGGGGGGGGGGGGGGGGGGGGGGGGTGGTGGAGAAGTCTGTTGGTATTGAGACTGCGGCTGTTGGCCATATCGCTGAGGAGGATACTGTTGCTGCTGGAACTGTTGAGGTGGGTATTGCTGTTGCTGCTGAGGGGGATATCCGGCTGCAAGAGAATAATCAGACAAACTCCTCTAGAAAACATGATACTCAACCGCTGCAACCGAAATTCATCCCATCTCCTTCTTTTCCTCATCCCACATCTTATTCCTCTCGTTCAGGCCAGATATCACGTACCGTTATAACCCGAATTCGACGGAACTCCCGTAGCTGTTCCAGGTTGAATACCACCCATCTGTCCGGTGCCATACTGCTGACCGTACATATCTCCTTGCTGTTGCTGTTCTTGAGGACGCACGACTGGCCCGGTCCAGGGAGGCGGTACTTTATAAATGTGCCCCGGCTGCATGGTACTCGTCTGCTCGTTCAGCCGCAGGCTTGGCGTATTGTTTGTTGTATTCTAAACACTCGTTCGCGTTAAGCGGTGGTCGGGGAGGGGTAACGGATCTTTTGTTAGAAAAGTTGCAGGAGAGCGACAAACCCTGATTTTGTGCCAGTAATGTGGAATGAGTAGGAGTGATGTGGCAGGTGCAGGGTCCGATGATTTTATGTGGTAGCACCACCAAGAAGGAATGAAAAGAAAACAACAGAAAAAAGGAGAAGTCAGTAGATGGTGCGGCTCAGCTCTATGTGTCAAATATTTAAGGAGTCGGATGTGATGTTGGAGTTTGTTGTTTTGGTTGTTTTCCCCTATTAGAAAGCTAGGTCGGAAAACGAACCCCTCACCGTGTTGCTGTGAAAGGACCAAACCATCCAGTGTCTTGGCGATGAGGCTCTTGGCATGATGGGCCGGTGATTGGACAAGCGAGTGAGCAAGCCGACATCACCCGGCCGAATTTCGAGTTGGGGCAGTGTTGATGGTGAGAAAAACAGATGGCACCAGATAGCGATGCTTATATCGTGAAGCCTATAAAAACCAGTAGTTGACAGATAGACAGAGAAACAATCCTTCCATTCGAATTTCTTAGTTAAACCTTTCCTTACTCGACAGCCCCCTGACCCTGCCGGCGAAGATTGTTGAAATCGGTCAACACAACCCTAACCCACTTGGTCCAAGCTCGGGCGAACTGCATGAAAACGTGGTTTTGCATCCGTCTTGGCCAAATTTGAACAACGACAATCCCCGATGAAGATTACTCGAATTTCACGACATCATGACAAACGTCCATGGTCATCCATCGACACCGTGATTTACCAGCGTAACATTGCATGAGGTAAACTCAGTGCGTGGAAGGTCAAGGGTCTAGAGGTCTTTGTTGACCGTTCGCTGATATAAGATGCGCATTGGGGTCTTCGATTGCGGTGCAAAATGTTGACAAGAATGAAGAAACCGTTGTTGCAGTCATTGAGATTTCGGGGAAGACAAAACAAAATAAAATGCCCATCTCAACTGTACTCGAGTGGTGCGATCCTTGTGCAAGTAGAGGCTAGTCTAGATCTAGAGAAACAGAGGACCGGATGATTAAGAGTAATGACTAATACCAACTTACATGAATCATAATCCTCTATTGCTTTGCCTTCTGCAATACTTTTCGCTACGCTCAGATATTCAGAGATCTGGGGAACTCAATTTCTCTACCCTAAATCAATCATTCACGCTCGATACATAGAAAATCCAGCTAATAGGCAAACCTGCAATCCTAAAATAATGTTACTCACGAGCTAACATACCGGTATCTTGCTCGCCGATATAAGGTTGCAACTATACCGTTTTCAAAGCTCTAAAAATTTTAAGAGTGAAACTCCTAATCGATACTCAAGTACCCTTTAGTCCCTAAAGTGCAATAGTTGTTTGAGCAGTCCCCAAGCAATTTTAGCTCTGCCCCTCTCCATACCCATTTGCATGTCTCCAACTCCACGGCACAGTTGAGTGCCGTGAGAATTTCCGATAACCTCCCAGCTTTCTCGACTCATTTCCGGTGGGCTTTTCTTGCTGATTTATCTCCAACTGTGGGAGCTATCCGACTCTCCGACCCCATCACACAACATCACTCGTCAAAAAGTAACCCCGTCTCCCCCATGACTCACATGAGATGGATTGTTATTAGTTTAAAGCACTAGCACTACTTCGAAGTGAGAGTTGATGCGTGGGATGACTCTCAGTTTGCAGTAGACTTCCGGTAACATAAACAAAGCTATAAACTCAAAGCCTACGATATATCAAGAGACCACAAATTCATAATAGTAGGTTTTCTTTTTATCTTATTCTGTAAAGCCAGTCCAGGCAATTTGAGATAATCTGATAAAACCTTTGCAGACGGCTTAAGCATTAAAGCGTAGATACCCTAAACGTATTGACAGAATGAGGGCTACTTACCCAGCGTCACGTCACAGGTTAAGTACCCTTGAGGCAAAAAAAGACGTCGCAGCGGTCGCGCACACAACTTCGTTGTCGGCCAAAAAAAACACTATATAATGAGTACCAGTGTCCCACTCTTCTTTCCTCCCTCCCCAGAAATTTCTGTTCTCATCTGCACACCCAAATTTCTTGCTTCCTTTACCTACAAGTAATAACCTGTGTGCGAACCACACATCGCCGCCTGTGAGGAGTGCCCTTTGCCCTAAAACCTATTCCCATTGTTTCCGTTTCTTTTTGTTCCGTCCGTTGTTATGGGACCCACCATTATAGAATACTATTTCTCATATTCATCATTCATCATTCACATTCTCAATGTCTTCTTTCTCTTCCGCTGTCAAGGCTTTTGTTCTTGCTTTTATTTACCATTTTTTCTGCGAGTTTTTCCTTTCCCATGCGAACACCATCCCTTTTGCTCTTGTTTGGCTTGCTGCTTTCCCTCTTGTCGTTTCTTCACTCTTTGTCTCGGAGGAATTCCTTGCAGGAATTATCTCTGGCCTTCCCGGCGCTGTGGCTGAAACTGTCATCCATTATCTTTTGGATGACTTCATCGCGGCGTGCGAGGATAGGATTATTGTTACCCCTGCACCTGCCCCTGTACCTGTTATCGCGCGTCCCCCTGCTGAGTTGCATACCATTCCTCTCTCCGTTGTTTTGGAGAATTTGTACCGCGTTGATACTCCTGTTCCTGTGGAGGTTGAGGAGATTCTCCCAGCTTTGTACCCTGCTTCTTTTCCCCGTTCCCCTGTTCCTACCCCTTCTCCTACTCCTGTCGTTCGCACTAATCCTGGTTTTGTTCGCAAGGTTAGGATTTGCTGCCTTCCTATGTTTGACAAAAAGTTTTAATTTTTTCCCTTTTGCTTGCTTTGCTTTTGCTTTTGAGTTTTCTTGCTTTACTATATTTTGATTTACTGTATTTTGATTATTTGATTTTTGTTCTAACAGGCTGCCAACTCGTTGGCCCACTGACACGGGTGTCATCTAGGTACCCCAGCTAGGATTATCACCTTGACGTGGTGCTGGGGCTTTAAACTAAGGATAACCCATCGGCAGTGAGTCGAGGGACTCATTGATACCAGTAGATGAGAATTCAAGCAGCAGAAATAGTTCATGGCCGGCATCACGGTGGTCATTATCCCGCCACCAAGCCCGTGACACATCTATGGGGAGTAGAACAATTGGGAATACCGATCTCAACGATATCTTTAATGTGTCAATAGAATAAAGGCATTGTCGGGTTAGGATAGAATGAGAGGTTCTGCGGAAATAGGAGCGAAGGAATAGCCTGCCCAGAATCATGGGCGCTCACTTGGCCGCGAGCCTGTCCTTGTGTGTGCAGAAGACAATTTAGAGTTCATTCTTACGTTAGTTGGTTTAGTTTCAATGGGCTTGTTTGCGCGGCTAGGATACCAGATAAATAACTCGCGGGAGTCTTACGGCCTTCGAAGTATGTCATTGGGGATGTAATAGCAAGGAGACTCTACCAGTATGTGATTGGGGGTAAGAAAAGGATTGAAGACCACATTACAAAGAAAGGAAGAATAGAAGGGCATAGAATGATGAAAGGAGAATTATAGCGACGTCCGCAGCTTTGGATATATATGACCAGGGAAGAACATACATTGAGAGGTAACGGCGGAGAGGTTTTTTATATTATATAAGTTAGCAGGCATTGACTCCCACCAATTGAAAGAACAAGCAACGAGTAAAATGAATAACAATGAAATCCGATATCTATTACTTTCCCTCCATCTTCCGTGCCCACCTAGAATCTTACTATATAACCCGCTCAATGAAACTAAAGAAGGAGAATTTTCGCTACGCAAAGTCAGACCATGTGAAATGATTGGACAATTGGTGGGAGACAACACGAACCTGATCATTTAGGCTCCTGTGTGAATGAATGGGGCCCAGGTAAGAGGGTTTTGTGGTCTTTTGTCTCGAAGCCGCTTCACCGCTTCGTGAAAAGAGGCGGCAACTTGGTAGTGCCAGTCACCGGTTGCGTGATTCCGAAAAAGCAGGTGATAGAAGTCTCTGGCAACTTCGCTAGAGGCGGAGTCATTGGTTTCCCACAAGTTCGCTAGTACATGGCTGAATCCGGCGAGTTGAAAACCGCTGGCTAAATGTATGACTTCATCGGCTAAGCTGAGAGAAGAGTTTCGGGCTGAGGAGCAAGCGGAAAGATATGCAAGGTGGGCATTTTGTGTATTCAAAGTCGATATATCTCGAACCCGTAGTTTAGCAGCGTTTGCACCATCTGGGGACAGAAGCATGAGGTGGCTATCCGAAGGGTTGACATCAGACACGCCGTGGCAGGCAAAATGGACAAAGTTAAAGTCAGCAACTTGATTAAGGACTGCTGTCGGTGTTGGTTCGCTCAGGGCCGAGGTTCCGATTCCAATTTTACCAGTTTCAGCAGATATATATTGAACTTCTTGAGAGACGCTTGGTAGATTTGACGCCCCAGGTGTTTTGGGCATAGACACGAGGAGTAAGCGGGCGTTCGACTTTCTGACGATGTTATCACTCTTTGAGTTGTCCGTAGAACAAGAACTATCTGATCCACCGAATAATTCGAACCGTTTTTGGCGTGCGTAAGAGAGGGCTTTGATTGTGGGGATATATGTTGAAATGACGCGGCTTAAAGTGTTCCGGGTGGATCCTGGTGAATGATACCCAGCTGCATGGAATGGTGCCATGCTCAGCGGCCCTACCCCAATCCACCAAACCCGCGTCAAATCGTGAATCCCAACACCTCCAGTGCTGATGGCTCCGCGGCGTTGTAGTTCGTCTAAAACAGGCCCTACTGCAGTGTCCCATAACCAGTGGAGGATGTCATTCAGTTTTAGGTTATTTTCCCTGCGCCGGAATATGTTCTGCTGCCCCCGCCCAAGCCCAGCTAATTGATTCATATGCCGCTCAATATCTTCGAGTTTTAAGGATGGGAGCTCCAACGAGGCTATATCTGAGGGGGTGACAATTATGGCATCACTCCTATGATGGGTACTATTTAGGACGAGGATTGGACCATTTTCCGACATTTTCCTGAGGATGTCCGGGGGAGGTGGGAGCAAAAATCCACTATATCCAGGTAATGAGCGGATGAAAGCGAAAGTTTTTTCCAGCTCATCTACTGCCTCTTTACGTCGCGATATGAGGCTTTCTCGCCTACGATCCAGGGCTCCAGTACTTACGGGATGTATTTCATCCACGGGAGAGTCAATCTCAACTCGGAGGCGGTGAAATATATCAAATTGGGATCGATGATCCCTTTTGAGATCAGACAGATCGGACCTTGAGTCGATTGCAAATCCCATAATAGTTCCCCGACCAAGCTCGAGTAACTTGAGGCTGTCGTACGCTTCTCTCCCTGCTTGAAGTATCACTGAAGAAGCAGTTGCGGCCAATCCAGAGAGTTCGGAGAGTATGTGCTGCTGATCATCTCGTTTCAAGGATAGATTCATACTTGGAATTAGGTTGAGAGCATCCTCGAGGATGGCACTTGACTCCTGAAACTTGCCACTCGGCTGGAGCAATCGAGCGTGCGCGCGAGCCGCGCGAATCCGATCTCTGGGAGGTGATGTGAGGCAACGCCACGCTTCAGAGTACAGGCGGACGCATTCGCTGAAGTCATCAATGGGATGGAGAGCAGAAAGTCTTAACTCAAGACAGCCTCCTAGGGTATCGCACCGTATTGCTCGATTAGGGTGATCCTGAGGGGTAGCTGCCAGAGCATCTTCGCCATGCTTGATGGCTCGTTGCAGGTCTTCAACATCTCCCACCCGCTCGAACCTTCGTAACAACCTCAGTCCCAGGTTACTGCATTGTACTGCCCGATCTGGGTGATCGTAAGGGGTAGCAGTCAGAGCATCTTCGCCATACTTGATGGCTTGTTGCAGGTCTTCAACATCACCCATCCGCTCGAACCTCTCTAATAAACTCAGTCCAAGGCCATTGCACCATATTGCTCGATTGGGGTGATCGTGAGGGGTAGCTGCCAGAGCATCTTCGCCATGCTTGATGGCTTGTTGCAGGTCCCCAAGATCTCCCATCCGCTCGAACCTCCGTAATAACATCTGCCCAAGGTTACCGCACCATATTACTCGATTTGGGTGATCGTGAGGGGTAGCTGCCAGAGCATCTTCGCCATACTTGATGGCTTGTTGCAGGTCTCCAACATCTCTCACCCGCTC
Source organism: Choiromyces venosus 120613-1 (assembly GCA_003788595.2). Classification (NCBI taxonomy): domain Eukaryota; kingdom Fungi; phylum Ascomycota; class Pezizomycetes; order Pezizales; family Tuberaceae; genus Choiromyces; species Choiromyces venosus. The sequence goes on along the minus strand of ML120422.1, from coordinate 121,412 downwards.
GAACCTCATTGATAATCTCTGCCCAAGGTTATTGCAGCTTATTCCTCGATCGGGGTGATCGTGAGGGGTAGCTGCCAGAGCATCTTCGCCATGTTTGATGGCTTGTTGCAGGTCTTCAACATCTCCCATCCGCTCAAACCTCTCTAATAAACCCTGCCCAAGGTTATCGCACCGTATTGCTCGATCGGGGTGATCGTGAGGGGTAGCTGCCAGAGCATCTTCGCCATACTTGATGGCTTGTTGCAGGTCTTCAACATCTCCCATCCGCTCGAACCTTTGTAATAACCACGATCCAAGGTTATTGCACCGTATTGCTCGATCAGGGTGATCGTGAGGGGTAGCTGCCAGAGCATCTTCGCCATGCTTGATGGCTTGTTGCAGGTCTTCAACATCTCCCATCCGCTCGAACCTTCGTAACAACCTCTGTCCCAGGTTACCGCATCGTGCTGCTCGATCTGGGTGATCGTAAGGGGTAGCTGCCAGAGCATCTTCGCCATGCTTGATGGCTTGTTGCAGGTCTCCAAGATCTCCCATCCGCTCGAACCTCCGTAATAACATCTGCCCAAGGTTACCGCACCATATTGCTCGATTTGGGTGATCGTGAGGGGTAGCTGCCAAAGCATCTTCGCCATACTTGATGGCTTGTTGCAGGTCTTCAACATCTCCCATCCGCTCGAACCTTTGTAATAACCTCTGTCCAAGGTTATTGCACCATATTGCTCGATTGGGGTGATCGTGAGGGGTAGCTGCCAGAGCATCTTCGCCATACTTGATGGCTTGTTGCAGGTCTTCAACATCTCCCATCCGCTCAAACCTTTGTAATAAACTTGCTCCAAGGTTATTGCACAATATTCCTCGATTGGGGTAATCGTGAGGGGTAGCTGCCAGAGCATCTTCGCCATACTTGATGGCTTGTTGCAGGTCTTCAACATCTCCTATCCGCTCGAACCTTCGTAATAACCTCTGTCCAATGTTATTGCACAATATTAGTCGATTGGGGTGATCGTGAGGGGCAGCTGCCAGAGCATCTTCGCCATACTTGATGGCTTCCCGCAGATCTTCAACATCACCCATCCGCTCGAACCTCTTTAATAAACTCTGCCCAAGGTTATTGCACCATATTCCTCGATTGGGGTGATCGTGAGGGGCAGCTGCCAGAGCATCTTCGCCATGCTTGATGGCTTGTTGCAGGTCTTCAACATCTCCTATCCGCTGGAACCTTTGTGATAGCATCTGCTCAAGGTTCCCGCACCATATTGGTCGATTGGGGTGATCGTGAGGGGTAGCTGCCAGAGCATCTTCGCCATGCTTGATGGCTTGTTGCAGGTCTTCAACATCTCCCACCCGCTCGAACCTTCGTAACAACCTCAGTCCCAGGTTACTGCATTGTGCTGCCCGATCTGGGTGATCGTAAGGGGTAGCTTCCAGAGCATCTTCGCCATGCTTGATGGCTTGTTGCAGGTCTTCAATATCTCCCATCCGCTCGAACCTTTGTGATAACAATGATCCAAGGTTATTGCACCGCATTGCTCGATCAGGGTGATCGTGAGGGGTAGCTGCCAAAGCATCTTCGCCATACTTGATGGCTTGTTGCAAGCCATCAAGGTCTCCTCTCCGCTCAATAGTTCGAGAAGACATAGCTTCTAGGTTTGTAAGTGGATGGATATGGCTACTTTCGTTGACGCTGGTTTCCCTCAATGCTTCTTCTCTCGTTTTTGCCGCCACCTCTGAGTGTGCTTTTACTCTGTTTCCACTGGATATTGATCAGAACTATCACTCTCCATAATCCCCACCAACGAGGCCCATACCTCTGCCGTAACCCTAGCCCTAAAAACCAACACCCGTGACAATTTGAATCTGTGTGGCTTGTCTTTGTTACCTCTGGCCCTCTTCGATATCGAATTGATGGATAATGTAGTGCGTATGATTGGATAGCACTGGTTGATGTGTAGCGACAAGGAGGAACGCTTGCTGAGATTCTTTCTAATACCTAACTTTGCTGAAATTAGTAAATCCTCGTATGAACCCAGGGAGTGTCCAGCGGCACCTATTGCCTCAGATTAACTACTTTAGTTATCCCAGTATTCCACTAGAGTCCCGGTAGCTTTCAGGTTCGGGTTCTAACTCCACAGATAATTTTCTAGCTCAATCTAGCCTCCCACTACTCGTATATATTATTCCAGCGATTCCGTCGTTTCTAGATTGCCGGATGTCAAGCTCTCTTCTTGAACTTTCGAACACGAAACTCTTCTCCCTGAAGCATACGAAGTCAGCGAATAGCTCACTAAGGATATTTCCTTGATTTATGTCTTACCTAATCGGGCGGCGTGTTACCCCTTCTCTTCTGCAGAAGCTACTTGGTTCGTCGCTCGGAAAATTCTTCACAGTCTCGTTAATGATCAATTGAGTTGTAATACTTCCGGTATGTTGGCGCACTACTGCGATGATGTGGGGCTGGGGGGCTTCGGGAGATGCGGGATTGCGGATTTCTGAGTTACCAACAGGCTGCGAATCCGACCATATTAAGTTAATTTTGTTTCCAAAGCTGACTCACTTTTAAAAATTCTATCTCGCCCCGCATATTTCATTTAGACCACACCACGAGTACATTCTTTTGAACAAGAGCCTGATAGGCTGAATCAGCAAGCACTATGCGAGTAACTATGTGACCATAACCTCCCATTGGACAGTTTTCCTTGGTTTGTGAAAATTCCTGATATCTCAGGGAAGGCTCTTGAATGCGAAACGATAATAAAAGTCTGTAGCCTTATTTTTCTGTCCACTCTGAAGAGCCAAAAATTTCCTTGTTATCAAGTACGGGTAACTCAAAGGCATGTATGCCACAACAGGCACGCCGGGGGAACAGACATAATTACTTAGCGCATGAGTGAAAGTCAGAAGTCAAAAATCCTAGGCATTGGCAACTGTGACTGGGGCAACGCAAAAGAAAAACAAAGAATGCTCAATAACGAGAACTTCTTGCTTGTGAAGCAGTTTTATTCCCCCTCATCTCAAATATTGGCCAACAGTTCGGATTTCTAGCTTCTATGTATTTTTTTGAGTGGACCGCCGTCACTCTAAGCAGCTACCATTAAGTGCTAACTCCCGACCAAGTATGAGTTAAGGAACATGTTCGCTCCAGCAAACACGGTATTTGTAAAGATCTGGATGGTGCAACAGGCACGATGGGGCACCATCGGACTGCCGACTTGCAGTAAATACACAATTAATATTATCAAGTATCTACCTTAACATTCCCTCTTCGTTCATTTCGGCATCGCTAAACTTTTTTTTTCCCTTCTTTTTACTTGTGCCAGCTGAGCCGTCATGTACTCTGCTCCATCCAAACCTTTAACTCTCCACCTTGCAGATTTCCGCCAAGACAGTATGATTTTTGCAGAAACTCCTGTCAGACGCATAATACGGTACTTTACTAGCACCAGTATGATGGATCACTCGTACAGTCCTTCTGGTCTATTCATCCAAGCCAACTTTTCTCATTTTTCTTTTATCAAGGTTGGTAGCCACGAAAGAGCCGCAAGGCTTACTTTTTGTTGTCACTTTAATTATACAAAAAAAAAAAAAAAGACATGAAGGTTCTCTGCACAAATTCCTCTATCATTGCGCTATTTTGCTTGAGGGGATACAGTATGCCAAACAACCGATTGCAGCCTTACTCTGCGCGTGTCGATAGGTGTGGTGTGGGACAAATTGCGATAGGTTGTGCCCATATTGAGAACCCGCCGCATCAGTGCCCGAATAACGCATTACCATACCGCAAATAATTGATACCGTGCTGTGGCATTCGTTAACGGCCACGGGATAGATTACGACCAAAGTGCGCATTGAGCATGTATCTAAGCCCGCTATTTTCTCCTGTAACTTATCAAGAAGAACGCCCCTGTAGGCGTCATACCGTTAGTGTCTCCTACAGTACCGTAAATTACAGCTGGAAGTTACGATGCCGGAAATCGGTATTGTGCACCAAAACATGCAATGCCGGTTATGGTCTCTTTGGCATTGAAGTTCAGGTGGAGCGGAGGTGACCATCTTTATAACAATTGGGATTTACCATAGTGGCAATTATTCATAATATTATGGAGAAAAGGATAAAACAAAGGAGGCAAAAGAGATAAAAAGGGAAGAGAGTAACGCAAACTAACAGCATATTTTCACGGAATTCAGACTATGCGGTACAGTACAAGTACAAACCCTCTTCACAGATCAGGAGTCTCTATAAACGATCATTTAATACGCATTTCCTTGTCATGATCGGCAATCGGTGAAATTGAACACAGATATTAGAGGATGGTTAGAAAGTAAGAAGCTTAAAGATACCGATTTCGTGGCAAATTGTATGCCGGGGGTGCAACTGTACTCGAGTAGTCTGTGGAAGGGGCAAAGTTGGATCCATGACATTCTTATCCGCAATGGTGGGCGCTAGTTCTGTATTTTTCAAAAAGAAAAGAAAAGAAAACAAGAGAAAGCACTTAGGCCCTCTTTATCAGGCTGTATTTCCCACTTATGCAGAGTTTTTTGGCGCAAACACATTAAGGACCTGTTCGGCTGCCACGACGCCAGTGAATGGCAGGTTTCCTAACCACGGTTTTGTAGTTGGTGCACCAACTCAAATTGCGAGTTATGGCTCAGAGAAGATTTTTGGTGTGTTCGGCACCCGGAAAGAAACCAAAATATTTTTCCACCCTAGTAATACCACTAGCAGAAGTGGTTAGCTATATATATAAGCCTCCCTCTTTACCCTTAACAAGTAATAAATTCTGAAGAAATCATACGCAGGCCTGTCTTGTTCCATCTTGGCAACTTTAGCGTTGCCGCTATGGTTGTCACTAAGGAAGCAACAGAGGCAGTTTGGTGGAAAATTACCTCTGGAGGTGATTTTTCGAACCCGAGGGTTTTGGCTTCTTTTCACGAGTTTGGAACCTCAAACTAACTTTGGCTTGTAGGTCTACCGAACACCTACTAGGTTTCCAAAACCACCAGTTCCAAAACCACCAGTTCAGTCAGAACCAAGCGTTTCTGCCCTCAAACCCCGCTTTTAAGTGTCAACCGAATAGGCCCAAAGTTACTTGCAGAATTCAATTTTTTTTGATTGTTGCCCAACGTTCAGGCCTAGCCTCCTTATGGAATTCTCTTTTGATGACAACAATTGGTACCAACTTAGTACCGGTACTGGACGTGCCACTGGGGTACCATCTTGTTTTCCATTTTGGACAGTCTGATTCAAGATTTAGCAAAATTCGAGTTTTCATCCTAAACGACATTTCTTTTATGCGGTGGTGTGCCAAATAGGACCTTAGAAGGAGTTTTCTTTTCCTCCTCTGTATGCCGTCTGTGAACCCTTCCCTCTGCTCGTAACATGTCTCTTGGGAGCTACAGAGCTATTTTGTCATGCTGACCCGGCTGATGGTGTTTGGTGTTGGATCGCCTATAGGACATGCAGTTATGATTAGCGCATTGTGTTTTTCATACCGGATGTTGTTAGGCATCGGGTATTGGGGTTGGTTGTTGTGCTTCTTTCACACTCTATGCTGGTCGGCACGGTATTGTGTGTTTTGCATTTTGTTGTTTGATCTTGCCATTGTACCTTATGGCGCCTTTCGGCATCAGGTACTTAGGCTTGTTGTTTTGTTCGTTGAGGTTTTGTTTGGCTCTATGCCGGGTGGCATGGGATGTTGGTTTCCGGAACATTGATCTATTGCTAGGGATTGCTTGAGATCATGATGGATTATTCGGTGGTATTCTCGATAGCTATGAGTATGGGATGTCCGTGGAGTTTGGCTGGAGAGATGTTTTGCTATTTTGGGTATATATATCTGTTCTGTCGTTAGCTAGCATTTCTATCGATTGCCTAGTTTCTCATTCCTGACGTCTAATTGTGATTTCTTTACTTCATCTCCGATTTGATCCTTTATTTGGTAGGTTTACCGTACGCTACCATAGTGTAGAGTATTGAATCGTATGGCATCAAACGCGATCCTATGCTATGTGGACATATGTGGGAACCCTAATATCATGCGAGTGATTGAGGTTGAAGGTGGATAGTTTTCATGTCCTGTTGGTTTTGGTGGGTAACTGATACAGTCATGCTGGTAGCTTGGCTTACCGATTTGCGGCATATGTAAAGATAGGGGTGCCGGATCAGAGGGTCAGGAAGGGAGCGATCCGGGGAAGTGGTGTTTTAGGCGTGCAATATGGGGAATGCAATCACAGGCACGACTGATTACCGCATGTTTAGGATGAATTGTACCCCCACGTTTGAGATGAAGTTGTAAATGTTTCGCGAGATTCTGTTTTACCTTGTGTTTCCGGATGCTTCATTTTTGCATGTTTCGATTCTCTTTTGCTATGTTGGTATTTCTACTAACAGGTTGCCATCTAGTTGGCCTGCTGATTTGACACTGTTATGTTTGACCCCAGCTAGGAATACCACCTTGCCGGGGTGCTGGGTCTTTAAACTAAGAATAATCCATGGGCAGTGAGTCGAGGGACTGATTGATACCGGTAGATGAGAACAATAGTTCATGGCCGGCCATTATCCCGCCACCAAGCCCGTGACACAACTATAGGAAGTAGAATAATTGGGAGTACTGATCTCCATGATACCCTTAATGTGTCAGTAGAATGAAGGCATTGTCGGATTAGCATAGAATGAGAGGTTCTGCGGAAATCGGAGAGAAGGAACGCCTGCCTAGAATCATGGGCGCTCACTCGGCTGCGAGCCTGTCCTTGTGTCTGCAGGAGACAATTTAGAGTTCATTCTTACGATAGTTGGTTTAGATTCAATAGGCTTGTTTGCGCGGCTGGAATCCCAGATAAATAACTCGCGTGGGTCTTATGGCCTTCGGAGTATGTCATGGGGGATGTAATAGCAAGGAGACTCTGCCGGTATGTGATTGGGGGTAAGAAAAGGATTGAAGAGTACATTACAAAGAAGGGAAGAATAAAAGGGCATAGAATGACGAAAGGAGAATTATAGCGACCTGAACAGCTTTGGATACATGAAACCAGAGAAGAACGTGTATTAAGAGGTACGAGTGGAGAAGTTTTTATATTATATAAGTTAGCAGGCATTCCCTCGCCCACCAATTGAAAGAACAAGCAACGAGTAAAATAGATAACAATGAAATCCGATATCTTTTACTTTCCCTCCATCTTCCGTGCCTATCTAGAATCTTACTAAGTTATGTAACCCGGTCAATGAAACTAAGGAAAGAGAATTTTCGCTATGCAAAATCAGGCCATGTGAAATGATTGGAAATTTGGTGGGAGACAGCACGAACCTGATTGATTAGGCTCCTGTGTGAATGAATGAGGCCCAGATAAGAGGGTTGGGTGGTCTTTTGTCTAGAAGCCGCTTCACCACTTCGTGAAAAGGGGCGGCAACTTGGTAGTGCCAGTCACCGGTTCCGTGATTTTGGAAAAGCAGGTGATAGAAGTCTCTTGCAACTTCGCTAGAGGCGGAGTCATTGGTTTCCCACAAGTTCGCTAGTACATGGCTGAATCCGGCGAGTTGAAAACCGCTGGCTAAATGTATGGCTTCATCGGCTAAGCTGCGAGAAGAGTTTCGGGCTGAGGAGCAAGCGGAAAGATATGCAAGGTGGGCATTTTGTGTATTCAGAGTCGATATATCTCGAACACGTAGTTTAGCAGCGTTAGCACCATCTGGGGACGGAAGCATGAGGTGGCTATCCGAAGGGTTGACATCAGATACGCCGTGGCAGGCAAAATGGACAAAGTTAAAGTCAGCAACTTCATTGAGGACTGCTGTCGGTGTTGGTTCGCTCAGGGCCGAGGTTTCGATTCCAATTTTAGCAGTTTCAGCAGATATATATTGAACTTCTTGAGAGGCGCCTGGTAGTTTTGTCGCCCCAGGTGTTTTGGGCATAGACATGAGAAGTAAGCGGGCGTTCGGCTTTCTGATGATGTTATCACTCCTTGAGTTGTCCGTAGAACAAGAAATATCTGATCCACCGAATAATTCGAATTGTTTTTGACGTGCGTAGGAGAGTGCTTTGATTGTCGAGATATATGTTGAAATGACGCGGCTTAAAGTGTTGCGGGTGGATCCTGGTGAATGATACCCAGCCGCATGGAATGGTGCCACGCTCAACGGCCCTACCCCAATCCACCAAACCCCTGTCAAATCGTGAATTCCAACACCTCCAGTGCTAACGGCCTTGCAACGTTGTAATTCGTCTAAAATAGGCCCTACTGCAGGGTCCCATAACCAGTGCAGGATGTCATTCAGTTTTAGGTTGTTTTCCCTGCGCCGGAATATCGTCTGCTGCGCCCGTCCGAACCCAGCTAATTGATTCATACGCCGTTCAATATCTTCGAGTTTTAAGGAGGGGGGCTCCAACTCAGAGGGAGCGACAATTATGGCATCGCTCCTATAATGGGTACTATTTAAGACGACGATTGGTCCATTTTCCGACATTTTCCTGAGGATGTCCGGGGAGGTGGGAGTAAAAATCCGCTGTATCCAGGTAATGAGCGGATGAAAACCAAAGTTTTTTCTAGCTCATCTACCCCCTCTTTACGTCGCGATATGAGGCTTTCTCGCCTACGATCCAGGGTTTCAGTGCTTATGGGATGTATTTCATCCACGGGAGAGTCTATCTCAACTCGAAGGCGGTGGAATACGTCAAATTGGGATCGATGATCCCTGTTGAGATCAGACAGATCGGACCTTGAATCGATTGCAAATCCCATAATAGTTCCACGACCAAGCTCGAGTAACTTGAGGCTGTCGTGCGTTTCTCTCCCTGCTTGAAGTATCACTGAAGAAGCAGTTGCGGCCAATCCAGAGAGTTCGGAGAGTATGTGCTGCTGATCATCTCGTTTCAAGGATCGTAGATTCATACTTGGCATCGGGTTGACAGCATCCTCGAGGATGGCACTTGACTCCTGAAACTTTCCACACGAATAGACCAATCGAGCGTGTTGGAGAGCCGCGTGAATCCGATTCCTGGGAGGCGATATGAGGCAATGCCAGGCTTCATAGTGTAGGCGGACGCATTTGCCGAAGTCACCAACTGGGTGGAGAGCAGGGACTCTTAGTTCAAGAGAGGCTCCTAGGTTATTGCACCATAATGCTCGATCGGGGTGATCGTGAGGGATAGCTGCCAGACCATCTTCGCCACGCTTGATGGCTTGTTCCAATTCATCAAGGTCTACTCTCCTCTCAATATTTCGAGAAGACATAGCTCCCACGTTTGTAAGAGGATGGATATGGCTACTTTCGTTGACTCAGGTTTCTCTCAATGCTTCCTCTCTTGTTTTTGCCACCACCTCCGAGTATGCTTTTACTCTCTTTCCACCGGATATTGATCAGAACTATCACTCTCCATAATCCCCACCAACGAGGCGGATACCTCTGCCGTAACCCTAGCCCTAAAAACCAACACCCGTGACAATTTGAATCTGTGTGGCTTGCCTTTGCTACCTCTAGCCCTCTTCAATATCGAATTGATGGATAATGTAGTGCGTATGATTGGATGGCACTGGTTGGCGTAAAGCGACAAGGAGGAATGCTCGCTGAGATTCTTTCTCGACACCTGATTTTGCTGAAATTAGTAAATCTTCGTATGAACCCAGGGAGTGCCCAGGGGCACCTACCGTCCCCCCCATGAACTACGGTGGTTATCCCGGTATTCCACTACAGTACCGGTAACTTTCAGGTTCGGGTTCCAACTCCACAAACAATTTTGCAGCTCACTCTAGCCTCTCACTACTCGGATATGTTTTTCCCGCGATTGTGTAGCCTCTAGATTGACGGATATCAAGCTCTCTTCCTGAATTTTTGAACACGAACCTCTTCTGCCTGAAGCATGCGAAGTCAACGAATAGCTCACTAAAGATATTTCCTTGATTTATATCTTGCCTAATCGGGCGTATTACCCCTTCTCTTCTGCAGAAGCTACTATAGTTTCGTCCCCCAGCAAATTCCTCGCAGTTTCGTTAATGATCAATTGAATTGTTGTAATACTTCCGGTATGAAGTCAGCACAGGGCTGCAACGATGTGGGACTGGAGAGCTTCAAGAAATGCCGAGTTGCCTACAGGTTGCGAATATGACCATATTAATTTAATTTTGTTTCCAAAGCTGACTCGCTTTTAAGAATTCTATCTCGCCCCGCATTTTTCATTTAGACCGCACCATGAGTACATCCTTTTGAACAAGAGCCTGATAGGCTGAACCAGCAAGCACTATGCGAGTAACTATGTGACCATAACTTCCAATTGGACAGTTTCGGTTGGTTTGTGAACATTCCGGATATCTGGCGGCTCCCAGGTAAGCCTCTTGAATGCGATACGATAATAAAAATCCGCAGCCTTATTTTTCTGTTCAATCTGAAGAGCCAAAAATCTCCTTGTTAGCACACAACTCAAAGGCGTGTGCCACGACAGGCATGCCGGGGAAACAGACATAATTAGAGTGCGGCCCGCTAGCGCATGAGTGAAAGTCAGAAGTCAAAAATCCTAGGCATTGGCAACTCTGACTGGGGAAACGCAAAAGAAAAACAAAGAATTCCCAGTAACGAGAACTTCTCGCTTGTGAAGCAGTTTTATTCCCTCTCATCTCAAATATTGGCCCACAGTTCGGACTTCCAGCTTCTATGTATCTTTTTGAGTGGAGCGCCGTGACTCTAAACACCACCATTAAGTGCTAACTCCGACCAAGTATGAGTTAAGGAACATGTTCGCTCCAGCAAACACGGTATTTGTAAAGATCTGGATGGTGCAACAGGCACGATGGGGCACCATCGAACTGCAGACTTGCATTCAACTCTCAATTATTAATGAGTTTCTTTCAAGTCCCGTGAATACACAGTGGATATTACCAAGAATCTACCTTAACCTTCCTTCTTCGCTCATCTTAGCGTCCCCGAATATTGTTTTTTTTCGTTTTCTTTTTAGTTGTGCGGGTTGAGCCGTCATGCACTCTGCTTCATCCAAACCTTTAACTGTCCACTTGGAGATTTCCGCCAAGACAGTAACTTATGATTATTGCGGAAACTCCTGTCGGACGCATAATACAGTACTGTACCTTACTTGCACCAGTATAATACCGGTAGACCACTCGTACAGTCCTTCTGGTCTATTCATCCAAGCCAACTTTTCTCATTTTTCTTTTATCAAGGTTGGTAGCCACGAAAGAGCCGCAAGGCTTACTTTTTGTTGTCACTTTAATTACACAAAATAAAAAACAAAACATGAAGGTTCTCTGCACGAATTCCTCTATCATCGCGCTATTTTGCTTGCGGGGATACAGTATGCCAAACAACCGATTGCAGCCTTACTCTGCACTTGTCGATAGGTGTGGTGTGGGACAAATTGCGATAGGTTGTGTCCATATTGAGAACTCGTCCCACCAGCGCCCGAATAACACGTTACCATAAGGTACCGCAAATAATTGATACCGTACTGTGGCATTCGTTAACGACCACGGGATAGATTACGACCAAAGTGCGCATTGAGCATGTATCTAAGCCCGCTATTTTCTCCTGTAACTTATCAAGAACAACTCCCCTGTAGGCATCATAGCGTTAGTGTCTCCTACAGTACCGTAAAATCTCTTGAAATCCAGTATCTCCGAACCCGCGTGGCTGTGGGGCAGCAAGGGTTAAGCGAGGTTTCAGCTTGGAGCGAGTGAGTGGGTGTGATCCGGAGATTATGTCTTAGTAAGAGAATATAAAATCTCACTCCCTGAACATAGCTAGCCACAGCCTCTATCACCAACAATCACATAGAATATTGCTACTTGCTCAATGTTGCCATCGTGAGTCTTCTGCTCATAATAGTTATGAGTTGTGGAATGCTATTGGGAAAAAAAGATGACTCGAGGCCTATTAGATAGACTTGGAGTAGGAGGAGGACCTAGTATAAGGTGAAGGAAAGGAGGAAAAAATAAAGAAGTATCTAATTCATATCATAAGTTTGGTCAACCAATTCATCCTCTCTAGTTTGTACCCATCTTTCTCTTTAATTACCAGTTATCTTCAAAATAATATTACCTGTTCAGTTTCAAGCAATTAAAACCTGTCAAGGTCTAAAGTCAAAGTCAATTGATGATCAAGTAATTCACAAATGAGTGTTACAAACCTAGCAAGGAAAAAAGGTTTTTACATGACTCATGATTATGAGTTATAGGTTTGTAAGGTTTTCACACATGTGACTTCTTTATAAGTCATGTGAGTTTTACACATAACTCACACTTGTGAGTTATAGTTATTATATTGATTTGTTTTGGTCACATGACCTATTTAGAAGCCATGTGAGTTTTATGCATGACTAAGTTATGGTCATGAGCATCAGCAAAAAAAAATCTTGCATCTGATGCATGGGCATTGCATCCTGACACAAGCTGCATTTCTCATGCGCCTGGTGCGCCTGGTGCATCCTGAGTTTGGATGTACCACTACATTGCACCTGGTGCATCCTGAGTTTGTGTGGGACACTTGGTTGCATCCTGAGTTGGGAAGCTACACTCAGTTGCGCCTAGTGCATCCTGAGTTCTGCAGGGATACTTGCTTGCCTCCTGAGTTTGGATTAGACATAAGGTTGCAGCCAGCCACATATTAGCCACTGACTGTGAAAGCTAAACCAAATTAGGCATGAAAAAAGGAGAAGACTCAAATAGCATATTATCTTGTCAAATTGGGTAGTGCCGGGGCAAGGTTTGATCACCCAAGCACATAATTAACAATAGATTAACAAAAGTCAAGGCTGCTTAACAGGAGTTAACATGATCTCCTTTGCCCCTTTTTGTTAAATCGTAGGCTCTATGGGGATTAGTTGTCTTGAAATGGAGATTAGAACCCTGTATAGAGATCCTTAATTTGATGAAATAATACGGTACACTGATATCCAAGTCTATTTTATTCTCATAACTCTGAAGGGAGTGAATATGACAGTTGCATTCATTGTAAAAACGAGTGATAGTTGTGATATCTTAGGTAATACAGTTTGTTATGTTTTCATACACGCGTTTTCTGATCATTCTTTTTAGTTACACCTCCCACATCCTTCTGGCATCACTCTCCACCAAGCGACAGGCTGCTATGGAAATAGTCTTGACTGGTGAATTTCTGCTAACTTTGAAGACAGATATCTCGATGCCCAGGCATTCGCTCATGCCAGTCAGATGTGTTTCTGAATCCTCTCGATGCCAGCTTTCCAACGGCGCCTCCTCCATCCTCCTGGCATCAGTCCCCACCGAGCTACAGGCTGCTATGGAAATGGTCTTTACCAGTAAATTTCTGCTAAATTTGAAGACAGATAGCTCGACGCCCAGCCATTCGCTCGCGCCCATCATATATGTTCTGGAATCCCCTCGATGCCAGCTTTCCAACGGCGGCTCCCACGTCCTCCTGGCATCAGTCCCCGTCGAGCTACATGCTGCTTTGGAAATGGTTTTTACTGGTGAATTTCTGCTAACTTCAAAGACAGATATCTCGACACCCAGCCATTTGCTCACGCCCATCAGACATGTTCCGGAACCTCCTTGATGCCAGCTTTCCAACGGTCACTCCCACGGCCTCCTGGCGTCAGTTCCCACTGAGCTACAGGCTGTTATGGAACTGGTTTTTACTAATGAATTTTTGCTAAACCTGAAGACAGATAGCCCGACCCCCAGCCATCCGCTCGCGCCCGCCAGATATGTTCTGGAATCCCCTCGATGCCAGCTTTCCAACGGCGTCTCCCACGTCCTCCTGGCATCAGTCCCCGTCGAGCTACAGGCTGTTATGGAACTGGTCTTTACTGGTAAACTTTTGCTAAATTTGAAGACAGATAGCTCGATGCCTAGCCATTCGCTCGCGCCCGTCAGACATGTTCTGGAATTCCCTCGATGCCAGCTTTCCAACGGCGGCTCCCACGTCCTCCTGGCATCAGTCCCCGCAGAGCTACATGCTGCTTTGGAAATGGTCTTTACTGGTGAATTTCTGTTAACTTTAAAGACAGATATCTCGACACTCAGCCATTCGCTCGCGCCCATCAGACATGTTCTGGAATCCCCTTGATGCCAGCGTTCCAACGGCGTCTCCCACGTCCTCCTGGCATTGGTCCCCGCCAAGCTACAGGCTATTATGGAACTGGTCTTTACTGGTAAACTTTTGCTAAATTTGAAGACAGATAGCTCGACGCCCAGCTATTCGCTCGTGCCTGTCAAATATGTTCTGGAATCCCCTCGATGCCAGCTTTCCAACGGCGTCTCCCACATCCTCCTGGCATCAGTCCCCACCGAGCTACAGGCTGTTATGGAACTGGTCTTTAATGGTAAATTTCTGCTAACTTTGAAGACAGATATCTCAACGCCCAGCCATTCGCTCGCACCCATCAGACATGTTCCGGAATCCCCTTGATGCCGGCTTTCCAACGGCGGCTCCCACGGCCTCCTGGTGTCAGTCTCCACCGAGCTACAGGCTGTTATGGAAATGGTCTTTACTGGTAAATTTTCGCTAACTTTAAAGACAGATATCTCAATGCTCAGCCATTTGCTCATGCTCATCAGACATGTTCTGGAGTCCCCTCGATGCCGGCTTTCCAACGGCACCTCCCATATCCTGCTCGCATCGGTCTCTGCCGAGCTACAGGCTGCTATGGAACTGGTCTTTACTGGTGAACTTTTGCTAACTTTGAAGATAGATATCTCGATGCCCAGTTATTCGCTTGCGCCTGTCAGATATGTTCTGGAATCCCCTCGATGCCAGCTTTCCAACGGCACCTTCCACAGCCTTTTGGCGACAGTCCCCACCGAGCTACAAGCTGTTATGGAACTGGTCTTTACTGGTGAATTTCTGCTAATTTTGAAGACAGATAGCTCGACTCCCAGCCATTCACTTGCGCCCGTCAGACATGTTCTGGAATCCCCTTGGTGCCAGCTTTCTAACGGCGCTTCCCATGTCCTCCTGGCGTCAGTCCCCGTCGAGCTACAGGCTGCTATGGAAATGGTCTTTACTGGTGAATTTCTGCTAACTTCGAAGACAGATATCTCGACGCCCAGCTATTCGCTTGCGCCTGTCAGATATGTTCTGGAATCCCCTCGATGCCAGCTTTCCAACGGTGGCTCCCATGGCCTCCTGGTATCAGTCCCCGCCGAGCTACAGGCTGCTATGGAAATGGTCTTTACTGGTAAATTTCTATTAACTTTGAAGACAGATATCTCGATGCCTAGACATTCCCTCGTGCCTGTCAGACATGTTTCTGAATCCCCTCGATGCTGGCTTTCTAATGGCGCCTCCCACAACCTCCTGGCGTCAGTCTCTGGGAAGCTATAGCCTGTTAAGAAACTACTATTTGTCTGTTAAAGGAATGCTCATGCGAAATCTATCTTGCTCATGTATACTAGTTATAAATTTATATAGAATAGATGAAATTGAAATAGTTTTACTAAAAGAAACTTTGTGACCTAAGTCCTATATATGGGTCACACTGCTGGTATGCTAGTGTCAGGAGTTTTGAATTTTAGACGCTCTCCTCAGATGTTATTATGATATACTCGCTTAGGACCAGACGGCCTTAGGATGCAACAGTTGAGGACCAGATGTCATCAGGATGCAACCGTAAAGTGCCAGGCGTTGTCAGGGCGTACCAGGCGTAGGGGTCTGTTCTGTCCAGAGGCACCTGGCGCATGCCTTAATGTCAGGACGCAATCTCACTTCAATGTCGCATCCTGGTTAACAGTTATCGTTATGTGCACCCTGTGCGTCAGATGCACAGGATGCACCTGGCGCTAGACATTATTTTTGCTGATGAGATTATGATATTATGTGAGTGTATGAATCACAATTGTGACTCATAATAGTTATTGATTTGTAAGTGGGTTGTGGGAAGAACTATATAAAGAGGAGGATACAGCATGGTAGTTAGTTCTTCATGCAACCATCTAAGTTATTTCCTACATATAACTTTATAACTTTAGGAATATAAAGCTCCATTACTCTCTTTATTAAAGAAGCCCAACAATATCTACCTTATAGGATAAGGCAGAAGTGAATGAGAGTACTTAATCTTAAGAAGATTAAGCAACAATTGATAAATATAACTCTGAGTATTTTTTCCCCTGTATGAAGAAGAGTTATAATAACTGTATAATGTTGTTGCCTATTGCACAGTTATATACTAGTAATAGGAGTGATCATACTGGTAATCCTAACATTTGGTTGGATCTTGAGCAACACCTAATGATACCATAGATAATGAAGGCTGTTTATTAGAATTACTCGAAGTAGTACAATCACTCTCAAGAACTGCCTTAGAAAGAGGTAGAGCAGCTAGTCTAATTACATCTGAAGAAGGATCAGGGGAAGAATCTACATCAGCCAAAGAATGAGAAGATCAGAGGATATTAGGACTACCAAGAGGAATACTATCAGTAGCAGCCATACCACCACCAAGAGGAATACTGCTAGCAGTAAGTGTACTACTACTGATAGGAATGATAGCCCTCACCTAAGAGCAATTTCAGGTGCAAGTAGGTAGAATAGGAAGTACTGAGAAACAAAAAAAGGTGATATCCGTTCCGAGACACCACTGAGAAACAAAACCCGGGGTCGATCCACTTCAAGACACCTATAGGAATTGGAATGGACAGCGAAGGAAAAACACTTGCAGGGCAGTCGAGCAGAGGGGAAGAAGGTCACTTCTCCAACAAACAGGCCGAAAAAAGGGGAATCGTAAAGGTAAGGCAGAACAAACACTACTAGAAGGGGCAATCGCCGCACACACGACTAGAGGTCAAATTTATTCGTCCGAAGTGAAAATATAATTCCGTCACTGGAATTGCTACCGAAAGAAGAAAGAAAGATTCGTAAAAAGAAAAATAAACCCGTGTTCCCGATCCCGATGTCCGTCCGTTGACCACTGTTCCTCTCGTCTGTCTCCCTGTTCCGCGTTGTCCCTTGCTCTTGTTCCTTGCTCTTTGTTCCGCGTTGTCCCTTGCTCTTCACTTCCTCTTGTTTTTCTTTCGTTCCCTCCTGATGCTTGCCCTGCCTAACTACCAATTCCCTTGCCAAGCCATCAATCGAGCTAACTAGCAAACAAAAACCGAACTAACTAGCAAACAAACATTTCCCCTCTTCCACTAATGTCCAACCCCTGACCCTTATATCAACTAGCCTATCTGATCAAAACAAAACACAATTTCTAGCTAAAACCTTGCAGACTATTTTCCTCCCCCACAGTACCTAAAAAGTTAAGGTCAAGGAACCAGGAGTGTTCATGATAGGACAGAGAGAAAAACTAAGAGGATTCCTAGTATAAGTAAAAATATACTTCAAAGCTATTGGATAGAATGAGAGTGATCACAATCTAGATAAGATATATTATACCAAATCCCTGTTATGGGACTCTGTAGGCCAATGGATTGTACCTTATATCGAAGGGAAGGTACAATACAATTGGCAAGAATGAGACAAGTTTGAACAAGTTCCTAATGCCAACTTCAGAGATAAGGACAAAAAAGAAAAGAATGAGGAATGCCATTAAAAAAATGAAACAGGGTGGCAGAAATATAACAGACTACTGGAATGGGCTCTGGATGGCTGGAATAGATGTAGAGTATGATGGAGACATACTGGGAAGATTCTTCCTGAGAGAAATGAAGCTAATATTACAGAATACCTACACACAGACAAATGCTAAGCCTGTAATACCCAAAGTCGTAGCAGAATAGGCTATAGAAAAGGAAAATTGTCTCAATATGATTGAACATATCAAGGGGAAATTCAAAAGCATCAGACAACAAGAAGTGTCAAGGAACCAGAATGGCACATTTAGGCCAAATCCCCCAAAAAAAGAAGATAGGTGAGACCTGATGGATCTTAATATGATGAACTGCAGGAAGTTTCAGAGACTACCCAATGACAAGTTTTAAAAAAGATGAGAAGAGAAGTTGTGTTTCAAGTGCAGAAATAAGTGACACTTTGCATGAGACTATCAAGTCAAGAATATCAAAATTTGGAACATAGAGGTGGAAAAGGAGGAAAAGGAGGAAAAGGAGACTTGAAACAAAGAAAGTCCCCAGTAAGAGGTAGTCTGAGGGACAACAAATTGAAAACTATTGGAATATCAGATTTACACTTAGCAACATCTAACATGAAATAATTAAACTACAAATCAGATGATATTATGATCAAAGTACAACTTCACAATGAAAAAGAAAAGACAAGAACAAATGTGATAATTGACTCAGGAGCTATAGAGGACTTTATAGATCATAACTTCACTATAAGATACTAACTGCCTCTGAAAAAGATCAGAAAGCCAAGAGATATCTATACAGTAGATGGTACTGTTTCAGAAGCAAGACCTATCACCCATATAGCAGAATTATCGATGGATATAGGGAACCACAGAGAGAAAGCTACTTTCCTTGTAACCAACTTGGTCAAGCATGAGTTAATCCTAGGAATGACATAGTTAAAGAATTATGGACCAAAGATTGACTGGATAAAGGAAAAGGTCACCTTCGATAGTGAAAGCTAGAAGTCTGTATGCCTAGATAGTTCCCTGATGGTACATGCAGTGCCACAGTAACAAGCGATCAGAGAAAATCTGAAAAGTCAGATTTTACTCATAGATATGGAAGAAGGACCAGAAAGCTGGATCTGATAAGTCAGTATGGATAACCAGGAAAGCTAACAGCTATTTATCAAAAAAACTAAGAAAGGATGTAAAGGCACCAATGAAAGGACCACATCTAGCTGTGGGCCATAACCTGTACAGCACAGAAAATATCACTGTCTCTACACACAGACAAAAACTTATTAGAATAGGGATTACCATCAGACTTCCTGAGAACACCTATGCTCGGGCCTGCATAGTACCAAGAAGTGGATTAGTGAACCAAAAAGGCCTAACCATTAATGCTGGAGTAGTCAATGCAGACTATACTAGTGAAATCAAAGTACTACTGGCAAACCCATCAGGAGCAGACTATATAGTTAGCTTGGGAGACAGCATTGCTCAACTAATAATTGAAAAAATTATCATGATGGACTTACAAGAAGTGCAAGAAATAAGGAAAATAAAAAGAGGAAGTTGAGACTTTGGCAGCACAAACCAAAAAGAAGAGAGACAACTGAAGAAAGAACTAGTAATATCATTTATCTCAATATCAGCCTTCTGAAAAGTTGTACCATAAGGGAGATGCAACTGGTATCCTAAGATGGATGTTAGGATTGCTTACTCTATCACTCCTAGTATATAACCGAGCAACAGGCAATGATGTTATATCAATCTTTATTAGATACTGTAATGGGGTTAATAGTTAACTTAGTATTTGCCATTTGTACTTAATCTTCTTAAGACTAAATTCTTATCCTTACTTAGCTTTCCTAAGACTAAGCTATTCGTTCACTTGCTTCCTTGTCCTACAAGGAAGATATCTCGAGATGTTCTTTTCTGAGTAAAGAGTGTAAAGGTGTTTTATATTCATAAAGTTGTATAGTTATATCTAGGAAATAACTTAGGTGGTTGCGTGAAGAACTAACTACTACGTTGTATCCTCCTCCTTATATAGTCCTTCTCACAACCCACTTACAAATCAATAACTATTTATGAGTCACAATTGTGACTCATACATTCACATAATATAATAATCACATGACTTCTAAACAAGTCATGTATGCAAAACAATCATATAACTCAAATGAGTTATTGCTTAATCAAATCCAATATAACAACTATGACCTGTAAGTGCGAGTCATTTGTGAAACTCACATGACCTAATTGGTCATGTGTGCAAAACTATTACAAACCTATGATCTCATAATCATGAGTCATGTGAAAACCTTCTTTCCATACTAGGTTTGTAACACTAGCTCCCCCTTCCCTATGGCCTAAGTCCCATTAGGCCAACGGTCCTTCCTCCCTTTTTTCTATCAATCAGTTCAGGCGTGTTGCCAATCTTCACAATTCCTGATTGTTCCTTTCCGTCATTTCCTTCAGTAGTTTGTTCTCCCTCTCTTTCATTTCCAGTTTCCTTACTGAAATTATTGTCTTCCATTCTACCCATCCTGCTCTTATCTGTTGAACCCTTAACTTCCCCTCCAAATCCGCTCTCTCTTTCTGGAGAGTCCTTCCTGTCTTTTCCCACATCGTTGCTTGTCCCTCAAAAAATCTCTTGTCTATTCGAGATTCATCCAATATCATTTGCAGGTGGCCTATTTGATCATGTAGGTCCTTCATCGTGTCTTGTTCTGTAGAGTTAGTCCTTGACCTTAGCCACGGAGTTGTTATTGCCGATCTTGGTAATGGTGTATCGCACACCTGATCGTTATTTGTTTGCATGTGTACTCGTTGATTGGTTTTTGTGGTATTTCTTCTTGTACTGGGTTCCCCCAAGTCACATTTTTTCCTTTTTTGACCTTGGCCCAGGATTTTTTGCCCCCCCTTCTTCTCATTTTCATCCCTGAAAACTTCTCTTGTTTTGCCATTATGAGGATGTTGTTGTCATATGGTGACGGTGGTGGTGTACAAGAGGGTGGTGACGTTTCTTCCCATGTCATCATGGGTGATTGGGGTGGTGGTGAGGGGGTTCTGGGTTCTTTTTTTGGCCAGTAATCGGCCCCTTCTTTCTCCGTAAAGTGTATTTGGCATGCATCATCGAAGCAACCAGTCCAGCTTTTCTGGTTGTGTTTTTCTTGTTTGGGTGTAATTGGCATGGATGCAGGGAGGTCTGCTTGATTGATCCAGTCATTGTTGCTCATTTGTTCTTCCTCTTTGACCAGGCTTTCCTGTGTTTCCTCGGTGAAAGTGTTCGATTGCATGTTTGGCATTACTAAAGTTCTCAGCTGGCTACCACACTAAGTCATAGTTAGGGGGATATCCTGTCCACTTAGCTCAGTACTGTAGCTTACCGTAGTGTCATTGAGAGTCAATAATCTGATCAAGTTCGTATTCGTTTTCTCCCTCTATTTCTATAGGAAGAGGTGGTTCTTTTCGTTGTGAAGGTAAGGGATTGTTTTGATAGAGTTCGAGTTTGCTGATGTGGAAAACTGTGTGTTTATTGTTTGCTGAGGGGGGAAGTGCCAGCTTATATACCTTTCTTCCTACCTTTTCTATTATTTTGTAAGGTCCTAGTTTCTTGTAATCTAATTTTTTGGATGGTCGTGTGGTGTGAATATCTTTTGCCACCAGCCAGACTTTGTCTCCTAATTTCAGCCTTAGATCTGGTTTTCTGTGTTGATCGGTATTTTCCTTCATCATCTGTTGTGCCATAGTAATCTCTGTTCTGATTATGTCATGTAATTGACTCATATCTTCTCTTTTTAATATTTTCGTTATGGTCTTGTGACCCATAGGTTCATTGATGGGTTGATGTCCATAGTTTGCATAGAATGGTGTGGTTTTAATTGTTTCTTGTATTGAGTTATTGTAGGCGAACTCTGCAAAAGGCAGCCATTCTTCCCAATCTTGTTGAGAGTATTCCACATATGCTCTAAGGAATTGTTCTAATGACAAATTTGTTCTTTCTGTTTGTCCATCTATTTGTGGATGATAGGCCGTGCTTAATCTTCAATCGATGTTTAATCCTTTTGTTATTTCTTTCTATAGGTCCGATGTGAATATTGAACCTCAATCTGTGACAATGTCTTTTGGTAGTCTGTGCAATTTGAAGATATTTTTCGTAAATAGTTGTACGAATTGTATAGTTTTCATATCTTTGTGACATGGAATAAAGTGTGACATTTTTGTCATGCAGTCTATTACAACCCATATTGCGTCATAGCAATTTGATTCTGGTAGGTCCATATTGAAGTCTATGCTGATCGATTTCCATAGCTTCTTGGGGGTTTCTAATGGGTGTAGTAGTCGATATGGTGCATAATGTATTGGTTTTATTCTTTGACACATGTCACAGTTTTTGGCATATTTTCTAACGTCGTTCCTCATTTCTGGCCAATAGTAAGTTCATTGTACTAGCTCCATAGTTTTTGTGACTCCTCTATGGCCACTTTGTGGTACATCATGGTTTCGTTCTATCACTTTTGTTCTAAGGGGTTCATTTTCTGGTAGCCATATCTTTCCTTCATACCAGAGGTACCCTTCCTTCCATTCACATAGCCCTAAGGCTACTTTTGGAAATTGCTTGTCCCCTCTTTTGAGGACTTGCTTTATTTTTTCCATTTGCTGATCTTTTCCCATTTTTTCCTTTATTTCATCTTTGATCGTAGTTTCTGTTTCCTGTAATTCCATGGTGTTGATTTCTTCTTTTCTGGATTCATATCCTTCGTCTATAAAGGTTTCCTTTGGTAAGAGAATCCTTGACTTCTGAGTTTTTCTTTCGTCATTTTCTCCCGGTAGGTCATCTGACCTTCTGGTGAACGCATCTGGTTTTCCTCCTTTCTTTCCAGGTCAATACTCTATTTTGATATCATACCTGCTTCATTCTTCGCTCCATCGAATTTGGCTCCTGTTTAGCTCTTTCGCAGTGGTGAGTGGTACCAAGTTTTTGTGGTTTGTGAGTATTTTTATTGTGTGAGGACTTCCTTCAGCATATTTTCGCCACTCCTTAAGTGCTTGCATTATTGCTAATAATTCTTTATCATGAATGTCATAATTGCATTCTGCCTTGATCATGGTTTTTGATTGGTACGCTACTGGCTTCCATATTCCTTTTTCATCTTGTTGTGATATGATACCTGAATAGACATAATTAGATGCATCTGTTTCTATCATTATGGGCTGATCTGGGTCGAAATGATGTAATATGGGTGCCGTGGTAAGTTTCTCTTTTAGTTTTTTGAAGGCTTCCTGAGCTTTCTTTCCCCAGTCCCATTTCTAGTTTTTCCTTGTTAGTTCATATAAGGGTTTGGCCGTCCTACTGAATCCTTCTATGAACCTTCAATAAAAATTGCAGAATCCCACAAAGGACTGTACTCCTTTGACTTTTTCTGGTACCTTCCATTCCCTTATGGCTTCTGTTTTTATAGGATCCACTCTAACTCCTTCCTGGTTAATAATGAATCCCAAGTACTCCGTTTCTTTTTTGTGGAATTTGCACTTTGTCAGTTTGAGTTTGACTCCAATTTCTTTTAATTTTTTCAGTACCTTATGAACATCCTTTCAGTGTTGTTCCAAAGTATTAGAGTAAATTAATAGGTTATCTAGGTAAGCTATACAAATAACAACTAAGTATTTGCTGAGGGCTGTATTTACCGACCATTGGAATGTTGCTGGGGCATTGGCTAACCCAAATAGCATGACTGTGTATTCGTATAGTCCATATCTAGTTCGAAAAGCTGCCTTCCAGTCGTCTCCTTTTTGTATACAAATGTGCTGATATACATCTTTGATATCTAGCTTCGTAAAGTATCTGGCCATTCTAAGATAGTCCAATGCTTCACTTATGAGGGGCAGTGGATATCAGTCTTTTTTGGATACTGCATTTAATCCTCGATAATCCACACATAGTCTTAGTCCCCGATCTTTTTTCTTGACAAATAGGATTGGTGCTCCAGCCGATGAGGAAGATGGCTTGATCCATCTTCTATCTAGGTTTTCCACCAGATAACTTCTTAAAACTTTCAGCTCTCTTTCCCCTAATTGGTATAAGGTCATAAATGGAGCTGTCTTTCCTTCTTCTAGTTCAATTTTGTGATCTGCATATCTATGAGGCAGTAAATCGCTCCTTTCTTTTTCTTTAAAGAGTTCTAAGAATCTATGATATTCCTTTGGGACTATCTCCTTTACTGACTTATCCCTATCTTTTCCTTTTTTTAGAGCAAGTTCTGTGCTAATTGTTGTGGCTGTTAGGGAAGTCTCATTTTCATTCCATCTTAGGATGCCTGTCTGGTCCTTTTTCCGGTACATTTTTCCAAATGCGCTGGCCAAAATGAAGGATATGTTGAGGTCTTTTCCTTGTGGTCCTTCTTTTTTGTCAGTGCTACCAAAGCCTGCACCTCCCCTTTTTGTTTCTTTTATTTCTTGTACTTCTTGCAAGTCCGTTATGATAATTTTTTCGATTATTAATTGTGCTATGCTGTCTCCTGTGTTAACCTTATAGTCATTTTCTGATTGGTTCACTAATAGTACTTTAATTTCCCCTGTATAGTCTGTGTTGATTACCCTGACATTAATGGTTAGGCCTTTCTTAGTTGCTAATCCACTTCTTGGTGCAATGCGAGCATAGGTGTTCTTAGGAAGTCCTATGGCAACCCCTGTTCTTATAAGCTTTTGTCCCCATGCTGGAACAATTGCTTTCTCTATACTATGCAGGTCATGGCCTGCTGCTAAATGCGATCCCTTTGTTGGCATTTTCGCACTTCTTTCTAATTTTTTGATAACCACCTGTTGGCTTTCTCAGTTATCTCATTTGTTAATGGGGACCATCTGTTGAGTCCAACTTTCTGATTCTTTCAGGTTTCCTTCCTTGTCCATTGACAGAATACGGCTTTCTAAATTCTCTCTTATGGCTTGTTCCTCTGGTACTGCGTATACCATTGGAGAACTTTCTAGGCATACGGCCTTGCACCTTTTGCTGTCAAAGGTGACTTTTTCCTTTATCCAGTCAATCCTTGGTCAATGGTTCTTTAACTATGTCATTCCTAAGATTAATTCATGTTTGACTAGGTTAGCCACAAGGAAGGTGGCCTTCTCTCTATGGTTTCCTATGTCCATTGATAGTTCTGCTATCTGGATGATAGGTCTTGCTTCCAAAACAGTGCCATCAATTGTGTATATATCTCTTGGTTTTCCTATTTTCTTCAGGGGTAGATGGTGTCTCATAGCAAAATTGTGATCTATGAAGTCTTCCATAGCTCCTGAATCTATCATTGTATTTGTTGTTATTTTTTCATTATTCTTGTTGTAAAGTTGTACCTTGATCATAATGTGATCTGATTCATAATCCAAAGGTTCTGTAGAGCCTATGGTTGAGTGTAATGAGTGTAATTTGGATTTCCTGATGGCATTTAGTTGGTTGTCCCTCAGACCATCTTCTACTGGGGACCTTGGTTGTTTAAAGTTTCTTCCTCCTCCTTCTCCTCTTTTTCCACCTCCATCGATCGTATTTTAATGTTTTTGACTCTACAGTCTCATGCAAAATGTCCTTTATTTCCGCACTAGAAGCATAGCTTTTCCTTTCTTTGTTTCTTGAACTCCTTATTTGGTAGTCTCTGGAGTTTTCTGTGGTTTGTCGCATCTAGGTCCATGGGTTACCCCTGGGGAATCACACTAGGGGTGGCTCTATAGGTGCCGTTGGTATTTCGCAGGATTTCTCATTCTTGTTGTTTGCTTCCCTTATTTTGGAGATATCTGATAGTGGCCAGTCTTGTTTCTTTCTCTATTGCCCATTTTGCCAATGCCTCTTATCCTTCTAATACCTGATCTAGGTGTCCATATTCATCTTGTAATTTCTTATTCATACCTTGGAATAAGCATTCACTTGCCATGGCTTCATCCATGTATGCTTCTGTTAGTATTAACCGGAAGGAATTCCAATATTCTGTCATTGATTTAGTGCCTTGCACTAATTCTCTTAATTTCATCCTTGCTTCTCCCTTTCGGTCTACTGGTCCAAACTGACCTTGTAGCGCTTCTACAAAATCAGGCCAAGTTTGCTAGGTTGCTGTAATAGTTCCTTCCGTATACGGTGTGAGCTAACTACTTGTGTCCCCTCTTAGTAGGCTCGAGGTGTAAGTTATTTTTTCTTCCTCATGTCCTTCTGCCTACCTTGTTGCTAATGAGTAGACTCGTAGTTGTGCTAGCTAGTTTCTTATTTTATCTCTTTCTCCTGAGAAGGTTTCTGGCTCTTTGATCTTTGGTCTTCTTGTTCCTCCTTCCAGGGCCTGGATTACTTGTCTGAGTTGTTCTGCTGTCAGTTCTGGTATTGGTTGGACCCCTCCCTATTCTCCCCCTGCTGGTGGTATTCCGCCTGCTGGTGCTGACATCCTTTGGTCTTCATGTTCCTCTGATGATGTAGATCCTTGTTCTGATCTTTCTTCTCATGTAACAGGGCTTCCTGTTCTTCCCATTTCTGAGGCAGTTCTTGCAAGTGCCTGTGCTACCTCTGGAAGTCCTAAAGATTGATCTTCATATTCAAAATTTGTATTTTCATTGGGTGTTGTAATGATGCAACTAAATGTTAGGATCGCTTACTCTATCACTCCTAGTACATAATCAAGTAACAGGCAACAATGTTATATCAATCTTTATTAGATACTGTAATGGGGTTAATACTTAACTTGGTATTCGCTGTTTGTACTTAATCTTCTTAAGACTAAATTCTTATCCTTACTTAGACTTCCTAAGACTAAGCTATTCATTCACTTTCTTCCTTGTCCTACAAGGAAGATATCTTGAGATTTTCTTTTCTTAGTAAAGAGCATAAAGGTATTTTATATTCATAAAGTTGTATAGTTATATCTAGGAAATAACTTAGGTGGTTGCGTGAAGAACTAACTACTACGTCATATCCTCCTCCTTATATAGTCCTTCTCACAAACCACTTACAAATCAATAACTATTTATGAGTCACAATTGTGACTCATACATTCATGTAACATAATGATCACATGACTTTAAATTGGTCCTGTGCGAAACTCACATGACTTCTAAACAAGTCATGTGTGCAAAACAATCATATAACTCAAATGAGTTATTGCTTAATCAAATCCAATATAACAACTATGACCTGTAAGTGCGAGTCATCTGTGAAACTCACATGACCTAATTGGTCATGTGTGTGAAACTATTACAAACCTATGATCTCATAATCATGAGTCATGTGAAAACATTATTTCCATGCTAGGTTTGTAACAATGGGATGAGGATAACACTTCCCTAGCAGCTACAATCATTACTATAGAACTGACTCTAAAAAAGAAAATGAGCAAGGACAGATCAACAAAAGGCATAGTTCCAAGAAGGTACTATTAGTTCTTGGAACTCTTTGAAGAACAAGAAAGGATGGACCTACCCCCACACAGACATGCTGACTACAAAATTGAACTAGAAGAAAGAAAAACAGTTCTATTCATGGACTTATACCAGTTAGGAGAAAGAGAGCTAAAAGTTCTCAGAGAATACTTGGTAAATAACCTGGATAGAAGATGGATTAGGCTGTCTTCATCACTGGGAGCCCCAATCCTATTTGTTAAGAAAAAGGATGTAGGACTAAGACTGTGTGTTGAATACCAAGGACTAAATGTAGTATCCAAACAAGACCAATACCTACCACCCCTCATAAGTGAAGTATTGCACCATCTAGGAATAGCAAGATACTTTACTAAATTAGACATTAAGGAAATCTATCAACACATTTGCATACAGAAAGGATATGAATAGAAAACAGCTATTTGAACTAGATAGGGACTATACAAATAGATGGACATGCCATTTGGGCTAGTAAATGCACCTACTACATTTCAGCAGTAGGTAAATATGGTCCTCAGTAAATATCTGGATGTTATTTGTGTCACTTACTTGGATGATCTATGAATTTATTTAGATACCTTTGAACAAAATCAGAAGAATGTTCCCAAGGCACAGGAGAAATTAAAAGAAATCAGTGTTAGACTCAAACCAATGAAGTATGAATTCCATAAAAAGGGAACTGGATACCTATGATTCATCATCATCGAGGATGGAGTAAGAGTGAATCTTGTCAAAACAGAAGCCATAAGGGAATGGACAGTACCAGGAAAAGTCAAAGGAATACAGTCCTTTGTAGGATACTGCAATTTCTATCAGAGATTCATAAAAGGATTCAGTTGAATAGCCAAACCTTTATATGAACTAACTAAGAAAAACCAGAAGTGAGAATGGAGGGAAGAGGACCAGAAAGCCTTTGAAGAACTAAAAGACAAACTCATGACAACACATATATTATAGCATTTTGAGCCAAACCAGCCCCTTATGATAGAAACTGATACATCTAATTATGTCTATTCTGGCCTCATATCACAATGAGATGAAAAAGGAATATAGAAACCAGTGGTGTACTCGTGCCAAGGTTGCGGCGTGTGGCCGCAACCCCCGCATGTTCGCTGGCTCACAACCGGGGGCACTCTAAAGAGTGCCTGCCAGCTCAATGCAACTTTACAGCTCAACGCAACTTTGTGGCTTAGCATAGTAAATTTGTGACACAGCATACCTTTGTGACTCAGCATTGCTTTATGACTCAGCAGAACCTTGTGACTCAGCAGAATTTTGAGGCTTAAAACAAATCATAAAATAGAAGCTTCTCTTATCACCATCCAGAACGACCCATACACCATCAAACAATGTCACAAGTACCAGCCTTTGTCCTACCAAGCCAGCGGGTGGAGCCCTATGAGGATATTGAAATATGGATTCAGGCTGCTGTCACCTTCATTCAAACAAGGCAAAATGAGGACCCCCCAGGCCAGGTGAATATTGCTGAGATTGCACGTACATACGAGGTTCCAGTCACCAGACTTCGAAGACATCTACAAGGCCGCCAGTCGAAACAAGAGCGTCCAGCAACCAACCGTAAGCTTTCAGATGACCAGGAACTGGCAGTGTGTCAGTACCTTGACCGTCTGGACACAATTGGCACAAGTGCTCGACTACAAATGGTTTCAAGCTGTGCCAATGCGATTCTCCAATCTGCGCATACTGGGCCAGAGCCAGCACCTCTGATAGGTGACCACTGGGCACCACGATTTCTCCAGCGTCATCCAGAATACTTTATTAGAAAGCAACAGACCATCGATGCTGACCGCAAGAATGCTCACCAGCCTAATGATATTCTCGCTTGGTTTGAGAAATATCGTTCTGTTTGTGAGGAGTACAACATTCAGCATGGGGATCAGTATAATTTTGATGAGACTGGTTTTCGCATTGGGATTGGCCGGGACCAGTGGATTATTACACGTGATCCAAATCGCCAAGCCTACCTTGCCAGCTCTACAAACAGAGAGCTAGTTAGTGTCTATGAAACAATCAGTGCTGATGGGGTTGTCTTGCCGCCAATGCTTATTGTTCCTGGGGTGATTCATCAAGAGCCCTGGTATGTGGCTACAAGTATCCCAGATGATTACTTGATCGCCACCTCCGACACCGGTTACAATAATGATGACTTGACAATCAAATGGCTTGCCCATTTTGAACGATTCTCTGCTAAACGACAAGTGGGAGCTCACCGACTTCTTCTCCTAGATGGGTTTGGCTCGCATTGCACCAAACAGTTTATCGACTACTGTGATCGCCATAAGATCATTGTTTTCTGCCTGCCTCCTCATTCAAGCCATCTTCTTCAACCCTTGGATGTAGTCGTATTCCAACCCTACAAGCATTATCACGCGGAAGCTGTAGAGGTAGCGACATGTATGGGATGTGGGGACTTTGACAAGTGCGAATTTCTTGATAAGATTCATTCAATACGCCAACAGACCTTCAAGCCATCCACAATTCGATCTGCCTTTCAAGCCACAGGCCTTATCCCTTACAATCCTAGTATAGTCACTTCCAAACTACAAGAAACAGCTCCCACTTCTACCATACCTCCGAACCAATTCTCTGGAATTCCTTCTGGCATTCCACTTACGATCGCAAGTCTAAAGACCCAGGGCGATGAATTACTAGATCAAGCACAAGAGATGTCACCAGAATTCCAGCATCGTCTTAAGCTAGTACTACAAGGTGGACTAGCATTGGCACAGTCAGGTGCCTTAGCAATGGAACATCTGGAGAATACTCGGGCGGCCGATCAAGCTCGAAGTGCAAGAAGTCGGGCTCATAGTAGGAGGCAGATACAGAAGGGGGGAGTGTTATATGCGTCTGAAGCACGCCAAATGGTTAAAAGAAGGGTTGATGCAGAGGTGGAAAAGCAGACAAAACAGCTCTGTAGGGCAGTAAATAATCAAAGAAGAGAGGACAAGGAAAAGCTTCAACCATTTCTTGATGAGATAAAGGCAAGGGGAAAAGCCAGACGTGCTGCTCAAGCACAGAAAAAGAAGGTGTCAAGGCTGATTATAATGGGTATTAAGCGACATGCAAGGTTGCACAAATTAATGTAAATTCGAATACCACATTCTGTAAACTTTTGATATAATATTCAAGTTAAGTTACAAAGTTATACTCAGTTACTAAGTTATGCTGAGTCAAAAAGTCTTTAAAGCCACAAAGTTCTGTTGAGCCACAAAGTTGCGTTGAGCTGTAAAGTTGCATTGAGCTGGCAGGCACTCTTTAGAGTGCCCCCGGTTGTGAGCCAGCGAACATGCGGGGGTTGCGGCCACACGCCGCAACCTTGGCACGAGTACTATTCAAAAATGATGACTAAGGTAGAATGCAACTATGATATTCATGATAAGGAGCTTTTAGCAATAATGCAAGCCTTGAGGGAATGGCGAAAATATGTAGAAGGAAGCCTGCATGTAGTAAAACTTCTCACAGACTACAAAAACTTGGTGCCATTAACAATCACCAAGGAATTAAATGGATGACAAATCAGGTAGAGTTAGGAATTAAATCAATACAATATCAAGATAGAATACCAACAAGAAAAGAAAGGAGGAAAAGTGAGCACACTTACTAGAAGGTCAGATGACCTTCTAGGAGAAGAGAATGAATGAAAAATACAATGAAAACAACTATTGCTACCAAAGGAAAAATTCATAGATAAAGGATATGAAACTGGGATGGAAGAAATCAACATCATGGAACTACAAAAAATGCAAACTACTATCAACAACAAAATCAGGGAAAAATCTGAAAAAGACCTACAACTGAAACAAATAAGAAAAGCACTGAAGAGAGGAGATAAGGAATTTCCAAAGATAGCCTTAGGAATATGTGAATAGAAGGATGGGTACCTTTGCTATAAAGGAAAAATATAGCTGCCAGAGGATGAACCTATTAGAATGGAAGTAATAAGATGAAACCATGACATACCACAAAGTGATCATGGAGGAACTGCAAAAACAGTGAAACTGATACAATAAATATACTATTCACTAAAAATGTGAAAGGACATCAAATAATACATCAAAAACTGTGACATGTGTCAAAGAATAAAACCAATACATTGTGTTGTATATCATCTATTACTACCACTTAAAGTACTGGAAAAACTATGGAAATTGATCAGTATTGATTTCATTACAGACCTACCAGAATTGAATGGTTATGATATCATATGGGTTGTAGTAGACTGAATGACCAAAATGTGACACTTCAGTTCCTGTTGTAAGGATATGAAGACAATACAATTTGTGCAACTATTTACAAAAAAACATCTTCAAACTATATAGACTACTGAAAGATATTGTTACATATAGAGATTCAATATTTACCTCAGACCTATGGAAAGAAATAACAAAAAAAATAGATATCAACTGAAAGCTGAGCACAGCCTACCATCCACAAATAGATGGACAAATACAGTGAACAAATTCCTCACTGGAATAGTTCCTTCTAGGATATGTGGAAAATTCACAAAATGACTGAGAAAAATAGTTACTATTTGTGGAGTTCACCTACAATAACTCAATACAAGAAACAATTAAGGTGACACTATTCTATGCAAATTATGGACATCACCCTATTAATGAACTAATGGGTCATGAGACTATAGTAAAAATATTGTGAAGAGAAGATAGTAGTCAACAACATGACATAATCAGAACAGAGATTATCTCAGTACAATAGACAATAAAAGAAAATGCTGATCAACACAGAAGATGAAATCCAAGAGTAGAATCAGGAGACAAAGTATAGCTAATAGCGAAAGACATTTGCATCATGAGGCTATCCGAAAAGTTAGATTACAAAAAACTAGGACCATACAAGATATTAGAAAAAGTGAAGAGAAAAGCATATAAACTAGTACTTCCCCCCTCAGCAAATGACAAAAACTCAGTTTTCCATGTCAGCAAACTCAAACTTTACCAAAACAATCCTCTACATTCACAATGAAAAGACCCACCTCCTCCTATAGAGATAGACAGAGAAAATGAATATGAACTCAATCAAATCATTGATTCTAGATTACACTACAGTAAGCTGCAGTATTGCACTAAGTAGATTAGATATCTCCCTAACTATGACCTAGTGTGGTACCCAGCTAACAGTTTTAGTAATGCCAAACATGCAATTGAACACTTTCACCCAGAAAATGCAGGAAAACCTGGTCAAAGAGGAAGAACAACTAAGCAATGACAACTGAGTCCAACTAGTGGAGCTCCTAGCAATGAAAGTAACTACACCAAAATAGAGAACACACAACCAATTAAACTGGACAGGATGTTACGATGATAGATATGAGGTACATATAAGCAAAAAGATGGGCCAAGACTATTGGCCAAGAGAGAATGACAGAATACTCCTGATGTCACCACTACTATTACCACCAATGATATCTTGGGAACCAATGTGCCCAGAGCTACAGTTCGGTCCCAAAATTCATCGTCACTGGCGTGGGAATGGTGCTCACCTGCTCCCAACCCCACCACAACAACCACTCCCATACTACCAATAATTTTTCAATAAATAAAATAAGTTGTAGAATAAATAAAGCAGTTAAAATAAATACAAATGAGCTTTTTAATATTTAGTGTACCATCCTTTTGCCCTAATAACTGCCACAATCCTCCTTGGAATACTTTCAACCAGATTCTCAAATAAAGTATCAGGTATTAATTCCCAGCAATGAATAAGAGCTTCCTCTATGAGGGGCTTTACCTTGCCTGCTGACCTAGTATCAGCAGCTAAATGAGAGTAGTGTTCATGGTAAAGCTTCTTGAGGTGCACCCAAACATGCTCAATAGGATTGAGATCTGGTGAATATGGAGGCCAGTCCTCCAAAACTTCCACATTATTCTCTCCCACCCACTCCTTATTGAGCCCTGCAGTATGTACTCTAGCATTGTCCTGCATGAAGAGTGGACTAATACCCTTTTCCTCCAATTCCTCCAATTCCTCCAAAAAATCAAGTAAAGAAAACTCCAATGTCCTAATATATGCTCTTGCATTCACTCTCCCCCCCTCCTCCACCCTCAAACCATTACAGGTACCCTTTAATCCACCAGAAAAACAGGCTCATACCATCTGCTTAACTCCTCCTGACTTCCAAACCCCCTTTACACATTCTGGAACCCATTTTTCCTTGGAAGTTCTGAAGATCCATTGAACAGCTGGATCTGCAGATTTCTCCACACAACATTCATAACTCCAAACCACCCTCCTCCACTGTGCAATTGTCCACTGCCTATGCTTGAGGCACCATTCATACCTCCTCCTAGCTAGAACAGGTGTTAACCTAGGTCTCTCAGCTTTAATATGCTTATGAATCCCATGGTCTGCTAATCTTCTCTTAATAGTGCTCACTGAGACATGAGGAGCAAAATCTCAGCACAATTTCCACAGTGGCATTTCTCGGCATCGATGGGAGGCAATAACTAAATGCCGGGTATCCCAGTCACTAAGCTTTTGGACATGGCTTGTTCTTTTAGAAGCAAGAATGGACCTAGTTTCTTGATATCATCAGTAGGCAGAAATGAGTGTTGTACGAGGTATTTGGACTCGGCATGAAATCTCAGCGAACTTTAACCCTGCCTCTTTCATTCCAATGACTCTAGAATGCGTAGATAATGGCCATTCTTTCCGTATTTTCTTCTTTTGGTAGTGACGGTTTTTCGGCGTGGTATGCAGGGGTGCCATGCTTGAGGTTGCCGTTGTCAAAGAGGCTCTAGTTCCAAAAGTGACGATCACTTTTGCACAAGAACTATACATATGCCAATATTGGCACGAGTTGACAATAATATTCTTCCTACCTCAGGCCTGGCTCAGTTTTTAGGGATGGAAATAGAGAAAAGGGGCAGCAAAAGATCTTAACCCAAAGTCAAGACAGAAAGAAGTATCTCTTGGGTGGACCAAGGGAAAAAGCCTTTGAGTGTTCGGTGGCATCAGACTCTCTCACTTGTTCATTGGTGGAGTAAAACTGGCATTGCTGCATCATGCTTTGATATTCAAGTTTCTAAAGTCTCACATTACTTGTTGGAAAAATCCTTTTCCTTTTACGGTAATTGCCTTCATTCTACCTTCATCATTGTGAATGAAGAATGAACATCCTATTATCTATTCACCTCATAGCCCCTTATTACTTACCTCCTTGGTATCTACTTTATCCTTATTCAGTGCTAGTTGGCCCTAGTGGCGGGTCGGATTTGAAGAGTCAATGCGGTACTGTGGGACCTCACGATGGGCTTAGGGTTTATTGACGCAATCTTCTTAGCTAGATTAGAACGGTTGATGAGGTGGAAGTGGTCTGGACCTTCATGGCCTCCCACGTACCAGTTGCATAGATTACGTTTGCTGTTTGTTTGCCATCTGTTTGTCGTTTGTTTGCTAGGTGGTTTGCTAGAGAAAAAAGTTGTATATAAGGGACCCTGATTCCCCTCAGCAGGACATCGATCGGGAGAAGAACATCATCAAGAGCAGAAGCCAGGGAAACAAGAACGAGGAAGAGGAGGAGCGAAGGACATCGGCATTGGCATCGTTGGGATGGAAACTTGTCTTTTATTTATTCCTTTCTTTTCTTTTAGTTGTTATTGCTTTTAATACCTTACTTGATACCTTTGGATTCTGCACGTCCGACCGATACTTAATTGAGTTCTCTTTTTCCTTTACTTAGACCCAGAGCCAAAGGTGGTTCCATTGCCATCGTCCCACAAAAGAACGGCAATCTCCAGAGAAACCCCCCTTCCCCACCACAGTACCCGGCCGTATTATCTCGTCAAATTGGGTATGTCGGTACAGGGCTCCTATCTCCACGCCAAGAGTACAGACCCCTGATGAGGCCTAGTAGTGAACAAAAAAAGTGATACAATCGCACCCCGCTGTCCCGGACCTCACTCTCCCAGATTATTTGCTGTCCCAGACAACTTTTCGAGATTTGTACGAGCTACATAGAAATACACCTTATTGTCCCAGATTGTCCCGGATTTTCCTGGATTTAGCGTGTTTTCAGACTGGATAGAAATTTAAATATCTCTAGTCCCTGCTCATATAGAAAATATATTCGGTGTCCCATATTTTCCCCTTTTATTACTACTAATAGCCTAAAATATCATAGTATCACAGCTGCTGAAAGGCATGATTAATGCCACGTGAGGTCCACTGAGTGGGAATACAGGTTAAATGTTCTTCCAGGTCATCTCCATCCTCTTCCCAATCATCCTCCTTACTACCAGTAGAGTTCTACACATATACTGATTCTAAATTCCAGTTAATTCCTCCCTGTAAATGTCATGGGCTTGGGGTAGGGGAACGTTGAACGGTAGCATTAGAGTTGTGTGAGAGGTGTGTTCAGCCTAGTGACAGGCTGCAATGATGTGGTGATACTGATTGAGAGTATGTAATTGGACCTTGATGTCACAGATCATCATTTTCATGTACCAAATGCTAGTATTCTCACTAATGGTCACACTCCTCACATACATCTATGTGAAGCTGAGATAAATTGTATTTCAACTAAGATTATTTGAGAGCTCAACCAGATGACACATGAATATGTGCAGTGATAGCACTACTGGTCACAACAACTCTTGCGCATTCTGGAAGAAGCAGAAGAATAGGTTTCCTTTGTTATATAGTTCTATTTGTTATATGATTACCTTAGATGTTTGGGCTATTATAGTAACTGAATTAATGGCAGTTGGTAGGAGGATTTCCTTAAGTATGATTACACATCAGCAAAAGAAAATCACATATCTGATATATGGGCATTACATCCTAATGCACAATGCATTTCTCATGCACTCTGTGCACTTGGTACATCCTGAGTTCTGTTGCAACCCCCTGTTATGCCCTATGCATCATGATGTGTGTTGCAACAAAACATTGCACCTGGTCCATCCTGTGTCGCATAGTAATACTTTACAGCATTGGGACACTACCTCATATCGGGTCAATGTCCTCATGACCCCTGGACATCTGCATCTCTGTTACAGCTAGTTCCCCATATCCCGACATCTGGCTATGGCTGCTGCCTCATAGGAGTACCACTGGGCATGGCCACATAGGGCCACTCCTCATCACATTCCTTCTGTCTCTCATTGCAATGTCATAACTCCACCCTAATATTAACCACTGATGCCTTCCATCCTCTAATGCCCCTATCCCTGCCCTAATCGTTCTCAGCATCCTGATGCATCGCGGTTGTCCGTTCTTCACAGTGAGGCCACAGGGCATTGTGGCGATTCATAGCAATCTGTCTGGTTTCTTCATTGTGTCCTAGTAACATCGGGACCCGCAATGTCCCACAGCATCTGTTAGGCATATGGAAAAAAGGGCCAAAGTTACCCGGCCTTTGCTCAGGATTATTTCTACCATACCCCTGCAGCCCCCATGTAGGGACCGGGTGTCATCACAGTATTACGGCCGAGTTGCGTCCCAACACTTTAGCAACATTAAAAGACACCTTCAGCATAACACCATATACGTCGTCGCCGTCCGTCTGACCAGATGCTGTCCGTAGGATATATGTGAGGGCGCCTTTGGCGACTCAAGGGAAGTGACTCGGAGGAATTTGGTTAGGTTTTGAGCAAGCTACTACCTTGTACATTAGCAGTTAAATATTATAGCTGATAAGTAATGGGACGATGTGGGAAGAAACCTTAGTGACCGAATATCATGAGCCTATGGCACCGACGGGTAGCCATAGAGCCGAGCCTCTTGCTTTGAAAGAAGTAGTGCCCCAAGAGGGCCTACTCGAGAATCAGTATGAGAGGTTTTCGCTGGATAAGCTATTGGCTTGATCCAGAACAAAAAACTCTATATATCCGATGGGCCTTGTGATGCATCAATATGCAACACCATGGCCACGCTCATTCATTAAAGCTGATCACTTTATATTTTGCCGCAGAACAATTGGTATAGTTGCCATTAGGTTGGCATACCCAAATTAAGTTCATATAGTGGAGAGATTGAAGACTACCTACTGGAGGAGTGTTCACACCCTCTAGACACAATAGGAGT
The DNA here is from genome assembly GCA_003788595.2 of Choiromyces venosus 120613-1. NCBI lineage: Eukaryota > Fungi > Ascomycota > Pezizomycetes > Pezizales > Tuberaceae > Choiromyces > Choiromyces venosus. The sequence continues at coordinate 84,444 of ML120422.1, read as the reverse complement.
CTGAAGAAATCAAAGCTAAGCAAGGCAAATATTGTCAGGGTCAAGTGTGTTCGCACTTAGGAAAATTAAGAGGTTTTTGATGGAGGTACTTAGATAGTATGGGAGTTGATTGTAGTCCGCGATAACCCAGACGTGGTATATAAATATCAAGGTACTCCCAGCTATTAGAAACATCAAGCAACGGAGAAGAGATCTTATTAATATATTTATTAACTTACTCTTGAAAAAACTTTATAACACTTATTCTTTCCAAACCTTTGGGAAATACGAGCCTACGTTAATGATCTTTGTTTTATCTTACCTTACCTTATTTCAAGAAGCTTACAGCTTAGACCTACCGGCCCTATCTATGGTTGGACTACCCCATAACAGTATATTAATACTCTCCACATTACCTAGGCTCACTACCTATACAATTACCTCTATCTACTACCTATAACTACCATGGATCACTCTAGACAAGACTCGCCTATGCCTTTGGCAATTCAAGGGCCAGGGCACGAGGTACAAATGGAAGAAGGAGCCCCTTCCTCAGCCAGCGATGTGACGTCTATACTAGCCACCACCGCTATGCAGAACCCCCCTTACCTCTCAAGTGGAACTTCTCCAGCAGGCTCTTTAAGAGGAAGGAGATCATGGGGAAGGATCAAGAAAATAACCGCTTTCCCGAGAGAAGGATCACATGGCCCCCTGAGGCAGCCGGAGGTTCCGGCTATCTTAAGACACATTATGGAATCCCTAAGCCAAGTTGACTGGAATGCCTCAAGATCCATAAACGGGCAACATATAGCCTATAATGAGCTGTCCGCACAAGGATGCCAATACGCCGACGAGCTTGAAACCTACCATACTAGGCTTGATCAGGGAGAACATATAGTGGAAAATGAGTTAAACAGTATAAACTTAAAAATGGGCACCTTCGCAGAAGAGGTAGAGACATCTCGAAGGCACTTCCAAGATCAAGTAGCAGCAGAGCTACAAAGACATAATGCTCAACATGAGCAACAACAGTAGGTAAGTACTCAGCTGCATCAGAGTATTGACCAGACAGGACAGGCATCCCTCACGAGAGATCAACAATTGGAACAGCTGATCCAACAAGTCCAAGCCCAAGTCGAGATTGACCGGGAACAATGGAGAGCTGCCGAACAAAGAATGCAAGAAATGATAGAACTGGTGCAGCTGCAGTTAACTGAAGTAGCTCATACAGTGGCCACCCCCTCCATTCCAGCAAGGCAAGCGACCATAGAAACTGCTCCACCTTCCTCCTCCAGCTCCTTGGTGGGAAGGCCAAAGAAAGGAAAGGAAATCGACAGAGGCCAGCCAGAGGCAACGGGAGGAGGAGGAGGAAAGGGAGGAGGGGGCCAAGGACCCCGAATGATGCATGGAGCTGGAGGTGGGGACCCTAACCCCAGCAGCAGCAACAGCAGCAGCAGCTCCAGCAAGGGTGAAGGTCCAGCCCCAGCTCCGACACCTAGACCCGAAAGCCGGCCCCCCCAAGGGAGTGCCCCAGACCCAGACAATCTAATAGACATACTGGGAAGCGCGATTGCCAGAGGAAAGTGGCACACAGACCCACCATCCATATTCGAGGCCAAGGTCTATGAGGACATTAACACATGGGTGCTGGACTGTGAAGACTATTTTGCTAGAAACCCAAGTCAATGGATGGAAGACCATCATAGAATCGTTTACGCATTAAAAAGGACGAAGGGAAAAAAGGTCGCACCCTTTGCTGAATGGTACCGAAAGAGCATGACTGGGGCCATGGGTGCTCCATTTCAACCCGAATTAGTCTCTTGGACCAGGTTTACCCAGGAAATTGTTAGCAGATATTCAGGTATTGAGCAGGAAAGAGAGGCAGCATGAGATATGAAAACAATCCTATACAATAATGACATTGAAGAATACCTCCTTCTACTCGAAAACCTTAATATCAAAGCCAAAATGTCAGGTATTGGTTGGAGGCTCCTGGTTGAGGACCAGCTCCCGGAACAAATCCTGAGAAGGCTCTCAGGAGAGACATATGATTCCGATGAAGATTGGCTTAAGGCACTAAGAGGCTTTGGCAAGCTAGAGGAATCTTTCTTACAACGCCACAACCTTTCCCAAGCAATGGCAAAGGGGCGAAGAAATGCCACAAAAAGAAAACATGGCAATGAAAATAAAAGTCCTGATACCAGGTTTAGTAAGAAGCCCCAGTCGCCAAAGTCAGCCACAGCAGGATGGAACACACAAAAACCAAACATGAGAGAAAGCAATCCATCACCGATACACACAGATTGGAAGATTGCTCATGAGGGAATTCCTCAGACTCTGGTAGACAAAAGGAAAGAGACACCAGGCTCATGCACCCGTTGTGGACTAACCAACCACAAATGGGGCATATATAGAAGAGCAGCTGTAGTTAGTTCTGTAACTCGATGCAGACAGTCAAAAAGACGGAACACTCAATTGGAGGTCTGGGCCCCCCAAGAGAGGCGGCCACAGGTTGGTCAAGTGGTAATGACTAGGCCGCCATTACAACTTTGGGAACTATCTGACCCGGGATCCCATTGAGAGGAATTCAGTGAGGTCTACCCACCCTCTTCTCAGCTGAAGAGCATTGGACTGGTCACTATCTAATTGAAAGGGTTACACCTGACACTGATTCAGGTCTGTGCATGAGCTTAAGGAGGCAAAGGGGTTGAGTAGACAAGGAATGGATTGGCACCATACAGCGACAGTGTATGGGTACTTGTGGTCTGGAACAAACTCGCAATAGGGGCTCATACCCCACCAGACTTAAATCTTAGCCCATGCTGATAGCACTGGCAGATTGCACGCATGCTTTATCATGGGAAAAGCACTGTTCAGGTTATATTCGGGAACCCCTCGGCAGGTGGTAAAGACTGCTAGTAGTGGGCTGCCTAGTAATAACCGTAAAATATTCTTTTCTTGTCAGTTTACCTGAGGAGACCTGATTGGTCGAAATAATGCGGGCATTATAGTAAACTCAAAAGCTTTACACCCTGCATACCCAACTATACAAAACTGCAAGAATAAAATGATTGATGCCTGCACTGATTATACCTTGGCACCAACATGACTTCGCTCAGTACACATCTTAACCTGGGACCAGGAACTCTTATCTTTTGTCCCAAGGCAACCATCATTTTTTGTACACCCCACAGGGAACATCTGTACAAAAATCTAGGAATACACTAAAGTACACCACAGTACTATTATCTCTTTGTGCCGAATATTCCTCAAAGCACACCAAAGACCTCAAGTACCTAGGTACGCCAGGTCAACATACTCATCTAGACAAAAGTTTTGCTCAAGAAGAACTCTTGAACCCTCATTAAGCATGAAAGGACCTGTTGAAGTCCATACCAGATTCTGGTTGTGAAAAAATGATGAAGCGAAAACATCGAAACGGAGCCATCAGGTAAGTGATGCAAACTTATTGCCCCACAACCTACCCTCTACAAGCACTTGGAAGGTCATGCACACCTCCACGTTAAAGGAAAACGCTACCGTATCCAAGTGTTTCTAGACTTGGGGGCTGATGTTTTTGTCTTAAATGAAAAATTGGTATGAGAATTAGACGTACCCTGCATAACTCGCAGAAATCGCATCCCGATTAAAGGCTTTACAGGCGACATCACCAAAGCCAGTGGCAAACAATATACTACCCCCATAAAAATGGAGATAGGGGTGAATTGCCACACAACTGAAATCTCCTGTGAAGTGGCACCTACGAATAGATAGCGGATGATAATACCCTATGGATGGTTGAAAGAACACCCCATATCTAACATAATCTATTCGGATAGGTGGGAATTTCAAAACCAGAAATGTCATGACCACTGTGGTCCAGGTACATGGTGTGACTGAGACTAACAATTTGAATAGGATGATGATGTAACACACGATCCAGATGCGACAGTTGTTGGTCTGGTAAGCTCTATTGATGAGAGCAGGGAACTGGTGATCAGCCAGTTGCCAGAAGAATACCTAGATTATACGGACCTCTTCCTACCTTTGGCTGCAGAAAAATTACCACAAAGAAGGACCTTCGATCACGCAATTGACCTCAAAAAAGGTCTAAGTCCCCCTTGGGGACCCATTTCCAAGCTTTCCGCCTCTCAATTAGAGGCTCTACGCATATACCTAAACAAGATGTTAGAACAAGGAAAAGTCAGACCTAGCATGGCGGCATGTGGGGTCCTGATACTGTTTGTACCAAAGCCAAACGGTGGCTGGCGCCTATGCATTGATTATAGAGGCCTCAACAAGGTCACAATATCCAACAAATACCCACTCCCCTTGATGATGGAGTTACGAGACCAAGTCGTCGGCTCAACTATCTTTACTAAATTAGAACTAAAAGATGGGTTCCACCTAATTAGGATTAAAGAAGGAGATGAATGGAAGACAGCTTTCCGGACTTGCTATGGGCACTTTGAATACAAAGCCATGCCATTTGGGCTTGTTAATGCCCCAGCTACCTTCCAAGCAATGATGAACACAATATTAAGAGAATTCCTAGATCATGGGGTCGTGGTCTACATGCATGACATTCTCATCTACTCGACGGATGAGGCAAGTCATGTGGAGCTAGTGCGAAAGGTGTTAGCATGCCTAAGAGAATATCAACTAGCAGTCTCTATTGCAAAGTCTTACTTTCACGTTACCACAGTGGAATTTCTTGGTTATGTAGTAACCACAAAAGGAGTCTCCATGAGTGAGAAAAAAGTAGAATCTATTCGAAATTGGAAGCAGCCAAAATCGGTAAAAGACATACAAATCTTCATGGAGTTCACAAATTTTTACCGAAGATTTATCAAGGATTTCTCGGCAATTTGGCAACCAATTACAGAGCTCCTGAAAGGAAATTCCAAACATTTCACCTGTGGAAGAGAACAGGATGAAGCTTTTGAATTCCTGAAGGAACAGTTTATGACGACACCAACTCTTTGCCATTTTGACCCCATGAAAGAGACAATAGTGGAAACTGATGCAAGCAATTTTGTGCTTGGCTGTGTTCTATCACAGCTTGTAAAGAAAAAACTACACCCAGTAGCATTCCACTCACAAAAATTTGGCCCTGCGGAATGGAACTACAATGTTCATGACAAGGAATTGTTGGCAATTGTGGAAGCCTTTAAAGAATGCCGGCACTACTTGGCAGGAACTGAGGTCCCCATTACCGTTTACATGGACCATCAGAATTTACAGTACTTTCTCACCACCAAGGCATGGAGTGCGAGACAAATTCAATGGGCCCAAAAGCTAGCGGATTTTAACTTGCGCATTGTTTACCGACCAGGAACCCAAGGCAGGAAACTTTTACACGGCAATGATCGAATAGCGACAACGATCCAAAACAAAAAAATGCCAAGATTCACACTATAAGCGATCACAAGAAAAAGGGGGAAAAACTCTTCATTCAACTCAATGACTACTTACTCAAACTAAACTAACAGTAATGACAGGATAGATATAGGAAAACAACAATGTCCTCCAGTTCTTCCTGAATACTTTCTCTCTCAGGTGTGTCCCCCTTCCTTTCGCAAACACAAAAGCTAACACAGAAGGAAACACAAAGGAAAGACAAACTCTGGCTCTCTATTGCCTCCATACGTCCACCTTTCCCGCTCGCCCTTATGGCCATTCCACTCACAAACCCACACATATTTCTGGTGCATTCCTGGTGCCTTAATGCTTTCCCAAAAAAAGCTAAACTGCTATTTGCGCCCAAAGCCAAAGTGCGCTCCTGGCGAACAAACAAACGATCACAAACCCCAAGAGCAAACCATCATTTTCGAGCATGCTGAGCAGCATATTCCAACACTCCCACTCTGTGAGCCATGCTCATCTCCAAAAAAAATAAAAATAATAATAAGAAAATAAAAATATAAAAATATAAAAAAAAACTTTCACTACTCCTCTTTCTCCCATTACTGTGACTTCCTAACTTGACTCCCACTCAGCTTCCACTGATACTCGCACTTGCACTCATGCTCCCACTCACACTCAGTGCACTCCCATCTCAGCACGGAACCTTTCTACCTTCTCCCGGCTCAGGCTTTTCGTCAGACAATCGGTAATCATATCACCAGTGTGAAGGTACTCCAAGGAGACTTCACTGGTTGATATCTTTTCTCTGACATAGTGTTCTTGGATTGCTATATGCTTTGTCCAGGCATGAAATTCAGGATTGTGAGCAAGAGCGATCGCACTCTAATTGTCAACATAGATTTTGGTAATGGGTGCTGGTTGGGTAGAGTCTTGGGATAGAGTTTCAACTGGATCTTCGGCAGGGTCAGTATTTTGCAACTCGGCAATAAACCGGGAAACTCAAATGGCTTCTTTGGCAGCTTGCGTAAGAGCCATGTATTCAGCTTCAGTGGATGATAGTGCAACAGTTTGTTGCCTCTTGCTTGACCATGATACTGATGACTTTATAGATCCCTCCTTATCCTTGATCATACACACATAGCCACCAGTGCTTTTCCGAGTGTCTAGGTCACCGGCCCAATCAGCATCGCTATAGAGTACTGGGTGTATACTGTCTGGGGTACCATAGAATGGTCCGAGCCTTAATCCAAGACTAGCGGTCTTTTTAACATATCGGAGTAGGTGTTTTGCAGCAAGCATATGACTGGTTTTCAGTACACTGTTGAATCGACTTAGGGCTCCAACTGCATAGGCAATATCGGGTCTTGTGCATAGTATGAGATACATCAAGCTTCTGATCATACTCCGGTATTCCTGTTCATCTGCCTCCAAGTCATGTTCAACATTCACTTCAAGCTTGGTTCCAGGATTTAGTGGGGTTGAGATGGTGAATGCGTTAGCTAGATTAAATCGTTCAAGGATTTTGAGAATATAAGGAGCTTGATTTAGCATAACTTGCCTAGGCTCTCGAGTAATCTCAATTCCAAGGAAGAAGTACGCTTTTCCTAGGTCTGTGATTGGGAACTGTTCTGCCAGCAATGCTTTTGCTTCATCCACCATAAACTGGGGTCCAATCCAAAGAACATCATCTACCCAAATGAGTACCCAGCAACTGTGTTTTCCATCTTCCGAGTTCTTCAAATATACAGCATGATCTTCCACACTTCTCCTGAAACCACATTTTCCCACCAAGTGTCAGTCCCACTCTTGATTCCAAATTCTCCCCGATTCCTTCAGTCCATATAAGCCTTTCAAGAGCTTACATACTTTCTTTCTCCTTGAACAAGTACTATCACTTTCCACAGCTAAACCCTCTGGAATTTCCATGTATATTTCTTCTTCCAGGTTGCCGAGTAGGTATGCTGCTATAATATCGGTCTGATCTATTTCATAGTTTTGGGCTGCAGGTAAACAGAGCATAATGCGGAGGGATGTAAGCTTGACAACTGGGGCAAAGGTCTCTAGGTAATCGATGCCATAGCGCTGTGTAAATCCTTTAGTAACTAAATGAGCCTCGTATCTTATGATATCACCTCCAGCTACCTGCTTGACTCTAAATACCCACCTACATTTCACTAGCGCTCTCCCTCTTGCTAGATCCACTATGTCCCAAGTATAGTTAATGATAATTGATTTTAGCTCCTCATCAATTGCCATGATCCATTCTGTTACCCTTGCCAAGTTAACTGCTTCTGAATATGAGCTCGGCTCATTGGTATCCAAGGATATGGTAGCAAGGAATGCTTCATGTTGAAAGCGGGTAGAAGTGAACTTTCCTGCATTTGCTCGATGGGGTCTGGATAATGCTAGCAGAGTATTGCTCCCTTCTGGTATGTGAGTTGGTGGTTGCGGTGGAGAGACAATAGGTGGTTGAGCAACAGGAGGTAGAGCGATAGTTGGTTGTGTAGCAGTATCTTGAGTATCTTCCACACTTTCCTGATCAGAATCAGTCTCCAAAACTTCTCCCTTATCCTCTGTCTTCTCTTCCTCTTTTAAGTCCTTTACTACTCTAATATCCCTAACCACTAAAACCTTCCTTCCAATCATTACCCTATATTAGTTTGTTCCTTCATAGCCAACTACTTGGCACTTCTCACCACTATTCTCCCACTTACTCCACTTAGCTTTTGTGATATGGTGGAAGGCTTAAGTGCCAAAAGGAATAAGGTGAGAGAGGTTAGGATGGTGACTTCTCCATAGTTCATAGGGTGTAGTATCTTTTGAAATGGCTGTAGTAGGGCTTCGATTCTTGAGGTAAATGGCGGTGTGGATTGCCTCAGCCCAGAGTTCATCAGGCAACTGATTGTCTGCAATCATTGCCTTGGCATGCCCAATCAATGTCCGGTTTGCTCTTTCACTAACTCCATTTTGTTCTGGCGAGTATGGGGCAGTCTTTTCATGTGAGATACCACAATCATGAAGAAACTTGGAGAAAACCTAACCAGTGTATTCTCCACCATTATCACTTCTCAGAGCCTTGATTTTCCAGTTGTGATAGTTTTCTACCAAGGCCTTATATTCCTGGAACTTGGAAAAGGTTTCTGATTTCTGCCAGATTGTGTAGACAACTGTGTATCTTGTATAGTCATCGATAAATAGGAGAAAATAGCGAGTCTCTACCAGGGAGAGCATTTTCATAGGTCCAGCAAGATTGGTATGAACTAGGTCAAGTGGTGCAGTGGTAGCTCGAGTAGCAGGGGAGGAGTTTGGGTTATGTGTTTGCTTTGCAGTGATGCAACTAGTACAGGTAGGGTTCGATCAGTTGCCATCAATCACAATCTCTGTGTGGTTCTCTGCAAGCTGTTTGACTTTATCAAAGCTGATATGCCCTAGGCGGTGATGCCAATCCAACAATGACCCATGCTTGGTCACTGCTATTGCTGGATTTGCTTCGACATTTTCTGAGTCTGAGTGGGTCTAGAGAACATAGACATTTTGCTCAAGTCTTGCAATGCCGAAGAGTTTCTTCCCATGTGTGATACTCACAGTATTGGCAGTAGGTACACTAAAGCAAACTCTTCCCCCAGCAGCTTGGATACAGCAGACTGACACAAGTCCACTACTACCCATCTCCAGAACAAATAATACTCTTTTCAACACAACCTCATTTTTGACTCCCTCAACATCGATTGCTAGAGTCAAAAGAACATCACACTCACCTTCGGCAGTCATTGTACTTCCATTTGCAATATGGATTTGGGTATGAACGGGGGTAAGATTTTGGAACTGAGCACGATCGGAGGACATATGGTGAGTGGTACCAGAATCTAAAACCTACTTAGACTGTGAAATGTTTGCTGACTTTTCATCCATCGCAGTCCATGCCTGAGGTGATCCCTTTACCGATGCTGTGTTTGCACTCTGGACCTATGTGTCATGGTTCTGACCATTCTGATTGTTCTGACCCCGCTTCCTACCACCAAAGGTTCTTCTCTGAGACTTCACTACAACCTGCTTCTTTGGACATTTATTTGCCCAGTGACCCTTCTCTTTACAATAGGAACAACTGTCTTTCCCAACACTTTGTTCCTGACCTCCCTGCCTCCGATCTCTGTTCCAACCCTTTTCTTTTCCTCCTTGATCAGCATAGAAGGCATTTGTCGCTCCAGTCTCGGCCGCTTCTGCCTTTGTCAACTGCTGGTGCTCGAGTATCAGACGGTCACATATCTCATCATATGGCATTCCATCATAGTCAGAGTTATTCCAAACTGAGGTCCGGAAGCGATAGTAGGGCAACGGTAGTTTGGATAGTAGGAGGTATTTTTTATCCTTCTCGGCTTAAACTTCACCAGCAGCAGCTAACTGGTGGAACAGCTTCTCAAGACTGGAAATATAGTCAATAAGGTTATCATCCCGATACTCTACCTTAGACAACTCCTCTCGCAGGAACCAGATCCTAGCCTGATCCTTTCCAGCATACCTCTTTTCCAACTTCTCCCATAACTCCTTTGGATCCTGCACCTCTGCATACAACTTGTGATGTGCACTGTCCAAGAGCCTGCCCAGCATTCCCCGGGCCTTATTTGCTTTCTCCCCCCAAAGCACAGCTGCTTCAGTTACCGGAATGGTGTTATCATCTGGGCATTAAGTCTTGCCAGAAATGATTTGCCAATATCCCTTCTCAGCAAGGATATCTATCACAGCTAACCTCCATTCTTGATAGTTGGCAGCTTTGGAGAGAGGCTTAATTCCAAGAGAAGCAAGATTATTAACTTCTTGACCAGTGGTTTTGGACATCGTGAGCGAGCGACCAAGAAACTGAAAGGGGTTCTGTGTAATGTGAATCGGTGGTCGACAACGGTTCGTATTTCACAAGGTATCGTCAATGTCAATCAAAATAATAATCGTCAAAGGTCCCTCAGGTATCGTTGATCAGAGTAGCAGAATTTTGCGTCAAGCCTGGCTCATAACCTTTTACACGGTAACGGTCAAATAGTGACAACGATCCAAAATGAAAAAAATGCCAAGATTCATACTATAAGCGATCACAAGAAAAAGGGGGAAAAACTCTTCATTCAACTCAACAACTACTTACTCAAACTAAACTAACAGTAATGACAGGATAGATATAGGAAAACAACAATGTCCTCCAGTTATTCCTGAACACTTTCTCTCTCAGGTGTGTCCCCCTTCCTTTCGCAAACACAAAAGCTAACACCGAAGGAAACACAAAGGAAAGACAAACTCCGGCTCTCTATTGCCTCCGTACGTCCACCTTTCCCGCTCGCCCTTACAGCCATTCCACTTGCACAAACTTGCACACATTTCTGGTACATTCCCGGTGCCTTAAAGCTTTCCCAAAAAAAGCTAAACTGCTGTCTGTGCCCAAAGCCAAAGTGCGCTCCCGGTGAACAAATGAACAATCACAAACCCCAAGAGCAAACCATCATCCTTGAGCATGCCGAGAAGTATATTCCAACAGAAACCAGATGAACTGAGTAGATGGCCGGAGTACCATCCTGAAGGGGGAGCTACCCATAGTGAACAGTCAATCCTCAAGCCGGAAAACTTCTTACCAATCGCTGTGGTATGGAAAAACCCTGTGGACAAAGGATTAACCCCCACAAAGAACAAGGAACTCTATCCCAGGCCAGAGGATGACCAGATGTCGGAGACAGAAGACTTGGATGAAAGCTCAGAGCCACTGGAAATCTGAGTCCATAAACTGGCAGAGAGCGCTAAGATCTCCACTAGAGGATCAACACTCGCAGCAGGACATGACTTGTATAGTATGGATATGCTAACCATCCCTGGGAAGGGACAGGGCCTGGTTGTGACAGGAATAGCTATAGGGCTTCCAAAAGGAACCTACGGGCGAATTGCACCCTGAAGTGGATTGGTGCTTAAACATGACATACACATAGGTGCCGGGGTGATAGACACCGACTATACTGATGAAATACAGGTCTTAATGGTTAACCTGATGGATACAGATTACAAAATCACCAAGGAGGATCGGATAGCTCAAATTATTATTGAGAAAATCGACAACACCGAGCTCCTGAAAGTGGCAGACTTGGCAATAACAGAGCGAGCCGACACAAGCTTTGGAAGCAGTGACCTGCTTGGAAAAAAGCCAACAGTATGCTTTCTACAAGCGAGCTCAAGAAACAATGAGCATTTTGACCATTACAATGAGGAACACAATCCTTGACTATCACAAGAAGTGGTAATGTTGTCAAATGCCATCATCGCAAGAGCGGAAATAAAGAAGTTTGATGTAGACTTTGTGGCCAAAGTCAAAGAAGCAGCTGAATGAGATGAAGAGTGGGTCATAAGAAGGCAGAAGTTAGAAAGACTGTAGAATGATGGCATGGACCTTCCCAAATTCTAGAACTTGAAAGATAGGCTGGTATACTACAAAGACCGGCTTTTTATCCCAGCAGACAAAGGTATCCAAACCCTCATAATGAATGGATGCCATGACTCAAAAATCGCTAGACACTTTGGCCAGGAAAAAATCCTAGAAATAGTCACACAAGACTTCTACTGGAAGGGGTTAACAGGCTGGGTTAATGACTATGTCAGATCCTGCGATGAATGTCAACACAATCAATCTCCTCGACATGCAAGATATGGGTTACTTCAACCCTTACAAGTACCATATGCAGCCTGGACATCTATCTTGACAGATTTTATTGTTCAACTACCAGAATCACAGGAACACACCCAGATCATGGTTATAGTGGATCGGTTCACCAAGATGGCACATTTTGTCAGTTTAAAGGAAAATGCAACCGCAAAGGATGTCGCCAATGTCTTCCTCCAAGAAGTATGGAAACTCCACGAGCTACCCACAGAAATTATTTCCGACATGGATGCAAAGTTTCAGGGCGAGTTTTGGGAGTCATGGTACCAAGCTCTGGGAATTAAAAGAAGAATATCAATGACCTACCACCCTCAGACTGATGGGCAAACTGAAAGAACCAACAAGTGCTGGAAGGTTACTTACGAAGCTTTGTCAACTACGATCAGGACGATTGGTATCAACTCCTGCCAGTAGCAGAATATGCCTACAACAACTCTACCACCAATGCACACAAATTGACTCCCTTCTTTGTGAACTATGGTTTCCATCCACAGACAGAATGGATGAGAGAACATGAGGCTCAAAATCCAGGTGCGGCCCTCTATGTGCGCTGGATGAAAAATATACATGCAAAAGCCAAGGAGACACTAGAATCCACATGAGAGGCCATGTCAAGATATTATGATCGAAAAGCCAGGGAGCAACCAGACATAAAAGTTGGAGACCAAGTCATGCTCAACAGAAAAAATATGTGATCAAAACGGCCCTCGAAGAAGCTGAGCCCAAAGCTTTATGGGCCTTTTAAAGTACTGGAAAAGAAAGGCGAACGAGCCTACAAACTCCAAATACCCAACCAGTGGAAAATCCACCCAGTCTTTCATGTAGCACTGCTCGAACCCTACTAAGTTTCTATTCAGCCCAGATGGGCACAGCTGCCCCATGACCCAGAAGAAGTCGAAGGTGACTTAGAATGGGAAGTGGAGAGAATTGTGAGGAGTGAAATAATCTCCTACATAAGACGAGTTAGAGGACGAAATAAAGTCCTCTGAGAGCTCTGATATTTCGTGAAATGGAAAGGTTGTTCTCAAGATGAGAACACCTGGGAACCCCCAGAGCACCTAGAGCTTGCCAAGGAATTAGTGGAGGAATTTCATAAGTTAAATCCTGAGATGCCAGGATGGGCAGGATTAGAATAATGTGGCAAGGTTTTCTTTACGTGGCCAAGCAAACGCAGGAAAGTTTTTTACCTTACCATGTTGAGTTCCCATGAAAGAAGTTTTTTATTTTTATTATTTTTTATTTTTTAAAAAGGGAGACATTCGAGACGAAGTCTTGGGAGGGGGAGCTACTGTTAGGCATATGGAAAAAAGGGCCAAAGTTACCTGGCCTTTGCTCAGGATTATTTCTACCATACCCCTGCAGCCCCCATGTAGGGACCGGGCGTCATTACGGTATTACGGCCGAGTTGCGTCCCAATACTTTAGCAACATTAAAGGACACCTTCAGCATAACACCATATACGTCGTCACTGTCCGTCCGACCAGATGCTGCCCGTAGGATATATGAGAGGGCTCCCTTGGCGACTCATGGGAAGTGACTCGGAGGAATTTGGTTAAGCTTTGAGCAAGATACTACCTTGTACATTAGCAGTTAAATATTATGGCTGATAAGTAATGGGACGATTTGGGAAGAAACCTTAGTGACTGAATATCATGAGCCTATGGCACTGACGGGTAGCCATAGAGCCGAGCCTCTTGCTTTGAGAGAAGTAGTGCCCCAAGAGGGCCTACTCGAGAATCAGTATGAGAGGTTTTCGCTGGATAAGCTATTGGCTCGATCCAGAGCAAAAAACCCTATATATCCGATGGACCTTGTGATGCATCAATATGCAACACCATGGCCATGCTCATTCATTAAAGCTGATCACTTTATGTTTTGAGGCAGAACAATTGGTATAGTTGCCATTAGGTTGGCATACCCAAATTAAGTTCATATAGTGGAGAGATTGAAGACTACCTACTGGAGGAGTGTTCACACCCTCTAGACACAATAGGAGTCTGAAGAAATCAAAGCTAAGTAAGGCAAATATTCTCAGGGTCAAGTGTGTTCGCACTTAGGAAAATTAAGAGGTTTTTGATGGAGGTACTTAGATAGTATAGGAGTTGATTGTAGCCCACGATAACCCAGATGTGGAATATAAATATTGAGGTACTCCGAGCTATTAGAAACATCAAGCAACGGAGAAGAGATCTTATTAATATATTTATTAACTTACTCTTGAAAAAACTTTATTACACTTATTCTTTTCAAACCTTTGGGAAATATGAGCCTACCTTAATGATCTTCATTTTATCTTACCTTACCTTATTTCAAGAAGCTTACGGCTTAGACCTACCAGCCCTATCTACAGTTGGACTACCCCATAACAGCATCATTATGACATTGGGACTGATGACGTTTCACTGCATGGTCTCTTGAGGGTCCTAATATCAAGGACTAACCAATCCCCCACCATAATTTTCTACATCATGTACTTTTAGTTGTATCTATTATTTAGTTTCTATTATTTAGTTTCTACATAGAGGATTGTAGATACAGGTGGCGGTGAAAGATGCTATAATATTCTTCATGCTATTCAACCATTCTCAATGCAGAATACTTGCCCAAGCCAACAGTCATGGCATGACTGTCTGATCTCATAATTCCTCAATAAATCTTATTAAATGTCCTTAAATCAATATGGCTGTTAACAAGCTATTGCTGGTCTGTCTTTGGGATAAGGTGCACTAGGCCTAGGATCATCCCTATATCCACTATAGTAAACTCTCATCCATTTTCCCTTAGCTGTAGTGTGATAAGGCTGTGGATGTCAGATATGCATCCTCAGTTAACCGCATTCAATATTTGGACACATGCAAGCCTGTAAACTATGTCCTCATGCATGTAGTCTCTGATTTTGAAGAGTGCTAGGAGCTTTCCAGGGAGATTGCCCCAAAGTACACTATACATATACTCACCACCTGTCTGTACCCAAACCCAATCATTGTGACTCACCTAGTTTCTGAAGAGTCAGGTACCAGTAGAGTGTACCCTATGGATGTCGTAAATGTTGGTTTTGTAGAATGCTAGAATGGGAATTTGAAGTTGTGTTAGTAGGTCCACCGGAAGGAATCAAAGTATGGCAGTATCTTCAGGAAGGTGGTGCTCAGTATACACACTATTCAGGCTATATCGAATCAATTCCCAACAGATGCTCTCCTGTTAGATATCTAAGACCCTGCAAAAATCCATCACATCGGAAACATCATCACAATGCCCCTTCAGGATCCTACAATTGGTAACTGCCATGGATATAGAATTCATTTTATCTAAATATTCCATGACCTCGGCAGGGAAAACAGGCCCACAATGTTGAAGGGAGTTCATGTTCAAAAGTCTCACTCAGATCGCATGCTGATGACTATAGCTGTGCAGGATCTATCTTGCAGCATCATTTTTATTTCAATCTTGCCACCTCTCCTTGATTTGTTCCTTATGCGCAACTGGTATTATTTATTATTTGGATCAGCTATCCTATTAACAGTATTTCTGAGTAGGAATTCAGGAGGTTGAGAGATGGCTGGAAAATATTTAGATTATGTATGTTCTTGGATAATTAGGAGGCTAGTGATGGATATATAAGGCTTGGGATTCTCATGTCATATAGTTTCCTTATGCAATCACTTATACATATAAGCAACTACTTGGTTCATATACTATAGTCCCATATGCATCCAATCTATATCTTGAAGGGTGAGCAGCAGGCTCTGATTAGTATTGAGTGATCCTGTAAGGAGTTATTTCATTCTACTATAATTGTTGCTTGATTGAGATATCTGCAGCTTGACTTAGTAACATCAAGAGCAAAAGAACAGATGTTCCCTACTGTATCAAGAAGTCATAGTTTGTCACACTCAAAGCATAGGATGGAAATATGATGTAAGTGTTGCTTGCTTCATTTGTCAAGTTGTTTGATAATTAAATATAAAGTGAGGAATGTGGAGTTTAATAGGGAAGAATCTAACTTAATGAGATACTTCTTTATTTTTTCTGCTTGACAGACAAGTTTGAACACCACAAGTTTATGTACCTTAGAGTCAGAATTTGGTACATGTATGATTGGTAGTACTTGGTAGTAATACTGAAGTTTACTATTGTATTGAATAGCCATATGAGTAATAATTAACAGCAGAGGTAGGGGAGCGGAAGTTTACTAGTCAGAAGTTTCATCATAAATGTTGTTTGCAGCAGTGTCCAGAATAAGAGCAGTTCCATTAAGGTTTGAGATGAGCTATTTGAGAACACTATTTGTGATTTCATTTCCTATTAGAATAATTGAATTATGGAGTTGAGGTGGTAGTAGAGACTTGGTCAGAGAAAGGCTTCCTTTAGTGAAGAAACTCTCAAAATACTCATCAAAGTTCTGGTAGTCTGTCTCTCCCAGTTCATGTAGTTCATGAAAAGTGCATCAGGAGGCAGAATGTTGTTCTGTAATAAATTGTTTGCTGGCATATTAGATATTTCCAAGATAGTGGATGCAGTTATTAAGCTTGAAAGATTCATAATATTCCCCTAATCTAGTAGTTTTGAATTGTCTCTGGAGTGGTACTATCCTATAATATAGAAATAAGATAGATTACCTCTAAAATGTTGATTATTTGTAGTATCTCATCATAGTACTCCTTGCATCATTGTACCATGTATTCTGCATATTGGTATCAGTAGGCTACCTTAAATGATTTCATGATTCCCATATCTAATGGTTGTAGATAAGCTGTTTTACATAGTGATTGATATATAAGAGTGATGTTGGTAAGAACAGGAGGTGGAGGACCAGCATAGTTAATAGGTAGTTAGTTTGAGTCTGACTGTAGGTGAGAAGGACAGTTGTCAGATATGAGTACAATGTGGTGATACTTAATATACATCTTGTCATTTAAAGATTGTAGAAACTCATACCACAATCCTCTAAGCATTTAAGCCCTATTTTTAAATCTATAGATAACAGGAAAATTGGCTGTATTTATGCAGTTTTGCCAAGGTGCTTTGGGAGTCTAAGCTTTACCAGTCACCTATATTTTTCTTTTATCTGTACCATCTGGATTGACAATATGAAATATTGTAATGTATATCCTGTAATCTTTTCCATCTTTCATACCTTATTTGTTGCAAGCTGGCTATTAGACAAGTTTGGTTATTTGTTGAAAACAAGACTACTCTCATCTAGATTATAAATATCTTGATAGCTGAACTGAGAAAGCTGGTGTGCTAATAATGCATGATCCTGAAGGAGCTAACTTTCATCAATATCCTCAGAGTATCTATATTGTATAGGGTAGGGTTAGCCAACAGAATCCGGCCAGTAACATATGATGATGTTGATAGGATAGTGTCATGCAAAAAAATGAAATTCAAGCCAACTTTCATCCCACTAGCTCTTAAAGTATGCTAATTCTATAATCGAAAAAAGAAAACACAAGACAATCTGATTCAGTGGAATTTTAGTCTTTTCCTATCTGCTCCTTAACAGAGTCATTTATTTTGGAAGATATATCTATTAGGAATTCTCTGATTAACTGCATAAGTTGTTACAAGTGTTGCAAGCTTGGTTCTGCTCATGCATTGGGGTTGGATAATTTGTCCTGGACAAGGAACCTGAGTAGCTATCTAGATATCTTATCAATTTCTATGTAAATAATGCAAGTGAAATGGATGAGGAAATTACTCATAGTTCCACCACTCTTAATGATAGCAAGAAAGATGATATTAATTTGTTATCTCATTGTTCCCAACTTTCCATCTAAGCTCTCTATTGACTGATTGATATTTCTAATATCCTAGAATATTGTCAACAGCAAAATAACTATTCTGGCAAGTATGAGTTTCCTATATAAGTATTAGCGACAAAATTGTCCTCAAAGTACACAATATGCTGCTCACTTGATATGCTAGACTGGGTAGGGGTACTATTGATGGTCTTTTTGACCTTATAGTATAGTTCTTGTACTTTGACTGGTAGGCTGACAAAATGGTAAACATATTGAATTCTCTAGTAGGCCCTCTGAAAGAGCAACTTAGCTATATGAAAGGAGTGGATCATCTTGGGGGAGCAGGTTATTATCAGAGGGGATGCGAGATGCCTCTAGTTTGTATTTGATGGTTGAGTAAAAGGGTAGAAGAGACCACATTGCATCTCTCAGAAGGAAGAAGGAATATCCCATTCTATAATTGTATCTCTACATCAAGCATGAGTACCTCTTTTGGAATAGCTCTGATGGACCTATACAAAGTACCATGAAAACTCTTAAAATTCCAAATTCTGAGTGAAAAAGATCATGAGAAGGATTACCATTTTCCCAACATAGTATCAGATCAGCCTACTAGATGAGTTAGATTTCATTAACTGGTACTCACAATTCTGTTAACCTATTAGACTAAACCTATCATGAGCTACCTAACTTCTTCCAGGGTTGCCTGATATACTAGTGAATTTCAAGAGTATTTATAGTATAGTGTACAAACTAGTATAGTGTATGAACTGTTTGAAAAGGGTTCTAGTAGCTCAAGCTACTTGTATCTTGTCACAATAACCATATTACAAAAGACAATTTTGACTCTGAGGAATTAGATTTGGACCTTTCTGGCCATGGAGTTCATCTGAAATAAATTACTGGAACTATGTTGAATCTACATAAAGTATTCTATGGTATAATATAATCCTTTCAGTAGTAGAGGATACAAAGCAGTATGTTATACTTGATAGAGTGATTCAGTCCTAGTACTGTGAAAACATTATCACTTATTACTCTGGGTACACACCCTTGAGAGTAGCTTCAACACCACACCTTTCATGGATCCTATGAGGCTCTCCCAAAAGCAGTGCCTGTTCTTGATGTGGTGACATGAGTACTGAAGTATGTTATTTTAGCTGGCAAGACTTGGCAGTAATGACTACCTGTATTTGATGATAGTAGCAAGTCAAGCCATGCCAGGCCTCACTAAGGACTGGCACTGTTCACTAACTGAAACAGAAAGTGTCAATTTTCTCTAAGGTTGGTAGCTCCATATTATGCTACAATATTTACAACACCACACAATTCTCTTCCAGAACCCTATAACTACCATACAGAATGGATCTAATTTTACACAAATGGTGTAGAAACAGAAGCAATCACTAACTCTTGGAGGTACATACAGGATTCACAGTATTTTCCTATGGTTCAGTTTAGTATACTAGTACCATACATGCAGGGATAAGTATTGATATTTTGACAAGATGTACTAGCTCATATGTACTGAAGCTTTACTGACTTTAGGGACAATCTAAACTTTCTGTTTTGACTAGTACAGTCATAATATTGTGATTAGACTATGTCAGAATTACCTTCATAGCAACCAGGAGAGACTATTGTAGTGTTACTTGTTGGCACAATATTTCTTTCATGGGGGATAGGGGGACATTAGATTCTGCTGACCCAAGGGAAGCCTAACTAATTCTATTAGATTGAGGAATCAGGCCAATACTTATTTCCTCATGTGGTTTCATAGTGCAGTTAGTTCTACAGTACCTTTGTGTGGAGAAAGAGTGGACTTTTCATCTACAGGACTAAGCTCATATATAGGAATTATGGTGACCTGTAGTCTTTGGCCACCTTGACACCATTGCTCAATATAAAAATATTTTTAATCTACAACTTTTACTGAAATATACATGTTTCCATTTGTGCCTTTTGTAGAGCTCTAGAGGTTCATAATGCTTCCTTCTCTGGAGACAGCTCTTTAGCCTTTGCTTGAGACCTTTTTTCCACAATTTTAGCCTTCTCTACTTCCACCTCTACTCAGACCTTGTCTTCCTCCTCCAGTAACCTTTTTATACTTTCTACATTTGCAAAGATGGTATTAGGATCCAGAATAACCTTCATCTTCTTCCTTTTACTTTCTAACTCATCAACTTAGAGTTGTAGGTGTCAGTATTTTGCATGTAATATTGCAAGTTGGACAGTGACTTTTTTGAGAGCTTTCTGGACTCTCTAAAATATGGTATACTAATCTCTTATCAATGGACAAAGTTTTTTAACTGATTTGTGAACATTGCACATGTGTTTAGGAGTTCTGAGAAGGTTACACTGGCAGTCCTTAATATTTCAGTACTACTTAGGTGTAGTTAGCTGAGGTAGGGGGAGATGATTAGGAGATGGGGAGAACAGTTCTATTTGTATTTGTATAATTTGAGGTTGAGATGCGTTCAACTTTTTGCTTGGGTTTCAAGGAAACAGGCCAGCTGCAGACCAGCCTTTTAGACTTTGAGAGAGATGGAATGCAATATACAAATAACTTCTTCCAACAAGGTGACTTTGGGGAATATGCATAATGGACCAGATGAGAGAAGTCAAGTATAATGGAGGAGAAGGTATGCATTATAGGAATAATGAATGATGGACAAAAAGTGTAATCCAACAGTTGTTCAGTTTGTTAACTATTTGTAAATAGCAAAGGAAAATACATGACTTTATAGATGAGAAATTGATAAGAGAAACCCCCTACTCAAAAATCCTTTGGAAGACAAATGCTCCTATCCTGTGACTACTACTGTATGAGTAGCATTCTAACTGGCTTGCTAAGATAATATTGTGCATGGACAAAATTAACCGAAGAATGACAACGACAACGAACACACAATTTGCCCGGTGATGACAACCTCCATATATTCAACCACCCCAACATCAACCAAAAAAAATTTAAAAAAATAAAAGAAATACATAGCAGTAATCAGTACTTAGTATACCATCCATCAGCCTTAATAATTGCTTCTACCCTATCCACCATAGATCCTGCCAGAGTATCAAAAACCTTTGAATCAAGAAGTTCCCAACAATGAGTGATTGCCTCTTCAATTGTCTTTTTGACCACATGCTCAGGGCCCTTCATGAGATGAAGATCAGGATAGTACTTAGAAAGCTTATCCTTAATCAGAGACCAGATATTTTCAATTGGATTGAGATCTGGTGAATAGGGGGGAATTTCCAGCAGTGTAATTCCATGCTCTCTGAGCCATCTCATGAAGAGCAAGTGAGTTTTAGCATTGTCAATGATTAAAAAGACCTCCTCCTCTTCAGACTCTTTCTTAATATCCTCCCATATGTCTACAAAGTCATATTGATCATAAACCTCAATAATTGACTTTGCAGTAATCCCACCACCAGCAGAAGAAGGATCAGGAAAAACAGGAAGGAAACAACCATACTTTTGGCCATAAAAAAACCCAGTCATCATTTGACTAACCTTTCTCTCTCCCCTCCTAGGAGTTTCCTCAACACAGTCCTTATTCCACTTCTCTTTAGGATATCTAAATATCCACTTTCTCCTTCTCCCTCCTCCTCTCTCAATAGTCACCTCATCTTCCCACATTGTCTTCCTTCTCCACATATTTTTTGTCCAATGCCTATGAGCAAATGCCCATTTCAATCTCTTCTCAGCAAGACTCTCATCAAGATGTACCCTCTCTTGTGCCACCCATTTTTTAAGATTTTTTCCAGAGAGTCTGCGCTTTATAGTCTTCTCAGAGACATCTGGTGCAATTTTCTTGGCAATGTCTTGATAGCTGTTATGGCGATTTTTGAGGGCTTCCTCAACCATAGCTTCATCCTGAGCCTTAGAAGTCTTAGGATGTCTTCCTCTGCCCTCTTTCTCCTCCCCCTCTTGATCTCCCTTTTCAACTGTGTCATGAACAGTAGTAAGAGGGATGTTGAGTTGGTGGGAAATGTCTGTCAAGGGCATGCCCCCTTCATGCAAGCCACACACTCTCCCTCTTGTCCATTGACTGAGATGCTTAGAAGGAATAGGTTTTTTGGGGTGGCTGCAAAGAATAGGAGCCATTATTTCTTAGAATAAAAAAAGAGAAGGTATTATGAGGGATCAGTTGGGTGGAAATGATTTTTTGTTGGGGGGTTTGTTGTGTGAGGGTGTCCGGAAACGATGGTTGCCACCCTGGCTGGCGATTTTGGTTAATTTTGTCCATGCACAATACTAAGATGATGGTAAAATATCTCACCAGTAACCCTCGCATCCTTAGTACAAAATATAGTACAAAACAATATAAGGGGAATCAAAAACAAGTACTAGAGGATAAAACAACTGACAGGGTATGAAACCTATACTTGAGTATGCTAAGCAGTGTCTCCTGTATTCCAACACACCCAGTTTTTATGGTCTAGGTAGAGAAGGTTTCTACTCATCCCTGCTGGTATACCTTAATGAATCAATGCTTCTTTACCCAAGCAGCATCATTGAGGTAGGCAAGATCAGTAATATCGCTCCTATACTATGACTGTAGTGGAGAGAATATGCTAAGGTCTAGAGGTTATAGAATATAACTTGAGTGGGCTGGAAGATATAATATATGAACTTAGTTCTGCTTGCAAATCCACATAAATTAAATCATAGCATGACTCCCATCTCTATCTAAAAGGAGTATATGATGTGCTGTTCAATCATTGGGTAGGGCATAGGTAGTTTTAGGAAGAAATACTTCTTTTAACCTGGATGTTGACGTATTTTTTGTAGGTAACTTATATGAATTGTGTGAGTTAGAGCTGATGATCTCAACAAATAAAGAGTGAAGCAGGGGTAGGCATATAGCCCAATCTGGGGTTTGAGGCGAAACCTCAAACTAGAAATCATGATTGCTCCAAAACATATTAAAATGGCGCATTGTGAAATCATGATAAATATAAATGGACTAGCCTGTTCATAGAGAGAAAGAGGTTCTGTGTAGTGGGGGAAATACTTTGGTACTACTCGAGTAGAATTAGAGCGTGCATGATATAATTTATTGTCATCCACATACTCCTAGCCTATATGATATCACTCTGAGCCAATCCGGAACTTTGTTTACCTTGTTTACATTCTGAAGTTCACATTAATTGAAGCTAATTTATCAACTGTGCATGTTCATGTTTAGCCCGGTTTCCTGGCATGCGCCTAGCCTAAATTAGCTTGCCCACTCAACGAGATTTAGAAATTGAGACATGGTTGCTGTGGTTTACTACATACAATGAGACTTTGCCGATACCGATATTTGCAGCTCGAAAGCAGTCATGCCAAACACTAACCCGCATTTAGAAATAGGCTTACTCTTAATAATAGAAAATGTATATATATGATACTTGGGGTGAGAATAAGTCTGTGGGCACACCAGCTCAACTGCAACCACAGTTTTGTAAAAAGAATGGTGGGGTGGCAACCCACATGTTGGAAAACCATAGTTTAGTGTCGGCTTCCTTCTCACTATTACGGAAGTACTTGGTGTACTAATACATGGCCAGAAGGTTCCTTCTCGTCATTACGGAATGATTGTACGTCAATGGACAGGTGTCCTGTTGGAAGTACCCAGTAGTACTTATGTGGAATGTATATAATACGCTTGAGTTCCTTTGCATTAGACATGTTAAGTCAATCAACTGATATTAGAAGGATTTCGGAGCGAGGGGTTAGCTTAATTCTAGCTTGTTGCGACGGCAATGGGTCACAGGTTAGGGTTTTTGTCTCACTTAAGAGATAACGTACATTTAGTTCTAGCTAAGCTAAGCGGAGAGTTCACGAAATCGCTAACAACCCGCAACAACCAACAAAAACCATCCACCACCTTTTATTTTCGGTTATCATCAACCCCTATCACAATTGAGCTATGTAAAAACAGGCAACAAAATTAAGGAATTAAATTCAACTTGCTCAATCCAGTATAGCAACACAGAAAGCAAAGTGAGTCTCTCTTTATCCCTTTGTTTGTTCCCGAATTTCACAGCATTTTAGCATAAAAACCATCGCCGAAGAAGAATCGCGGATCGGCGAGTATGGGAGAGAAATTAGTACAACACAAGTCACAGGCTACAAAAGGAGTATAGATTTCTGTGACTACCTCGGAGTCTGGTAAAGAACTTGGAGGCATTTCCTTCTCCCGGATAACGCTCTAAATAGTACAAGACGACAAAATGAAACGAAGGGATAACTGGCACACAAGTTCTGTACCAGTCAGATGAGTACGTTGACAGATTGGGCCATATTACTCGATTCGACCACCTCATTCAACAGTAAACTCTGGTCTTTCAGAACCTTCAGCCATCGTGTGTTGGTGATATTCTCATCCGGTGGGTTTTCCGGTGATTGGGGTGAGGTGTGGTTTATCATCCCTTCATGCTTATTAAGATACTCAACAAGCTAACTTTAACCTAGAACTCCGAAATCCCACTTTTTCAAGTTCGCTTGTTGTCACAGTAAACACATTTGTCACAGAGATAGCGATCCCTAGCTTTCGGTTGCGAAATCCCTCTATTCCGCTGCTAATTACTTATTGCATTTCTAACACTGAATACATAAATATGTGTTCAAAACAGTGGTTCCCGCTTGGTCGGTGTGCCCACAGACCTATTTTCACCCCAAGTACACGTACATTATGTCCACGTACATCAGAACCTTTCTTCTAGGTGCACTCAATCTGCTCCACTACCGTGCAAGACTACAACTACAGACACGAGCGCTGTCACAACAAAGGACCTGAACAATTCACCAGTAAGTTGGAGGATGTTTATACATTTGGTTATTAGCACACATACTAATCGGTCATTGATTGGTGGGCAGAGACCTTGTGGACAATGGGTGGCAAGAAGGCAGGTACGAAAAAGCGAAAGTGCCAGGCCACCACCGAATATTCCAGGGTGAGAATTCGGGAAGCCAACTTGACAAGTAGGTTGAAAGAAATGTTTAAGTTTTGTTATTGGGCCAAGGCTAATGAGTTACAAATGGCTGGGTAGAAGTCCCGGATACTACGGAGGACTAGAACACCAATGCAAAAAGGAGAAAGTCTAAGTGGACCACTGCTTCGTATCCAAAAATGACAATTTACGAATCGGAGATACGGTCGAATGTTAGATTGATCTTGCTTGGAATTCCAGTCAAGCAGATGCTAGAAGGGAAAAGTGTTTTGTTGGGGCAGGACGTGATATTGAAGGCGAAGAGGAAAGTCTATAAAGGGTTGGTGGGTTACCTGGATATTGGGAGATACCCAACAGTGGCCGATCCCGACTTTAAAGAGGCCAACATAAATGACCTTGTGGCCTTTACAATATATCCCATACTCGCTCTGTTCAAACATCATACTACATGGAAGTTACACTTATCCAGAGAAAAGGAGATTGCCTCACTGTATTCCAGTACCAGTGGTATGGAGGAATTTGTCGTGATGGACTACATATCTCTCAACCAAACGAAATATGTTTTAATTGTTGAAGCCAAGAAGGTCTCTCTTGGGGAAGCAAGAACGCAGTACTTTCTCTCTATGAAGGACATGTGGGATTGTAATAGTGGCAGCACAGTTTATGAATTCGTCACCATGGGTGATAGTTGGAGAATGATCTCCTTTGATGGAAAATTCAAGATAAGTGTGAAGATGGAGTTACTGTTTGACATGATGAATGAGGACGAGGAGTGATGGATGGCAGATTATTCTATCCTGATTGATTGTTTTAATGTTGCCTTAAGTAATGGAGTAAGGGACCTGGTTGAGGTTGTTTGAGGTGATGATTTGTTCTGCCTCACCGTGGACCCTTGTTTCTGGGAAGAGGATTTCCTCTTCTTCATTTCCTTTACTACAGAGAAAACCTCTATTCAATAAGTGGGGGGTAAATAGAGTTGTTAACCAAGAAAATGCAAGCATTTTACTTGTTTTCTTTCAATAAATTCTTTGACTGAGCTGTTCTTATCATTCTTTCTATTACCCACTAATTAGGTGCTTGGTAGGTTAACAAGCTAATAGTAACTTATTCCACACCATGGCGAGTGCCCAGCATAGTGAGTCATCTGCAAGTTCAGGCAATATGATGGCTAAACCTCAGTTGGGATTTAAATTGTGGCTGCTATTTCGGTGGATGGCTCACTATGTTGAATTCCCCTCACATCTCTTCCTTCCACATTCTCCTTTCTGTTGAATGTACGAGATGTACGGTGTACATTAGCGGCCTCATTCCCAATGCATTAGTCCACACAATCCTGATACATTAGATATAGATGGTGGGACATGGCTGTTACGGATATGTATTGGATATGTTAGAGTTAGCTGCTAGTTGAGGACATGAGACGTTAGTAGATTTCATGTGTCATTAGTTAGTTTCACTTATGTTTCTTTCGTTTCATTTTTCCCCCACGATCTCTATAAAGATCCTATGCTTTCCTTTAGTTATTCACTATCATCGAAATTCCTGTTCTTCATTATCAGATACTTTGATCAATTCATTCGTTCTTTATTACGCTTTATCTCTTTCATTCCTACATAGACAGAAACTCAATCGCTACTCTATTATTCTTGGTCATCCCCTACTACCCACCGAAGTTACTATATTGAAGGTCAACCACCGTCGAACCCTAAATACTTCACACTTTCAACCTCCATTACCACCACTACATCATCCTTTTCTCTCCATACCGTCCGTCCATTTGTCACTCGCTAATCTGTGCAAAAAGACAAGATTTAGAACTGCCGCACTCAAGACGGCTACTTCCTCATCTGTCTACCCACACACCCAACCCTCCCATGCCACGTTTGCTTGTAAGCAGTGCGGGCCACCTACCACTGCATACTCGAGAAATACGGCTACCTCACCTGCAAATCCTCCTCAACGAGCATAAACACCAACCCACACAAGTTCCACAAGTGAGAGAAATTAGCGAAAGCCAGCTGGTTACCGCTTCCTAGACCAATGTTACGACATTCCCCACCTACTGTCCGGCCTTCATGAAAGATTGGGATGGTGATCATGATAACGGCCCCAGTGGCGGGCCATGACGGGGGACCGTGGAGAGCGTTGTTGAGGCAATTAGTTCTACAAGTTTAGGAGGGCCAGGGGTGGATGGCGGTGGAGATGACGCTCTGGGAGTTGGAGTTATCGAGGTGGAAGATGACATTCAGGATAAGGACTACATACCTGCCAATCGACTAGGTACCAGAAGCACCCCCATTGCTATGGCATTTGCTGCCATATGGCAATTATCGAGTATGTCCAGGGCACCGAATCCCAACTTTCGGCCGAGGACCAGGGAAGATGAGGGTGCTGGTTACTGCGTTAGCTATTGATTTCTGGTAGGCAGCAGCTTGAACATGTAGAGGGGCAGTGGAAGCGAAGAAAGCAGACTAACAGCAATGAACAACTAGCATTATGGATGTCTCTTTAGCACCAGACTTTTTTTGACTTTTTTGACTTTTTTTTGTTGAAGCAAGCTAAGGCAGGACCTAGTGTTTCGGCATTTTCACCAGAATTCTTCAGTGTTCTGATTTAGTTATTGGAAACATAGGATGTTGGAAAGCGAATTAGTGGAAACATCAGATGTTGGAAAAAGAATTAGCGGAAACCTCAAATGTTGGAAACTTCAGCTGTATCAGTATTGTTTGGTATTATTTGAAGATTCGGAAGTGTGGTGGATCTCTATTTTTCAATATGTTTTTCTCTTTAGTCCTTATCGTTCTTTTGGCCGACTCTGTCTATAAAGGACATGGAATTTTGTCTTTTCTTCAATCATTATTCAATCATTCATTCGTTACTATTATATCGATAGATATACCTTTCCTCACTCGTTAGACAATATTAATCTCTATCTACTCTTTTGCCAATCTCTTTATTGCTCGCTGTAGAAGCAAATATATCGTTACCCACACGTTTACCTTCCTTATATTTTAACATTTTTCTTCTGTATCTTTTTCATCCTTTATAACCTCATTTTACTGCCTCACTTGCAACCAAGTTATTTTTTCTTCTTTGGAGCAATGGTATTTCCTGTGGGTTATTGAATCACAAATTCCGATTTTTAGTTTGCTCCATCTTTTCTTTTCAAAAATTAGTCTTGTGCTACACGTTCCTCGATCACCTTGCCACGTCTTCCTTCAATCGCTCAGTTATTTGACTCGCGATAACAGGTGAACAATCATACTAATTTTCTGCTGGGCCTACATATTTTTTGTTATCAGATTTTTGATTCGCTACCAGGGAAGGCTCTCTGTATCCCAAGGAGATGACACTCTATAAGAGCTGTGACCACGGTTACCACACATTTTGTCTTGAAACAGTGCTCTGGAGTGTCCCGACAGGGATTGGTGTTGCAATGGATGCCTTGTCGGAACTAGCAACTATGGGTTTGCCGATGGTGAAATTGACTCTGGGGCAATTTCGGGAAAAGGCTAACAATTTCGAAGATTTATATTTTCAATCGAAAATGCCTTTCAATCCGGTCTTGAATAAGCCACGACAGGTCACCGGGGATGATGTTGAGAGGGAACTTGGGAAATTGGTAGAGATTGTTCACGAGACTGTGGAGGTGGAGTATGGTGCCAATATCCATTCGACTACAGACGGGAGCAGCCTCATGACCATCGAGAAACAGCCCTCATGCCCTTCCTCAAGGGACCCTTGGACTCGCAATAATCTACCCCGGTGTCCTGTATCTCTGTTTCGGCACATTAAACATGATGTTTCTGGGATGGCCGTGCCGCGGCTCTACGTCGGGATGTGCTTTTCAACGTTGCACTGGCATAACGAGGACAATTACACCTATTCTGCCAATTACCAGCATCTTGGATCTACAAAAACCTGGTATGGTATTCCTGGGAGTGATGCAAGGACATTTGAATATTCTATGAGGGAAGCCGTACTGGAGTTGTTTGAGCAACAGCCTGATCTGTTATTCCAGTTGGTAACCTTACTTACTCCATACCTAATGAAGGCTGGAGTCAAAGTTTATGCATTGGATCAGAGGGCGGGACAATTCGTGGCCACATTCCCATGGGCTTATGGTGCAAGGTTTAATCATGGCATGAGTTTCCTCGCCAAGTGACTGATATTTGCATATCCCTTCATTGGTTCCCAAATTTCACTCACTTTTAGCGTTGCATTAAGGGGAAAATCAGCAATGGTTAAGATGGGAAAGGCAGTGATAGACAACAAACCAAAATAAATCCAAACCAGGCGAGGCACCAAATAAAAATCTCAATGCAGTCAGGAATACAGTATGGCAGTGATACCAACTTTACCAGAAAGAAAAGTCAGATAAAAATAAATAATAATACAACCGGCAACTATGATTATAGTGTTGTGTGCAAATGAGCTTTGCCCTGAGGGTTTGATCCTGCACTGCTACTTCGGAGGTGTTTCTTTTGTTTACTTATAGTGTTCCATCGTTTCGTCCAGAATGCATATTTTCCTTCCATTTCTTCCTTCTCCCTCTTCCACTAGACTATCCCTTAGTCTATCGGGTGCTGCGCCCAAGAGATCTGGTTAAGAACATAATGAGATCTGGAAAGTATCCTTCCTTAACTGGGAATAAACTACTAGGGTTTTCAAACTGAGACCTCTAGCGCCGATTTCTTGGGCGTACTGACAGACTAAGGGATAAAATTGTTCGCAGCATTTGCCCCCAATATCTGGGTAGAACTTGACGCACCACTACACTTCTTTGGGTAGCCACTATTTCTCTTCGAGCAGAATCCTATGGCAAATGCACGTTTACAGGGATAGTACTCGAGTGCAGTAGCTACAATACAAGGAATAGCGGTGAGCTCAAGTTTACCCATAATCCGCAGCCCTATTATGGCTAAGAGTATTATACTAACACCTTCAGGGTATAGATTCCACTTAACTTCCCCCAAAAACGAAAACTGAAACCTCCAAACTGCCCTTTTTTTTCGCTTTCCAGTTTCCACCGTTTTTGCCGTTTTTGCGTTTTCAGTACAGTCGCACCTCGTTATAAGGAACACTAAGAGTTCAGGATTTTCCGTTCGTTATAGCGAGGACTGTTTGTATGGGAGCAGGGATGCAAATCCCTGGAGGGCTTATTCGTAATAGCGAGGTTTCTGTTTAAAGAGTTTCGTTATACAAGTAATGAGGTGCGACTGTACACCACAGAACTGACGAAAACGATCAAAACCGGTTGATGTGAGACCCCCTAATGCTAGTGCTTATTACCAGATTGTCTATTGCAGCCGTGAGCGTAGCAAGTTATGGGGCCATGGGCATTGGGTTTTGGTATGAGTTTTCGTTGATGTGCGCCATGGCTTAGTTTGCACACGAGCGCTGACCTAATTTGGAATTACAGTCACTAGGGCTTGGTCGGTGTAAGAATTACGACGTGTCTCTAAGAGAGCTCCTTGTCAGGGTTAGCGGGCATTCAGACAACCGTTGTCTTCGGAGCCCCAAACAGGGTTGCCTGGTCACCATGACTCGTGTTCACAATTTTCCTGTGAGGTGAAACGTGGACATCAATGTCACTCCGTCCCAATCTTTTATTCACGCCCAAGTACCACCAATCACAACTCTATTCCCTACGGGTAGGCGAACAGGGAAATAGTTAGAGTCAGATAGAGTCGTGACGGGTGGTACGATATGTCGCTTTGGCGGGTATGTCGGGATGTCTATGCATACAAATGTGCGTATGGTTCCAGACGTCTATAGTGTACTCGTCTATAGTGTATTTGAGGGTAGACAACAGCCATGCCCACCTCCATTACGAAGGTGTAGCATTTGTATGTAGACAAAGCCAGCTTGGGAATTCGAGTGATAGAGGGTGAGTCTTTCTGGAGTCGGCAAGAAGTCGGGACCTGTAACACAAGCACTCGCACTGCGTTTACTCGAGCAATAGGGAGGTTCAAAGTTCTCGGTACGCAGCAACCTGAGCACACAGGTGTACCACTTTGAACGTTACCTGTATG
The DNA here is from genome assembly GCA_003788595.2 of Choiromyces venosus 120613-1. Lineage (NCBI taxonomy): Eukaryota > Fungi > Ascomycota > Pezizomycetes > Pezizales > Tuberaceae > Choiromyces > Choiromyces venosus. The sequence continues at coordinate 53,686 of ML120422.1, read as the reverse complement.
AACTGCCATCAGGATGGGTGTATTGGCTTGCTTTCCCATACTTTGTAAGTTCTATCATCTTGGTAAAAAATAAGATAGTGGAATTCTTTTTTTATTTATCTCAACCTAGTGTTACGGACTAGGTAAAGTACAAGTTAGTTTGGACAGGAGGTGGGGGAAAAAAAAGACTGTATTATACCACTGTATTCGGTATACTGCATCCTTCCTGGCCAAAAGGATTGCCATGTACCGTATTTTCCAAGGAATACACCTCTACCGAAACACCTGTACCTCCCGTGTCCCGCGAGCTTCGAACCTCCCTAATACGCTTCGTGAGTGTGTTTGTGCTACCGGGCCCCAAATACCCTTGCACCCAAATACACCAAAGAGTTTGTAATGGGTCCGGACTGGCAGCTTGGGATCACTGTCAATGCTATTGTTCCGTCACCCACGAATTGCTTGCCTAGTGAATTCTTTACCTCCCGAAACCAGACTTGCTTTCCCAGGTCACCAAAAATTGTTTGAATAATTGATTATCAATTACATACCAGTTATGAATAGACCGGGGGTGCCCTCAGGGAGGTGGACCCCTCAGTAAGACGCGGCATTTCATGTGTGGCAGCGTGTGGCTAGGCGGCGACTGGTTTTTACAAATGTGACCAGCTCTTAAGAATGATGGCTCCGCGGCATTGTAATTCGTCTAAAACAGGCCTTACTGCAGCGTCCCATAACCAGTGGAGGATCTCATTCAGTTTTAGGTTGTTTTCCCTGCGCCCGAATATGGTCTGCTGCCCCCCCCCCCCAAGCCCTGCTAATTGATTCATATGCCGCTCAATATCTTCGAGTTTTAAGGATAGGAGCTCCAACGAGGCTATATCTAAGGGGGTGACAATTATGGCGTCGCTCCTAAAATGGGTACTATTTAAGACGACGATTGGACCATTTTCTGACATTTTCCTGAGGATGTCCGGGGAAGGTGGGAGCAAAAATCCGCTGTATCCAGGTAATGAGTGGATGAAAACCAAAGTTTTTTCCAGCTCATCTACCGCCTCTTTACGTCGCGATATGAGGCTTTCTCGCCTATGATCCAGGGTTTCAGTACTTACTTACGAGATATATTTCATCCACGGGAGAGTCAATCTCAACTCGAAGGCGGTGAAATATATCAAATTGGGATCGATGATCCCTTTTAAGATCAGATAGATCAGACCTTGAGTCGATTGCAAATCCCATAATAGTTCCCCGACCAAGCTCGAGTAACTTGAGGCTGTCGTACGCCTCTCTCCCTGCTTGAAGTATCATTGAAGAAGCAGTTACGGCCCATCCAGAGAGTTCGGAGAGTATGTGCTGCTGATCATCTCGTTTCAAGAATCGTAGATTCATACTTGGAATTAGGTTGACAGCATCCTCGAGGATGACACTTGACTCTTGAAACTTTCCACTCGAATATAGCAATGGAGCATGTTTGAAAGCCGCGTGAATCCGATCTCTAGGAGGTGATGTGAGGCAACGCCAGGCATCAGAGTACAGGCGGACGCATTCGTTGAAGCCATCAACGGGGTGGAGAACAGGGAGTCTTAGTTCAAGAGAGCTTCCCAGGTTACTGCACCACATTGCTCGATTAGGGTGATCGTGAGGGGTAGCTACCAGAGCATCCTGGCCATACTTGATGGCTCTTTGGAGGTCTTCAACATCTCCCATCCGCTTGAACCTTCGTAATAACCTTTCTCCAAGGTTATTGCATTGTAGTGCTCGATCAGGGTCATCGTGAGAGGTAGCTGCCAGAGCATCTTGGCCATACTTGATGGCTTGTTGCAAGCTATCAAGGTCTCCTCTCCACTCAATAGTTGGAGAAGACATGGCTTCTAAGCCCGCAAGAGGATCGATATGGCTACTTTCGTTGACGCAGGTTTCCCTCAATGCTTCTTCTCTTGTTTTTGCAGCCACCTCCGAGTATGCTTTTACTCTGTTCCCACTGGATATTGATCAGAACTATCACTCTCCATAATCCCCGCACCCGAGGCCCATACCTCTGTTGTAACCCTAGCCCTGAAAACCAACACCCATGAAAATTTGAATCTGTGTGGCTTGCCTCCGTTACCTCTGGCTCTCTCCGATACCGAGCCGATGGACAATGTACTCACGCGTATTTGCCAAGAAAAACGCCGTGAGCCGAAAACAGGGGGGTAAGCTATGACGACAAGGTACCATAGAAAAGAAACAACCAGGAGTGGAGCTACTTGAGCACACAGCAACCAATCCTCCACGATCAGATCAAACCAAACACCTTATTCCACCATGAAAATGCCGAGTGGAGAAAGCCTGTCGATTCAAATCAGGAGTGCAATTGTTACGCTAATTCAAGTAGGAGGAATGAGTTATTTAGATGTTTATGAGGCTCTGAATTCGCAGGTTTCACTAAATACAATAAAAGGGACTTGGCTCAGAGTAAAGGTCAGTACAGAACTTGAAGACCAGGATTTGAATGTAATCAATGCTAATCGGGAAACATAGAAGAGATCAAAGAGTCAAGAAATCTTTTCCTTACTTGAAAATGTTGAGGATCAAATTCGACCCGAGCCAGCTGTTCCACAAAAGATCCCCCTCGGTTCTGCCACCTCCGAACAATTACAAGATCTTGCCTTATGTGATGAGGAACATTGGCAAAAGACCTTCCCACAAATCGCAGCAGAGGCTGAGGTTAACATTTCCAAATCATATGCTTATAAGATCATGAATGAGCATCATGATTTAGGCCGCTTTGAGCCTCAATGAAAACTAAAATTACAGCCCAGGGATTGGCAAGCACAGGTTGTACTGGCTGATTGGGTGCTCACGAAACCATTAGAATGCTTTGCTTTTACCGATGAAAGTTGGATTGAAATAGGAGGTACCCGTGGACGGCAGAAAATCACACGACCTCGAAACTCAAATCCCTATGACTATGTCATTCCATTTCATAAACCAATCTTCTCTCTTATGCTTTCAGCTTGTGTTATGATAGGCTACAAGGGTAGACTCTTTATTTGGGAGAAGGAAACTCCTGAAGAGCGGGGAAAGAACAATAAAGAACTGGAAGAAGAAAACCAAGACAAGCGAGAGAGGGTTGCTGATAAGAGGAGGAAGGCATTAGTACCTGGTACCATTGAATATGAAGAGCTGGAGGCAAAGAATACAAAAATCCACGAGTACAATCGAGTTAAAGAACCTACAGCACTGTTAGGCATATGGAAAAAAGGGCCAAAGTTACCCGGCCTTTACATAGGATTATTTCTACCATACCCCTGCAGCCCCCATGTAGGGACTGGGCATCATTACGGTATTACGGCCGAGTTGCGTCCCGACACTTTAGCCACAATAAATGGCACATTTAGCATAACACTATATACGTCGTCGCCGTCTGTCCAACCAGATGCTGTCCGTAGGATATATGAGAGGGCACCTTTGGCGACTCATGGGAAGTGACTCGGAGGAATTTGGTTAAGTTTTGAGCAAGCTATTACCTTGTACATTAGCAGTTAAATATTATGGCTGATAAGTAATGGGACGATTTGGGAAGAAACCTTAGTGACCGAATATCGTGAGCCTATGGCACCGACGGGTAGCCATAGAGCCAAGCCTCTTGCTTTGAAAGAAGTAGTGCCCCAAGAGGGCCTACTCAAGAATTGGTATGAGAGGTTTTCACTGAATAAGCTATTGGCTCGATCCAGAGCAAAAAACCCTATATATCCAATGGGCCTTGTGATGCATCAATATGCAACACAATGGCCGCGCTCATTCATTAAAGCTGATCACTTTATGTTTTGAGGCAGAACAATTGGTATAGTTGCCATTAGGGCAGCATACTCAAATTAAGTTCATATAGTGGAGAGATCGAAGGCTACCTACTGGAGGGGCGTTCACACCCCCCAGAAACAATAGGAGTCTGAAGAGATCAAAGCTAAGCAAGGCAAATATTCTCAGGGTCAAGAGTGTTCGCACTTAAGAAAATTAAGAGGTTTTCGACGGAGGTACTTAAATAGTATGGGAGTTGATTGTAGCCCGCGATAACCCAGACGCGGAATATAAATATCGAGGTACTCCCAGCTATCAGAAACATCAAGTAACGGAGAAGAGATCTTATTAATATATTTATTAACTTACTCTTGAAAAAACTTTATTACACATATTCTTTCTAAACCTTCGGGAAATATGAGCCTACCTTAACAATCTTCATTTTATCCCATATTACCTTATTTCAAGAAGCTTACGGCCTAGACCTACCGGCCCTATCTACGGTTGGACTACCCCATAACAAGCACCACGCAAGAGACCAAGACGCCCAGGGTGGGAGTTTGGAGAAGAAGTACTGGGTAGGAGTGCAGGAGAGGGATTTGATTGGTTTATGTACAGAAAAGAAGTCTTACATCCACTGGTGTATCCCTTTCTGAAAAAGGTTCAAGAAGAGAAGGAAATGGATATTTGGCTTATTGAGGATAATGCCGGCAACCATATGCAGGCAGCAAGGATAGATGCTGAGGAAGCATCCAAGTTTGGAATTAAACGAATTCCTCATAAAGATTCTCCGATTGCGGGACTCCCTTGTTGGCCCACCAACTCGCCTGATATTAATAAGATAGAACCACTTTGGCGATATCTTAAAGATCGGATAGCGAAGTACCCACATCCAAAGGGCCAATCGCGCAGTGAAATTGATCGATACAAATGAATTATTCATCAAGAATGGGATACCATGCCACAGGAGGTTATTGACCGCCATTGCTGGAAGTTTCATACACATCTCAGGCAACTCAAAGAGAACGGCGAAAAAAACAACTTTGATGCCTAGTGTGCTGGCTACTCTTCCAGCACCTACAAGATATCTTTCCCTCGGATTCTAAGAAGGTATTTATAAAGTTGTCTGATTAGCACAGCAATACGGGAATGGAGTGAAAGGGATCTTGGAGGGGGCTGTTGATTTTCAAGTTCTACACCGCCAGGTATAGTTTTCGAGTACAATTTGTGTTTATTTGGTTTTCGTCAATGTAGTTTGCCTGTGGGTATCGGGGATCTAGTTTAGGATTGGTTTAAAACTCTTTTAAAAACGCAGTGCAACATGTGAGTGTTTAAGGTGTCTGTTACTATGCCACATGTATTGAAAACCCCCTGTTTTCAGCTCACGGTGTTTTTCTTGGCAAATAGGCGTGAGTACACTCCCGTTCGCAAAGTCCTTGCACAAAAAAAGGTACTGTGGCAAAGTCTTGGCACTCACTAATGTACTAGTATGGTGCCGGCACCTTAGAATCAACCTTCACGACAGCAAAAATTTCCCAACTTTTCAACAAACAACAACAACGTCACATGCCATTATTTTACTTATTCCTTCTGTACAATAATCCTAAATCATATAGAGAACACATTTACAGAGCAGATTTCATTCTGGGGGGGTGGTTCTTTCTATAATAGCCCTTAAAGTTGAGGCAAAAATTGGGTAGAGCCGGGGGGTTGGCACTTGTATGGGAAAAGAACGTTTTGGCTGAGTAATATGCCAATATATTTCCTAAAGCAGTAAGGTCGCATACTGCATTGGGACTAGTGCACTGACACTGGATGGCACTGAGGGTCGATTCTAAGGTGCTGGCACAATATAAGTTTTGTCCAGGTGTTGGCAGCCTTGATTTTGGATTCAACAATAATACCCTCATAACCAATCACTCATGTCTCCTGCCACTACCATTTAGTATGAGCCCCCTGGGCCTTAATTACAGCAGCTACCCAGTCTGGCATACTATCTACAAGATGATCCAAAGTACTCTGATCAATTCTCTCCCACTCCTTACTACCGCATTATCTTGAATATAAGAGAATCACGCTAAGAGGTGATCTTAAGGCTAAGACATCCGGTTGCATCATTTTATGAGACTAGGATGATCAGCAATATCATTCTTCAGTCCTTAGGGGACCAACAACATAGTCAATTGCCTCACTATTGTCCTCTGCTTCTGGGATGATTTCCTCATCATCCTCATCTCCCGTATTCTCAATTCCACCCACTCGCCAATTTTGTATATCCTCTGTAAATCTCTCCATATCTACACCTTTCAAGGAGAGTTGACTATGGTCATGACTGCTATCAAGTGGTAAAGAAAGTCCCATCATAGTAAAAGAACAGATAATAACCTCCCGCCATTTAATACAAAATTCTTCCCAAGCCTCCCCAATAGCCCATGTTGTCATAATCTGCCTATGACCAACTTTGCTGCCTGCAAGCCTCCTCCCTGTACCATCTAGGGCCTCCTCCCTCTCTATTATTCTTTCTTCCCCTTCCTCAATTTTTTCCTACTAATATGTTAGCCTTGTATTTAGTATTTACTGAACTTCAGCTTAGTAACAGTATATCACTAGTTAAGAGTAGCTCGCCAAGACTTTTCAGACTTTTGCACCAGAATGGTACACAGGGATAGGAAAATGTGGATATGATACATACTCATAACAGCTCTTTAAAGGGCCTATTGATTGAGATATCTAAGGGCTGCACAATACTTGTACATCCAGCTGGGATGACTGATACTGTAATATAATTGGCTTTCATAGTATTCAACACATCCTCCATTCTATGTCCAGAGAATAAATCAACAGCCAAAAGGGTAGGATAGTTCTCTAGAATAGGTATAAGTTGCTCCTGTAACTATTCTACCATATTACTACTATTGGCATAAGCAGTAGGGTTAAACTTTACCACTATCCGGGGATCATACTCCTTTATCTCTTGTAAAACAACTGCTCCCAGACCCTTACCCCGATAGAAGATCAACGGCTTCACATAGTTTCCACCATCTGCAAAAACTGTAAGCTGAAGAGTTGCTTGTCACTTATCCCAACTACTAGTTGTGCTCTTTATCCACACAGTTGTCTCACCCTTTAAATTATAGGTTTGACTGCTTAAAAACTCAAAGGCAAGTGGGGTTTGATCCATGTTGCATATGTTGCGTAACCAGTATCACCCTATTGTGGCTGGTATATCCCCCTCCCAGATCTGAGAATTGTGGTGGTTGAACTGAGCAAAATTAACCAATATATTGAACAAATCCATGGGTATCTTAGTTGCTTTGTTTGTGCTAAATCATAAGGAAATGTTGTACCAGTTGAGAAACCCTATTTAAAGCCTCTTAGATAAGCTTTTATTCAACTCTTGAGAACATAATCCTTAACTTGAACTATACCATTAAACCAGCCATTAGAAAACCAAAATACCCCCTCATTTGGATGATACTGCTGAAATAAGAGCTTGGCTTTAATGCGAAAAAAACCTTGGCACACAATCTTTCCTTGCTTGCGGTGAGCCTGGAAAGCATCATATAGCTCTTTTTCAAGAACTGGCCGTTTTCTCTTTCCTATCTGACTCCGTCTCTCAGTACCCACTCTTGTCAGCAGTTTCGATTCAGCTAGCTTCCACCAGGATATATTGGGAACAGGGATTTTGAATTAGTGAGAGGTCTCGATGAGGGTTGGTCTTTGTAACTGATTGGCAGATTGTATACCATTGGGGATGCTAGCCTGGTGTAAATAAGTGAGCACTTGGATTTTATACTGTACTGTGCAGGACTTTCTTGCTGCAGAGATGGGAGGAGGAAATATAGTCTTTGGCTGAGAGTTGCTGGAAATAGCAACACGTTTGGGTCCAGGGTGATTCTTAGCTACTGGTAACTGACTTGAGATACGATCATTAAGACATTAACATCTACAGTATTAAGAATACTGGCATGGACTTGAGTAGCACAAGAAGATTCTGCCATTTTTAAGGTAATGAATGCATCTGGTGTGGTGATACCAGTATGGTGCATGAGACTGATTTTATTAGCCTTCTTATTTCCGGCCATCTTACTTTACTTGGGATGAGGTTCAGCTTCTCTCCTGATTTTCTGTCTCAGACACTGATCGGCAACCTCACTTACCCAATACTGATATAAGGTAATATCTTTGCCTTAAGATCACCTCTTAGCGTGATTCTCTTATATTCAAGATAATGCAGTAAGTGCCTCCCAGAGCTCATCCTCATTATGAGGCCAGTGCTCACTTCTTGTAAAGCACTTCCAAAGCCATGACTTGAGAATGTACCACACATTCTCAATAGGATTAAGGTCCAGAGAAAATGCAAGTAAAGGGTATTTTAAAATTCTAAAAGTGGAAGTAAGAGTCCTGTTTAGCCCTACCCAGTAGTACCCAACATTGTCATCCATAACTAAAATCTTCTGAATTAGTATATCAAGTGAGAAAAGAAAAGGAATTAGATAAGGCTCATAGATCTCTCTCACATATTGGGTAGCATTAGTGCCTAGATAGTCCTGTGGGGTAGTCCTTTCAGCTGGTATTTGTTTGCACATATGAATTAAACGTATTCATTGTCCATATGTAATTGCAGCCCAGAATCCTACTCCCACACTCCCAGACTTAAACCTTATAAATAAATTCTTATCTAAAAGCTTTTCACCAAGCTGTATCTGTACCTTTCTTCCTGGCTGATATACCACATACTGCATTTTTGCTTCACCCAACCAAGCTCCCTTTCTCCAGTCACTCTTTGTCCATCTTAATCTCCTGCATGGACAAAATTTGCAGTGAATTTTGTCAAAAGGATTGAGAAAGAGTTTCTTTCATAGTATGTGTAGCCGAAATCCAAGTTGTTTTATTAATTTATTGACCATAGTATGACTGATATCTAAATTCTGAATGCTCTCAGTGATCTTAGTTAAGGATGCATGAGGATTGTCTTGGACAGTTCTCTCCACTTGATGTTTAACATCAGCAATGATCTTTAATGGCCAGCCTAGTAACTGTTCAGCATCACCTACATAGTCCTGTGTATAGTATCTTTTAATAGTACTTCATACCTGACTGTTTAGCATCATCTATATAACACTGAGTGCAGTATCTTTTAACAATACTCCATACTGTTGATCATGAAATCCCAAGCTCCCATGCTATCTGGGGACCATTCTTTCCTAGATCAGACAAAAGAGCAATGGCCTAACTTCATTCATATCTTGAGCAATAAGCATGAGTATCAGTATGTGGAGGTGTCATCTTTAGGCTGACTTGGTTGGCAGAAACTTTGTATTGATGGGTCAGTCTATTACCCTACATAATTTCAGCTATGAATGTCCAGCAAACTCTTATACCAGTACATTAGTAGGTGCTAAGACTTTGCCACAGTACCTTTTTTTGTACAAGGACTTTGTGAACAGGAGTATACAAGGAGATGGAAGGAAGTGGTGTGACATGATCACAACCACTTCCCTCATGATCGCACCTCCACCTCCAATCCCCTTATTGTTATACCAACTCTGTTCCTCATAGCTCCACAAACATTTCCCAGAAATGAATATGCAGGTAAAAGGAACCCACAGTAGTGAGCATAAGTAGTCTAATTAAATAAATGTATATAAATAGTTAAGATAATAAAAAAATAAAATGATCTAGCAATCAATCCACAAAGCCTTTAGTGGCAGTGATCATTGATGAAGCAGAGTCAATGCTTCGAGCAAGAAACTACTCAAGATAACTGAATCTGAATCATGGCTCAATGAGAAATAACAGAATGGTCTTTCAGAAAGATAGCTACTAAATTAGAGGAAAAAATAGGCCTCAAAGTACACCATAGTACCTATGCTTGCATCTATCACCACTATTAGGAAACAGGTAGTCCTTCCAACTCTCAGCAAATAGGAAGACCTCCAACCTGTTAAGAGTCTGATCTACTTGATCTGAAGTCTGTTATTAAAGAAAATATAAAGAATAGAAGACTATCTTGGGAGGATATTAAAGAAGCAAAGGGATTGAAGGCATCATCTAATACAGCTAGGAAGGTAGCCAAGGGTGTGAATTTAAATAAAAGAAAACCTTGCAAGAAGTAAGTTTTCTAATAAAGATTTATATTTTTACAATACTAAAATATATTTTAATTAAGGGTTGCACCCTAAAAATATAGCAATTAGACTTGGTTAGTACATGAGGAGCTTAGAAGATAAGAGAGTGGTCCAGAATCATATAAATAGATGAAACTACTGTCTCAATAGCTAGATTTAGACAGAGAAGGTAGGTAATAAGGGAGCATTATGAGGAGTATGATCAGGATTGTCTAGATGAGATTTGGGAGTCAAGAAGGGATAAAGTCATGGTATAGGGACCCTTTTGTGAGAATCTGAGGTCAAAGTTAGTGGTACTACCAGGAAAGGTTAAAGTGGATTCTTGTGAGTATACTAAGTGTATACTAAATACAGTTTTAATTTCTGGCTTGAGTATTATGAGAGATTTGGTTGGACTAGGGTTGTTGAAGATGGTGCATCAGGGCATCAAAGGTAAGTTCTATCTTATATCTTATATCTTATACTTATTTTATTTTCTTTCTTATTATTATAGAACTACTTACTTAAGAATATAAGCTAATTACTAATTTAATTACAGATTTTCTAGAAAGGGTAGAAAGAAAAATGAGGTAGATATATTATCTTGGGCACCACAGTCTCCAGATTTGAACTTAATTGAGAATATCTAAGGAGATATGGAGGCTTACTTGGGGAACAGGTATGGAAGAGTTGCAAGTAGGGAAGAGTTAATCAGAGCTGTAGAGGAAGCATGGAAAGCTATTCCTAATAGAAGGTTTATGGATCTTTGCAGGAGTATGCCAAAGCAGGTCAGAGAGGTTATTAAAAGAAAAAGGCACCAAACTCATTATTGATTTATGATTTTCTTTTTGTTTTACTTCAAGAAAATACTGAGGACTATTTTATTTTATCTCCTTTACTTATTTTATTTATTAAATGTTGTTGTGGAATAAGGTAGTACTATCTGTTGTTGATGATATTGATGTACAGGAATTCGTGTTGTATAGTTCTTGGGCATAGGTCTTATTTTTTTTATTTTTTTTTTTTATCTCATGTATTTGTTATTAAGGTACAAGAATTCATGTGGAGCCTTAAGGGCTATGACAGAAACAAAACCATAAATCAAAAATCAAAAACAAAAGAAATCTTAGTCTTGATCCCTGTTCTGACATAATATTATACGCACCACTCATGGTGACTAATCCTAAAGGAAAGAAACTTATAAAATCCATAAGTGAACCCAAGAAAAATATAAAGCAAGGAAAGAACTCATGAAACCCTCAAGCAAACCTAAGAGAAACATAAAGCTAGGAAAGAAAAAATAAACCAAGGAAAGAATCGAACAGCTGAAAGAGCAGTCCTGGTCCTGGAAAGCTAGGGGCTCGGGCCCTGGGATGAGTGTAGCTGATCAGGGTTGACAGAGGGGATAGAACAAGTCTTAGTCGATCAACGCCGAGGGGATAGCGGACAGCAAAGGTGTTCCCTGGCTGATGGGTGGATGTTGAAGGCTGGACAAGCCGACTTCAGTTGAGTCTAGGTGGCTGCAAAGCAAGAATAGGCAAGGTGTTGTGTCCCCAAGTGGAGGAGAGCTCAGATTGAGAGCCCCAGGAGGGTAGACTCCCTGAGGCCAGAAAGGAGACAGTAGAGGTACAGCGGACAGAGAGTATCACTGACCTCAGGTTGGTGTGGTAGTAAGGTACCAGCTAAGTAACCAACTGACCATATTACCGCATCTCTCATGTAGTCCCTTGTGATACAAGAGATGGCATCACTTCTGGAAAGGATTTCAGAGGCAGGAGAGGGAGGGGAAGGTAGCAGTAGGGTGCCAGCCAATCATCCATGGGGGGAAGAGAGGAGGGGACAGCTCCGAAGGTGGGAGCTACTATCAGTTATCATGTTCGTGTCTGACTAGGCAGCCTCCTACAAAAGAGGAGAGTAGAGAAATCGACTGTGGCCTGTTGACAGATTTGCTCCTACCACGAACTGTTATCCCGGCCATCTGTAGAAAGACTGACAGAGTGGTCCTGACTGTAGCCATTGCTAAGCGAGGCATAGTAAAAGTGGGGTAAAGAAGGTAGCCAACATCGTGAGATGATGCTGGCAGGGAAAGAATGCCTCAAGAGGGTAGACCTTGAGAGGAAAGGAAGGAGGGGATGCTAAAGTGCAAAGAGGAGATAGAAGATGTGTTCTCCTGCCCCCCCGAGATAGAGGGGAGGATGAAAAGTTTATGATGTTTTCTTGGTATTGAGTTGTTCCCAAATAGGAAATAAATTTCAATGACCAGAGTTGTTGTGGAGATGGAGGATGTTGGGTACAGGTCATCATCAGTCAACTGTTGTACCTAGTTGCAACACAGCAAAACTATGCCAAAATGGTGTAAAAGAGCAGTCATTGTAAATTTACACTTTCCATGTCAACCCTCCAATGAATTACAACATAACTATATCTCCAAGTAGCTAAGAACCTAAGGATTCAAAATCTGATTTTTATTTTGTCAATTAAGTTGGGACTTGTCTGCTGTAGGTAACTGGCTGCAGAAAAGCTCTAAATTTCTGTTTAAGCACCACAAATTTATATGGGTGCCCATAGAAAAAGGTACTTGATCTGAAAATTGTTGATTTCAAATATTCACACACAACCCAAATCTTCAGGAAATTATCTAAACTTTCTATATGTTGCTTGTAATAGATAAAACTTCGAATTTACAAACTTTGGCAATAATTAAAAGGCAGGTTGTTGTGTTCTAAGGGGACGAAAAATGACATTTTTGGTGTAAAAAGCGCAAGTGACGATGAATTGTGTTACCGCACTGTACAAGTGTCGAGTTACTTTTTTCCACCCCCTGTACTGTAGTGTGTATGATTGGGTGGCACTGGTTGATGTATAGCGACAAGGAGGAATGCTCGCTGAGATTCTTTCTAGATAACCTAACTTTGCTGAAATTAGCAAATCTTCGTATGAACCCAGGGAATGTCCAGCGGCACCTATCACCCCAGATTAACTACTTTTATTATCTCGGTATTCCACTACAGTACTGGTAACTTTCAGGTTCGGGTTCCAACTCCACAAACAATTTTGTGGCTCAATCTAGCCTCCCACTACTCGTATATGTTTTTCCAGCGATTCTGTCGTCTCTGGATTGCCGGATGTCAAGCTCTCTTCTTGAATTTTCGAACTCGGAACTCTTCTCCCTGAAGCATGCGAAGTCAGTGAATAGCTCACTAAGGATATTTCCTTGATTTATACCTTGCCTGATCGGGCGGCGTGTTGCCCCTTCTCTTCTGCAGAAGCTTCTTGGTTCGTCGCTCAGAAAATTCTTCGCAGCTTTGTTAATGATCAATTGAGTTGTAATAATTCAGGTGTGAGGTTGGCACAATACTGTGATGTGGGCTGAAAGGCTTCAAGAAATGCAATATTGAGGATTTTTGAGTTACCAACAGGTTGCGAATACGACCATATTAATTTAATTTTGTTTCCAAAGCTGACTCGCTATAAAAAAAATATCCCGTCCCGCATATTTCATTTAGCCCGCACCATGAGTACCGTAAAAACCCGTGTTATCCACTATCTCTCTCAGCCCACGATTGGTTTTGATTGACAGGTTAACAGAATTGCGAATGCCAGTTAATGAGATCCAACATGGGCTGAGGGCTGATCTTATACCGCCTCTGGAAAGAGCTAGTCCTTCTCAGGAGCTTTTGTATCTGAATCCTGAGATTACAAGGGTGACGGAGATACTGGGTAACACGAGTTTTTACGGTACATCCTTTTGAACAAGAGCATGATAGGCTAAATCATCAAGCACTATGCGAGTAACTATGTGACCATAGCCTGCCATTGGACAGTTTCAGTTGGTTTGTGAACATTCCTGATATCTAGCGGTTCCCAGGTAAGGCTCTTGAATGCGAAACGATAATAAAAGTCCGTAGCCTTATTTTTCTGTCCACTCTGAAGAGCCAAAAATTTCCTTGTTGTCAAGTAATTCAAAGGCATGTATGCCACAACAGGCACTCGGGCGAATCAGACATAATTAATTTGAGTGCGGCGCCCTAGCGCATGAGTGAAAGTCAGAAGTCAAAAATCCTTGGTATTGGGCATCTGTGACTTGGGCAACGCAAAAGAAAAACAAAGAATTCAATTCCCAGTAACGAGAACTTTCTTGCTTGTCAAGCAGTTCTATTCCCTCCCATCTCACATATTGGCCAACAGTTCGGACTTCCAGCTTCTATGTATCTTTTTGAGTGGAGCGCCGTCACTCTAAACAGCTACCATTAAGTGCTAACTCCCGACAAAATATAAGTTAAGGAACATGTTCGCTCCAGCAAATACAATACCGTCATTTACGGTGAAACGGCTCGTGACCTAGAAGCGGCTTGCAGTGGCAACCAACGGAAAACCAAATGTACATCTGATTATCTACATAAATAATTGTGATATAACTTTGGAAATTTGTGAGAAGGTACTTTGAAATATGGGGAATTAGAATATGTAGCTCTTATTTCATGGTAAGAAAGTCTTCTTCTAGTATAATGCTATTAAGATTGGTTGTTTCAAACAAAGATCCCTCTAATCAAAGCTTGTGTAAAGATGGAAATATTTATAAGAGTACTTTTATAAGCTAATAAAGAAGTTTCATGGGTCTTATATATTCTGTGTGAACTGTTTTTACTTTAATATAAGCAGATTTTTCAAAGTTGTAATAACAAATTGACAGGAGGAAAATAATATACAAGATTGATCAATTTGACCACATGATATCTGCTTATTGGGTTTACCTATAAATTCAATACTTTGTAAGTCATTTTACAATGGTTATCTAGGTAGGCATACTAAGTCTGGGGTTGAATGGATAAGTCCTCCATGTTCTGTACTCAACCAATAGAAATTTATATGAAAATCTGGTACTATAGTATTTCAAGCTTGAAATCTCTACAACCAATATGCCAAACTGACTAAAACTTGTCCAATAGTCTGATTCATATTCAGAGACCAGGAGATACTGCTTCTGGCTTTGTCTAATAAGAGCAGCTTACAAGGTTGAAGCTTAAGACAAATATCTTCATATGTATATCTTTTAAACAATCAAGGAATAAAATATGAAAGACTTACCCATTGGTCTTAAAGTTTCATATAGTTACTTATATTAATGTAATAAAAGATACTACAAAGTATTGGAATTATAGGTTAATCCAGTGTGTAGATATCATATTATCAAATGAATCAGCCATATTTGTTGTTTTACTTCTTTATATAGTACTATAACTTTTAAGAATAGCTATAACCCAATATAAAGGTAGCTAACTCATAATATGCATGGTCTATAATAACTCTCTATTTACTTGAAAAAGTATTCTCTTCATGTTTTTCAATTTCTTTACCATTAAGTATAACAGGACTGTTATTTTAAACAAGCAGTTGTAAAAACATTACACAAGGAGAAGTATTTCTTATTATGACATAAGAGTTACATATTCTAATCCCCCATGTTTCAAAGTACCTTCTAACAAATTTCCAAAGTTGTATCACTATTATTTTTGGTTTTCCGTTGGTTGCCACTGCGAGCCGCTTCTAGGTCACGAGCCGTTTCACCGTAAATGACGTTATTTGTAAAGATCTGGATGGTGCAACAAGCACAATGGGGCGCCATCCCACTGCCGACTTGCAATCAACTCTCAATTACTACTACTGAGTTTGTTTCAAGTTCCGTAGATAGACTGTGAAATCCCCAAGAATCTACCTTAACCTTCCTTCTTCGTTCATTTCGGCGTCCCCAAACTTTTTTTTTTTCCTCTTCTTTTTACTTGTGCGGGTTGAGCCGTCATGCACTCTGCTTCATCCAAACCCTTAACTGTCCACCCTTGGAGATTTCCGCCAAGACAGTATGATATTTACAGAAACTCCTGTCCGACGCATACTACGGTACTTTACGAGTGCCAATATAATAGACCACTCGTACAGTCCTTCTGGTCTATTCGTCCAACCCAACTTTTCTCATTTTTCTTTCATCCAAGTTGGTACCCTTGAAAGAGCCGCAATGCTTACTTTTTGTTGCCATTTTAATCATCTAAAAAAGAAAATGAAGGTTCTCTGCACCAATGCCTCTACCGTTGCGGTATTTTGCTTGGGGGGAAATGCCAAACAATCGATTGCAGCCTTACGCTGCGCGTGTCCATGGGTGTGCTCTGGGACAAATTGCGATAGGGTGTGCCCATATTGAGAACCTGCCGCACCAATCCCGGAATAACGTTACCAAACCGCAAACAATTGATACAGGAGTGAACCTTTGCAATACCATCCTCTTGGCGAAAAAAAACTTCTCCGATACCATTGACCGAGAAATATACCATCCAAAAAATGAAACGTTGAGGGAGAAAATAAAAAAACAGACCAAAAGGAGGAGCACAGACTTGCTGTAGCTATTGAAATTGTCATGGAAAAGATCGTTAACTTTGAAGGGGGCAGGAGAGTACCCTTTTTTTTTTTGGAAGCCAGAATCAAATAGTAGAAAAAGAATGTAGTTTGAAGTTGTTCAAAATTGCGTCTACAGACCCTTGAATCAATCTATTTTATTCCCTCTATTTATTTAAAAACACACAGTGAATTTTATTGTTTTTGATGGTCTATTCGCAGTTGCGATAGAAACTGTGATCATAGCTGGAGGGTTTACATCTTCACGATGGTATATTTCTCGGTGCAGGGTATCCGAAAGGTTGGTACGGCCAAGCGCATGACATAGAAAAGGTTTTCTCATTGATACAGTGGGACTCGTCAACGGCCAGGCATAGATTACGACCAAAGTGCGCGGACTACTTATGGGACGTGCTCAATGGGCATTGAGCATGTATCAAAGCCCGCTATTTTCTCCTGTAACCTTTCAAGAACAACGCCCCTGTAGGCGTAATACCGTTAGTGTCTCCTACAGTACCATAAATTACAGCTTGAAGTTACGATACCGGAAAACGGTATTTCCACCAAAACATTCAATGCCGGTTAAGATCTTTTTAGCATTGAAGTCCAGGTCCAGCAGAGGTGACCACCTTTATGGCAATTGGAATTTACCATAGTGGCAATTGTTCATAATATCACGAAGAAAAGAATAAAACAAAGGAAGCAAAAGAGATGAAAAGAGAAGAGACAAATGCGAGCTAACAGCATATTTCCACGGAATTCAGACTGTGCGGTACAAACCCTCTCTACCGATCAGGTGTCTATAAACGATCATTTGATACACATTTCCTTGTCACAATCGGCAACCGATGAAATTGCACACAGATGTCAGAGGATGGTTAAAGACAAAAAGCTTAATGATACCGATTTGTTGGCAAATTGTATGCCGGGGACGCAACTATGCTCCGGAGAATAGGCAAGTTGGATCAATGATATTCTTATCCGCAATGCTAGGTGCTAGTTCTATATTTTTCAAAAAGAAAAAGAAAAGAAAAGAAAGGAGAGAGAAAATACTTAGGTCCTCTTTAGCACGCTGTATTTTCCGCTTATGCAGTGTTTTTAGTGCAAACGCATTAAGTGATTTTCAGTATTCACTTTTTTGATTGTTGCGCAACTTGCAGACCTAGCCTCCTTCTGGGATTCTGCTTTGATGACAACAAATTGTACTAACTTAATACCGGAACTCGACGTCCTATTGGGGTACCACCTTCACCTCCCCTCTGCCCAACCTGATTCAAGATTTAGCAAAGTTCGAATTTTCATCAAAAACGACATTTCTTTTATACGGTGGTGTGTCAAATAGGACCTTAAAAGGAGTTTTCTTTTCCTCTTCTGTAAGGAGTCTATAAACCCTCCCCTCTGCTCGTAACAGCTCTCTTGGGAGCTACAGAGATATTTTTTTTTCGAGCTGATCTGGCTGAGGGCGTTTTGATAGGTTTACTCTACGCGATCGTCTGCTATGTAGACATGTGCGAACCCTAACATCATGTGAGTGATTGAGGTTGAAGGTGGATAGTTTTTATGTTCCGTTGGTTTTCGTGGGTAACTGATATAGTCATGGTGGTAGCTTGGCTTAACGATTTACGGCATGCGTAAAGTGCCGGATCAGAGGGTCAGGGAGGAAGCGATCCGGGGAAGTGGTGTTTTAGGGGGTCAATATGGGGAATGCAAACATATGTAAGACTGATTACCGCATGTTTAGAATGAATTGTATCCCGATGTCTGAGAAGAAGTTGTAAATGTTTCGCAAGTTTCTGTTTTACCTTGTGTTTTTGGATGCTTCATTTTTTGCATGTTTTGCGTTTCTCTTTTGCTATGTTGGTAGTTCTACTAACAGGTTGCCATCTAGTTGGCCTACTAATTTGACACTGTTAGGTTCGACCCCAGCTAGGAATATCACCTTGCCGTGGTGCTGCGGATTTAAACTAAGGATAATCCATCGGCTGTGAGTCCAGGGACTCATTTATACCAGTAAATGAGAATTCAAGAAGCAGCAATAGTTCATGGCTGGCAATCACGGTGGTCATTATCCCGCCACCAAGCCCGTTGACACAACGACGGGAAGTATAGCAATTGGGAACACTGATCTCAATAATATCCTTAATGTGTCAATAGAATAAAGGCGTTGTCGGACGAGCATAGAATGTGAGGTTCTGCCGAAATCGGAGCGAAGGAGCAGCCGCAGAGAATCATGGGCGCTCACTCGGCGGCGAGCCTGTGCTGGTTGTATCGATGCGCCATAGCTCAGGTGGGGGAAATGTCAACGGAAGATAGTAAAGATAGGTTGTTCAGTAAAGACTTATTCAATGGGAGACTTATTCAATAGTGCAGGAAAAGAAAGATACAGCCTAGCCATATAACGTGGTGTTCCGGGCATGCCATATCCTCCGGCATTCCCGAACACCCTCAATAACAAAACAAAGATCAACAAAGAAACATAAAGGAAGAACAAGGGAAACAATAAACGTTACAAGCCCTCAATAGAACTGGGCATGGTACAAACAAAAGACTTGAATGAAACCTTTATGAATTATAAGGAATATCCAAATATCAACACTTGTGTCTGTAGGAGACAATTTAGAGTTCATTCTTACGTTAGTTGGTTTAGTTTCAATGGGCTTATTTGTGTGACTGGGATACCAAATAAATAACTCGCGGGGGCCTTACGGCCTTCAGAGTATGTTATTTAGGATGTAATAGCAAGGAGACTCTGCCAGTATGTGATTAGGGGTAAGAAAAGGATTAAAACCGACATTACAAAGAGGGGAAGAATAAAAGGGCATAGAATGACGAAAGGAGAATTATAGCGCTCTCCGCAGCTTTGGATATATATAACTAGGGAAGAACATACATTAAGAGGTTCCAGTGGAGGAGAAGTTTTTTATATTAAATAAGTTAGCAGGCATTGACTCGCCCACCAATCGAAGGAACAAGCAACGAGTAAAATGGATAACAATAAAATACAATATCTATTACTTTCCCTCCATCTTCCGTGCCCACCTAGAATCTTACTATATAACCCGCTCAATGAAACTGTTGGAATATGCTGCTCGGCATGCTCGAGCATGATGGTTTGCTCTTGGGGTTCGTGATCGTTCGTTTGTTCGCCGGGAGCACACTTTGGCTTCGGGCGCAAGCGGCAGTTTAGCTTTCCGGGAAAGCATTAAGGCACCGGGAATGCACCAGGAATGTGTGCGAGTTTGTGCGAGCGGAATGGCCGTAAGGGCGAGCGGGAAAGGTGGACGTACGGAGGCAATATAGAGCCGGAGTTTGTCTTTCCTTTGTGTTTCCTTCTGTGTTAGCTTTTGTGTTTGCGAAAGGAAGGGGGACACACCTGAGAGAGAAAGTGTTCAGGAAGGACTGGAGGACATTGTTGTTTTCCTATATCTATCCTGTCATTACCGTTAGTTTAGTTTGAGTTAGTTGTCGTTGAGTTGAAGAAGAGTTTTCCCCCCCCTTTTCTTGTGATCGCTTATAGTGTGAATCTTGGCATTTTTTCGTTTTGGATCGTTATCGCTATTCGACCGTTGCCGTGTAAAAGAAACTAAGAAAAGAGAATTTTCGCTACGCAAATTCAGACCATGTGAAATGATTGGACAATTGGTGGGAGACAGCACGAACCTGATTGATTAGGCTCCTGTGTGAATGAATGAGGCCCAGGTAAGAGGGTTGTTTGGTCTTTCGTCGCGAAGCCGCTTCACCGCTTCGTGAAAAGAGGCGGCAACTTGGTAGTGGCAGCCACCGGCTCCGTGATTTTGGAAAAGCAAGTGATAGAAGTCTCTGGCAACTTCGCTAGAGGCGGAGTCATTGGTTTCCCACAAGTTCGCTAGTACATGGCTGAATCCGGCGAGTTGAAAACCGCTGGCTAAATGTATAACTTCACCGGCTAAGCGGAGAGAAGAGTTTCGGGCTGAGGAGCAAGCGGAAAGATATGCAAGGTGGGCATTTTGTGTATTCAGAGTCGATATATCTCGAACCCGTAGTTTGGCAGCGTTTGCACCATCTGGGGACAGAAGTATGAGGTGGCTATCCGAAGGGTTGACATCAGACACGCCGTGGCAGGCAAAATGGACAAAGTTAAAGTCAGCAACTTTATTGAGGACTGCTGTGGGTGTTGGTTCGCTCAGGGCCGAGATTTCGATTCCAATTTTACCAGTTTCATCAGATATATATTGAACTTCTTGAGAGACGCCTGGTAGATCTGACGCCCCAGGTGTTTTGGGCATAGACATGAGGAGTAAGCGGGCGTTCGACTTTCTGACGATGTCATCACTCTTTGGGTTGTCCGTAGAACAAGAACTATCTGATTCAGCGAATAATTCGAATCGTTTGTGACGTGCGTAGGAGAGGGCTTTGATTGTCGGGATATATGTTGAAATGACGCGGCTTAAAGTATTAAGGGTGGATCCTCGTGAATGATACCCAGCTGCATGGAATGGTGCCATGCTCAGCGGCCCTACTCCAATCCACCAAACCCGGGTCAAATCATGAATCCCAACACCCCCAGTGCTGATGGCTCCACAACGCTGTAGTTCGTCTAAAACAGGCCCTACTGCAGCGTTCCATAACCAGTGGAGGAGGTCATTGAGTTTTTTGTTGTTTTCACTGCGCCCGAATATGCTCTGCTGCACCCGCCCAAGCTCAGCTAATTGATTCATACGCCGCTCAATATGTTCGAGTTTTAAGGATGGGAGCTCCAACGAGGTTATATCTGAGGGGGTGACAATTATGGCATCGCTCCTATATTGGGTACTATTTAAGACGACGATTGGACCATTTTCCGACATTTTCCTAAGGGTGTCCGGGGAAGGTGGGAGCAAAAATCCGCTGTATCCAGGTAATGAGCGGAGGAAAACCAAAGTTTTTTCCAACTCATCTACCGCCTCTTTACGTCGCGATATGAGGCTTTCTCGCGTACGATCCAAGGTTTCAGTAATTACGGGATGCATTTCATCCACGGGAGAGTCTATCTCAACTCGAAGGCGGTGAAATATATCAAATTGGGATCGATGATCCCTTTTGAGATCGGACAGATCGGACCTGGAGTCGATTGTAAATCCCATAATAGTTCCCCGACCAAGCTCGAGCAACTTGAGGCTGTCGTACGCTTCTCTCCCTGCTTGAAGTATCACTGAAGAAGCAGTTGCGGCCAATCCAGAGAGTTGGGAGAGTATGTGCTGCTGATCATCTCGTCTCAAGGATCGTAGATTCATACTTGGCATCAGGTTGACAGCATCCTCGAGGATGGTACTTGACTCTGGAAACTTTCCACTCGAATAGAGCAATCGAGCGTGTTTGAGAGCTGCGTGAATCCGATGTCTAGGAGGTGATGTGAGGCAACGCCAGGCTTCAGAGTACAGGCGGACGCATTCGTTGAAGCCATCAACGGGGTGGAGAGCAGAAGGTCTTAATTCAAGATAGCCTCCCAGGTTATTGCACCGTATTGCTCGATTGGGGTGGTCGTGAGGGGTAGCTGCCAGAGCATCTTGGCCATACTTGATGGCTTGTTGCAGGTCCTCAACATCTCCCATCCGCTCGAACCTTTGCATTAACCACAACCCAATGTTATTGCACCATATTGCTCGATTGGGGTGATCGTGAGGAGTAGCTGCCAGAGCATCTTGGCCATACCTGATAGCTTGTTGCAGGTCTTCAACATCTCCCATCCGCTCGAACCTTCGTAACAACCTGTCTCCAAGGTTATTGCACAGTGCTGCTCGATTGGGGTGATCGTGAGGGGTAGCTTCCAGAGCATATTCGCCATACTTGATAGCTTGTTGCAGGTCTTCGGCATCTCCCATCCGCTCGAACCTTCGTGATAACCTCTGTCCAAGGTTATCACACCGTATTGCTCGATAGGGGTGATCTTGAGGAGTAGCTGCCAGAGCATCTTGGCCATAATTGATGGCTTGTTGCAGGTCTTCAACATATCCCATCCGCTCGAACCTTTGCAATAACCACAACCCAATGTTATTGCACCATATTGCTCGATTGGGGTGATCGTGAGGGGTAGCTTCCAGAGCATATTCGCCATACTTGATGGCTTGTTGCAGGTCTTCAACATTTCCCATCCACTGGAACCTTCGTGATAACCTCTGTCCAAGTTGATCACACCGTATTGCTCGATAGGGGTGATCGCGAGGGGTAGCTGCCAGTGCATCTTGGCCATACTTGATGGCTTGGTGCAGGTGTTCGACATCTCCCATCCGCTCGAACCTCTTTAATAACATCTGCCCAAGGTTATTGCATCTTGTTGCTCGACCAAGGTGATCGTGAGGGGTGGTAGCTGCCAGAGCATCTTGGCCATACTTGATGGCTCGTTGCAGGTCTTCAACTTCTCCCATGCGCTCGAACCTCCGTAATAACATCTGCCCAATGTTATTGCACCATATTGGTCGATCAGGGTGATCGCGAGGGGTAGCTGCCAGAGCGTCTTCGTCATACTTAATGGCTTGTTGCAGGTCTTCAACATCTCCCATCCGCTCGAACATTTGTGATAATCTCTGTCCAAGGTTACCACACCGTATTTCTCGATAGGGGTGATCGTGAGGGGTAGCTTTCAGAGCATCTTCGCCATACTTGATGGCTTGTTGCAGGTCTTCAACATCTCCCATCCGCTCGAACCTTCGTAATAACCTTTCTCCAAGGTTATTGCACAGTATTGCTCGATCAGGGTGATCGTGAGGGGTAGCTGCCAGAGCATCTTCGCCATACTTGATGGCTTGTTGCAGGTCTTCAACATCTCCCATCCGCTCGAACCTTCCTAATAACATCTGCCCAAGGTTATTGCACCATATTGCTCGACTGGGGTGATCGTGAGGGGTAGCTGCCAGGACATCTTGGCCATACTTGATGGTTTGTTGCAAGTCATCAAGGTCTCCTCTCCGCTCAATAGTTCGAGAAGACATAGCCTCTAGGTTTGTAAGAAGATGGATATTGCTACTTTCGTTGACACAGGTTCCTTTGGTGCTTCCTCTTTTGTTTTTGCAGCCACCTCCGAGTATGCCTTTACTCTGTTCCCACTGGATATTGATCAGAACTATCACTCCATAATCCCCGCACCTGAGGCCCATACCTCTGTCGTAACCCTAGCCCTAAAAACCAACCCCCGTGAAAATTTGAATCTGTGTGACTGGTCTTTGCTACCTCCGGCTCTCTCCGATACCGAGCCGATAGACAATGTAGTGCGTATGATTAGGTGGCACTGGTTGATGTATAGCGACAAGGAGGAATGCTCGCTGAGATTCTTTCTAGATACCTAACTTTGCTGGAATTAGCAAATCCTCGTATGAACCCAAGGAATGTCCAGCGGCACCTATCGCCCCAGATTAACTACTTTAGTTATCCCAGTATTCCACTACAGTACCGGTAACTTTCAGGTTCGGGTTCCAACTCCACAAACAATTTTGTGGCTCAATCTAGCCTCCCACTACTCGTATATGTTTTTCTAGCGATTCCGTCATCCCTAGATTGCCGGATGTCAAGCTCTCTTCTTGAATTTTCGAACTCGGAACTCTTCTCCCCGAAGCATGCGAAGTCAGTGAATAGCTCACTAAGGATATTTCCTTGATTTATACCTTGCTTAATCAGGCGGTGTGTTGCCCCTTCTCTTCTGCCGAACCTTCTTGGTTCGTCGCTCAGAAAATTCTTCGCAGTTCCGCTAATGATCAATTGAGTTGTTGTAATACCTCCGGTGTGAGGTTGGCAAAATACTGCGATGTGGGGCTGAAGGGCTACAAGAAATGCAATATTGAGGATTTTTGAGTTACCAACAGGTTGTGAATACGACCATATTAATTTAATTTTGTTTCAAAAGCTGACTCGCTTTAAAAAAAAAAGATCTCGTCCCGCATATTTCATTTAGCCCGCACCATGAGTGCCGTAAAAACTCGTGTTATCCACAATCTCTGTCAGCCCACAATTGGTTTTGATTCACAGGTTAACAGAATTGCGAATACCAGTTAATGGGATCCAACATGGGCTGAGGGCTGATCTTATACCGCTTCTGGAAAAGCGCTAGTCCTTCTCAGGAGCTTTTATATCTGAATCCTAAGATTACAAGTACCAGGCCGAAAGTTAATGAACAGTTAATTTAGGTTAACCAGCAAAATAATCCTTGTTTTGTGCGAAAACATATATCCTGTGCCTTGTACAGGGGTGACAGCGATATTTGGTAACACGAGTTTTTACGGTACATCCTTTTGAACAAGAGCCTGATAGGCTGAATCAGCAAGCACTATGCGAGTAACTATGTGACCATAGCCTCCTATTGGACAGTTTCGGTTGGTTTGTGAACATTCCTGATATCTGGCGGCTCCGAGGTAAGCCTCTTGAATGCGAAACGATAATAAAAGTCCGTAGCCTTATTTCTCTGTCCACTCTGAAGAGCCAAAAATTTCCTTGTTGTCAAGTAATTCAAAGGCATGTATGCCACAACAGGCACTCGGGCGAATCAGACATAATTAATTTGAGTGCGGCGCCCTAGCGCATGAGTGAAAGTCAGAAGTCAAAAATCCTTGGTATTGGGCATCTGTGACTTGGGCAACGCAAAAGAAAAACAAAGAATTCAATTCCCAGTAACGAGAACTTTCTTGCTTGTCAAGCAGTTTTATTCCCTCCAATCTCACATATTGGCCAATAGTTCGGATTTCTAGCTTCTATGTATCTTTTTGAGTGGAGTGCCGTCACACTAAACAGCTATCGTTAAGTGCTAACTCCCGACCAAATATAAGTTAAGGAACATGCTCGCTCCAGCAAATACAGTATTTGTAAAGATCTGGATGGTGCAACAAGCACGATGGGGCACTGCCGACTTGCAGTCAACTCTCAATTATTACTGAGTTTCTTTCAATTTCCCTAAATAGACTGTGAAATCCCCAAGAATCTACCTTAACCTTCCTTCTTCGGCGTCCCCAAACTTTTTTTTCTCTCTTCTTTTCACTTGTGCGGGTTGAACAGTCATGCACTCTGCTTCATCCAGACCCTTAACTGTCCACCCTTGGAGATTTCCGCCAAGACAGTATGATATTTACAGAAACTCCTGTCCGACGCATACTACGGTACTTTACGAGTGCCAGTATAATAGACCACTCGTACAGTCCTTCTAGTCTATTCGTCCAACCCAACTTTTCTCATTTTTCTTTCATCCAGGTTGGTACCCTTGAAAGAGCCACAATGCTTACTTTTTGTTGCCACTTTAATCATCTAAAAAAGAAAATGAAGGTTCTCTGCACCAATGCCTCTACCGTTGCGGTATTTTGCTTGGGGGGAAATGCCAAACAACCGATTGCAGCCTTACGCTGCGCGGTCCATGGGTGTGGTCTGGGACAAATTGCGATAGGGCGTGCCCACCAGTGCTGGAATAACACGTTACCAAACCGCAAACAATCGATACAGGAGTGAACCTTTTCAATACCATCCTCTTGGTGAAAAAAAAACCTCTCGGATACCATTGACCGAGAAATATACTATCCAAAAAATGAAACGTTGAGGGAGAAAATAAAAAAAACAGACCAAAAGGAGAAGCACAGACTTGCTGTAGCTATTGAAATTGTCATGGGAAAGATCATTAACTTTGAAGGGGGCAGGAGAGTTCCCGTTTTTTTTGGAAGCCAGAATCAAATAGTAGAAAAAGAATGTAGTTTGAAGTTATTCCAAATTGGGTCTACAGACCCTCGAATCAATCTATTTTATTCCCTCTATTTATTTAAAAACACACACACTGAATTTTATTGTTTTCGATAGTCTATTCGCGGTTGCGATAGAAACTGTGATCATAGCGGGAGGTTTTACATCTCCACGATGGTATATTTCTCGGTGGAGGGTATCCGAAAGGCTGGTATGCCAAGCGCATGGTGTAGAAAAGGTTTTCTCATTGATACAGTGGGACTCGTCAACGGCCCAGCATAGATTACGACCAAAGTGCGCGGACTACTCACGGGACGTGCACAATGGGCATTGAGCATGTATCAAAGCCCGCTATTTTCTCCTGTAACTTATCAAGAACAACGCCCCTGTAGGCATAATACTGTTAGTGTCTCCTACAGTACTGTGGAGGATATTTCATGTCATGCTAGAGTTGGGTAGTAGACCCCCTGTTGTAACTAGGGCTTAGTTGCCGTGACTTTTGTTTCTTAGTTAGGTTGTTTCCAGGGCTAGGGCACGTGACTGGTGCAGCCTTGTGGGGCACTTGGGAGTTTTCTGTTGCAATCGTCGAGAAGAAGGACAACGAAGGCACAACCGGAAGGAAAGAAAGGCAGAACCGGGTGGACAAGAAAGGAAAACGAAAGGACAAGGAAGCACACCCAGGGACAAGGACCAGAGAAAGAAAGAGCAGAGAGCGAGAAGGAAATAGTTAGGCATAGAAAGGCATCTTTCGGTATAGTCTTACGAAATTCCTACCTTTTCGAGCCTTTTTTCACAAATCCTCGCCTCACACCACCAACAGGTAACGCGGCACTTTGCCAACTCACCCCTCCCATACCTCTCCCTCTGGTATAACCAGAATTTTCGCTGGTTTCATGACACCAACCCCTCACCCACGATACCTCCCTTTTAGGTGGCAAGCCAATCACAAGGACCCACCCCAAAGGCTTCGAAACACCTGAGAAACAAGCCGCCAGCCGGAAGACCAGCTTGTATCTCCCCTAAATGTCTCTACCATACAACCAAAGCACCAGGCAGGCCATAGCCACCCACATCCCGATCCCCCCCTCCCCCCTCGGAGGGTCCAGAAGCCCTACCAAGAGCCCAAGGCCCTACTCACCATCGCTCCTCCCACCAGGCTCCCCCCATGGGATACCCTTACAGTCGATCCTCCCAATGTTTTCAAGGATCGAACACACAGCAAACTGCCTGAACAAAGCCATCAACGTCGGCAACAGGATCGTTGGACCAGGAAGCACCTTCCCAGCTGTTCGCAGGGAACTGGACTGCAATGAAACATGCTATGTACAAATGGCAAACATGGCAACAACCACAGAACACCTCCCCATCAACACACCACTCCCAGGATTCCGCACCTCCCTCCAGAAGATATTCGGGGACCAAGCGGTTGACATAGCAGACCCCGAGGCCCTAGCCCAACTAGCGGCACAGGCCTCCTCCTACCACCCATCCCAAGAGAGCGCGATCACGGTGTCCCAGATCCCACCCTCCTCCCCCCGGAAGCACAGATGGATTACGAACCAACAGTGCAGGTACTGGACTCGCAGGCCACCCAGGACACCGCGATGTCTCTAGGCAATGGCCAAAACTGGGATGGCACAGGCATCAGGGATAGTCAGCACTCCCCCATCCCCCAAGCACTCCCCAAAAGGGCACATTTTTCCTCGCCCCTAGAGATAGGACCGACCCACAGGGAAATCCAGGGAACAGACTCCGGCAACTTCACACCGGCCCCAGACTCCACCACCACTACCACACCCACCCCATCCCCGTCCCAGAAGGGGAAACAAAGGGTGAACCAGGAAAGCCCACAGACCATCCTGGCCCCCCTATGGGCCTTCACGGGAGAGAGTGAGATCGACCTCACCACAGAGGCACTAGTCCTAGAGCATATAGGAACGCCCACAGACACCGTCACCAACAAAGCCATGGGCATCCTCCTCGCGGCAATAGAGGCAAACTTAGCCCACAAAATGGAAGAAATAGAAGCAAGGATCATGGCGGCCATAATGGGGAGCGCCAGAAACAACAACAACAACAACAACAACAACAACAACAACAACAGCAACAACAAACCGGCCCAGACGACCAAACCTCAGCCCCCGAGAGAAATAAGGACTCAACCCCCCCCACCGGAACGACCAATAGCACAAGCGCCGAAAGCCCCCAAGGCAACAAGGACGACAGCAGCACCGGCAATCCTGCGGGACACACACCCTAACAACACCACCCAACCCACTTCCAAAAAACAAATATACGCAGCGATGGCGAACGCCAGAATCGACACCGACAGCTTCATGCTGGTCAAAAGGAAAGGAAACAACCGGAGGGAAAAGGGACCAGGGGTGGCCACCCCAATCCAAGCCCCATCAGCACCATCCACACCACATGCACAGCAGAGATGCCTCCTGATCCGCTCGGTAGAGAGAGGCCGAAGAATAGGGGCACCAGGGGTCACACCCATACAGATAAGGAACGCAGTTAACACAGTGTCTAGGGTAAAGTTCGCCTGCGCCGAGTACAACAGGAACGAGGATCTAGTCCGCACAACCCTCCAAGACCTACCAGAAGAGCCAGCCCTACAAGACGAAATCGCCATCACCAAGGCCCTAAACGGAATCCAGATTTTTGGATTCAGCATTGCCACAGACACCCCCACGGTCAACATAGTCGTGGACGGAGTACAACTTGGCGAAGAAGACTGGACCCCAGAGGAATGGGCAATAGATGCTCCGAACTGGAAAGACCTCGAGAAGGAACTCTCGGACTTCAACCCGGCAATAAGGATCATGGATCGACCCAAGTGGCTCTGATCCCCCACGGCCCTGAAAGCTGACAACAAGATCAGATCATCGATAATCGTGGCAGTTGAGGCCAATGAATGGATCACCAACTCCCTGAAACAGAACAAACCAGGATTGGCCCTCTACGGATAAAGGTACACCTTCCGGAGGTACCTCCAACAAGACTCCTCCACCTGCTGCGAGAGATGCCTTCAGCTAGGACACCATGCGGTCCACTGCTGCCTACAACCGGTCTGTAAGCTCTGCAACGGAGACCACCACACCAAAGACCACCACTGCACGGTAGCCTACTGCACCAAAGAAAAAGGCAAACCATGCTCCCACACTATCTGAAAGTGCCCAAACTGCGAAGAGTCCAGCCACTTCGCCGGAGATAGACACTGCCCCAGCCGTACAAGGGCAAGATCGCCCCAGGGAAACCGGAGTGAGGAAGAGACAGAGGAAGAAAGAGGCAAGGCAAGTAACATGGCAGGACCGCCCCAACAAACCCCCCATGACTAATTATGGCAACCACCGATATTATTTACCTCAACGTCGGCAGGTCCATGAACATTGTCATAGAGTTAGTTAAGGTCTCACAAAAACTTAAACCCAAAATACTAGCATTCGGAGAATGCCCCTTAGAAAATAATAATTGGATACATCTTGAAGGATACACATGTTACGCCAACACACCGGCAAAGGAGTTCGGCTGCACCGCCTACATCAAAAATAAATTTGTACACATGTTCGTCGTGGAACGAATATCACCACAATACATCAGCCTCTGGACAGAAGGAACCGAAATTACATTCGGATACCAGAGGTCAAAAAACCACCAAAGAGAAAACAGAGACGACCCCACCCAAGCCTTCAACCACAACAATAGCTGGCACCAGAGCAACAAAAATATAATCATAGGGGACCTTAATGCTGTACACCCCCTGTGGTCCAAAGGGGAGAAAAACATGGCCGGAAGATGCCTGAGGGAATGGATGGACTAGAGGAACCTGACAGTAACCAACCCTCACACCGT
Organism: Choiromyces venosus 120613-1; assembly: GCA_003788595.2. Classification (NCBI taxonomy): domain Eukaryota; kingdom Fungi; phylum Ascomycota; class Pezizomycetes; order Pezizales; family Tuberaceae; genus Choiromyces; species Choiromyces venosus. Next base: position 23,912 of record ML120422.1, on the reverse strand, counting down.
CACGCACCCACCGACCGCACTATGGCCAACAGGCACCACGATCGACCTAGTGATAGGAGACAGACACCACGGACTGAGGACCAGAACCCTCTTCATCCCCTCCACCGACCACTTAGCCCTGTCCACCAAGACAGACATAAACTGGAGGCACTCCCAGTACAAACCCCTCCAATACGATAAGGCAGACTGGAACAAAATAAGGACGGAGCTCCTGCTACTTGACTCGAATAACGACGACCCAGGACACATACAAAGGAAACTCACAAGGGTAATCCTAAGACATACGCCAAAAGCGAAGGGAGGCAGCGTCGCTTTCTGGAACAAGGAATTGGGAGAAAAGAGGAAGGCCTTGATCCGGATCCTGAGGAATGACCCCCTAGACCCAACCCTGTTAACGAAGAAAAGAGAGTACAGGAAGGCGATAGCGGAAGCGAAGCTGGAGGCAAACGGGAGGACCCTACAACAAGAGACCGACCCCGAGTGCTTCAGAAGCGTCAAACCAAGATAGACCAAGCAACCCATACCGGCCCTGACCAGGAAGGACAACAGCATCGTGGCGGAGCATACCCATATAGCCGATGAACTCCACTCAGCCCTATACAGAGGGGAACACAGAAGGACCCTTGAGCAGATAAGGACAGTGCCCAAAGAACTCCAAATAGGAATCCTGGATACCGCCCTTAAAGTGTCCCCGAACGGAGCAGCCACAGGACCAGACCTCATACTGACAAGACTCATCAAAGAGTTCAAGAAATACAGGGAGACCCTGTTCCTAGCTGTAATGAACAGAGCATGGAAGGAAGGCATCCCAGAAAGCTGGAAGTCAAGCATCACGATCCTCATCCAGAAAGAGAAGAAGGAACGATACGATATCGCCAAGAGCTAGAGACCAATCCAACTGCAACCCATCCTAGCTAAGGTCCTAGAACGGGTGGCAGTAGTGCACATTGCCAAACTAGATCTGCTGACAGGAAACATGTTCAGGGGCAGGAAGAATAGTGGCACCACCGATGCCATACAAACCCTGCACCAAATGATCACCAACTCCAAACAACCATACGCATGCCTCACAGCCCTGGACATTGAGGGGGGGTTTGACCACCTGCGGATGGAAGAGGTATGCCAAACCATCGGGGAAAGGAACAGCCACTTGGGGCAATGGGTCAAACACTGGGCGGCTGGCAGAAACATGACCTACAGGTTCAATGAAAAAACCTCCAAAGTGTTCGCAATGGACAAGGGGACCCCCCAGGGCTCCCCACGTTCCCCAATACTGTTTCTAATCAGCATTAGAGAGGTAACAGCCGTCAAATGCCACAGCACACCCGGCACCTCCACAAAACTACTGACCTACGTCAACGACATCCTAGTGGTCACGCCCTACAGGAAACAGGAACAGGGACAAGCGGCATACCAAGGGATGCTGGACGAGATACAGAAAGCATGCGGGAACCGAGGGTACAACCTCTCCACCCTGAAAACAGAATGAATCCACATCAAGACCGACTCGGAAAAGCACCTCCAACCCGAGGTCGGAGGAATAACGGCACCCGAAAAAGACACCATGAGATGGTTAGGGTACTACATCACAGGGGATTTCAAGTGGAAGGCCCACACCATGCACTGGACGGCCCAGACCACCAAAATGAGCCACTTCCTAAAAGCCCTCACCGCCAGGTATAAGGTAGGGGGGCTGAACGCATGGACCACCCTGAGACTGATCCAAGGACTAATACTACCCCAACTCACCTATGGGATAGAGACGTGGGGCAATATCGAAAACATGAATGCGCCACAGGTCACACTGAACAAGATCATCAGGTTCGCATTCAGATTCGAAATGAAGGTGTCCATGACAGCAATATACGCCGAGACCGGAATACCCCCCCTCAGGCTCTACACCAAGTACAGGCACAACCTGCTTTGCCTGAGAGCCAAATACCTGGACAGACCGACAGCATGGATGGCCAAATGGACGACAGACCCCAGGGCCACGAGCATAATCGGGAACTCATTCAGCCATAAACTGGGGAAAAGCGGCCTCAAGGAACACCACCTAGAAGGGTAGAAACAGGATGTCGAAAGCGAGAACACCAGGTACCGGGGCAGACCGAGGAGGAAGTACACACACCTCCGGCAGCTGTCCAGGACCGACCTGAAAAGCCTCATGCACATCCGGACCATGGCGGGCTGGCCATACATGGGCATAATGGGGAAAAGGAGGAGGTGCCACTGTGGCAAAAGCGACATTATAGGAGACCACCTGAAAAAGGGCTGCGGCGGGGTGCCACCCACCGACGCCGACATCCAGAAGGACAAGGACCAGGCTACGCTGCTGAAATGGATGAAGCTATGGCCCGCAGAACTCAGGGGGAAGCCCTCCCTGGAGCAAGCACCAGACAATGACAGAGTGCAAACGCACGGGGCTGGGGTCAACCTCCCCACCTCCCAACCCCAGACAGTGACAGGAGGAATAAACCGCCCAAAAAAGAAGGTCAGAAAAATGACCCCCTGCGAAACGTGCGGACACCCCCTATACCAGAACAAGGCATGAAAGGAGGAACACATGAGAACCCACGACCCCCTCTATGTAAAGAGGAAGCCTGGACCCACGAAAGGCAAGGGGAGGGGAAAAGCGAGAGGAGGCCAGGGGGAAGAGCTGGCAGAGGAGAGGGAGGGCCCGAGGACCCAGGGGAGCAATGCTGGGGAGTAGTATTTCTTATGTACACGACCACTGGGCATGGAGGTGACAGGGTGGGTTTCATTTGTTGGCGGAATTTTCATAGGTACACAACCACTGGGCACAGAGGTGACGGGGTGGGTTTCATTTGTTTGTTAAAATGTTTTCCTTAAGTACACGACCACTGGGCACGGAGGTGATGGGGTGGGTTTCATTTGTTTGTTAAAATGTTTTCCTTAAGTACACAACCACTCGGCACAATGGTGATGGGGTGGGTTTCTTTTATATTAGGAAGGGTTAGGCAATACGGCGGGGGGGAGGATCTCCTAAAGTACACGACTACTGGGCATAGAGATGATGGGGTAGGTTTCACATGTGAAGGAATAAAAATAGTTGAGGACAGGGAGAGGAAAGGGGGGAGGGGGAGTTTCTTTGGTTAAGGCTGCGCGAGGGGGCAACGAAAAGTTGGATAGGCACACGGGCGGGGAGGAGAATTTCTTTAAGGGGGCCCTTGGCTGGGGGGAGTATCTCACGCCAGTAGTTAGATACCTTTAGTTAGGTGAAACAGGGCTTACCCCTGGACTAGATAAGAATGAAAACAAGGTTACAGAAAGGCATCGGGATCTGTGGCAGATCCACAGCGGTAGAGGAATTGAGGGATTGGTAGTTTGGCTTTTTTCTTTCTTTTTTCTTTTCTTTTTCATCAGAATTTTACGAGAATAGTTTGAGACGGAGAATTATCCCGAGAGCAAGGGATTCAATTTTACTGTGTCTTCTCTGAGATAGCATCGAGGAATACATTTTGTTTGTGAAGGAGAGCGAGAAGAGAAAAGTGACCGAGCTTTGTGCCTACCCTCCAGCCAACGAACCGCCTACCCTCCCGGAGGGGAGAGGTCAACAGTACCGTGAATTGCAGCTGGAAGTACGATACCGGAAAACGGTATTCCGCACCAAAACATTCAATGCCGGTTACGGTCTCTTTTGGCATTGAAGTTCAGATCGAGCTGAGGTGGCCACCATTACGGCAATTGGAATTTACCATAGTGGCAATTGTTCATAATATCATGAAGAGAAGAATAAAACAAAGGAGGCGAAAGAGATAAAAAGGGAAGAGATTAACGCAAACTAACAGCATATTTTCACGGAATTCAGACTATCTTATGCGGTACAGTACAAACCCTCTCCATAGATCAGGAGTCTCTATAAACGATCATTTGATACACATTTCCTTGTCACGATCGGCAATCGATGAAATTGCGCGCAGATATTAGAGGATGGTTAGAAGATAAAAAGCTTAATGTTACCGATTTGGTGGCAAATTGTATGCCGGGGGCGCAACTATGGTCCGGAGAATAGGCAAGTTGGATCAATGACATTCTTATCCGCAATGCCGGGGGCTAGTTCTATATTTTTCAAAAAGAAAAAGAAAAGAAAAGAAAAGAGAGAGAAAACACTTAGGCCCTCTTTAGCACGCTGTATTTCCCGCTTATGCAGTGTTTTCAGGGCAAACGCATTAAGTGATTTTCAGTATTCACGTTTTTGATTGTTGCGCAACTTGCTGGCCTAACCTCTTTATGGGATTCTGTTTTGATGACAACAATTTGTACTAACTTAGTACTGGAACTCGACGTGCTATCAGGTTATCATCTTGTTTTCCCTTTTGGACAATCTGATTCAAGATTTAGCAAAATTCAAATTTTCGTCAAAAACAACTTTTTTTTTTATACAGTAGTGTACCAAGTCGGACATTAAAAGGAGTTTTCTTTTCCCCTTCTGTAAGCCGTCTGTGAACCCTCCCCTCTGCTCGTAACATCTCTCTTGAGAGCTTCAGAGGGTTTTTTTCGTGCTGATCTGGCTGAGGCGTTTTGATAGGTTTACCGTACGCTACCATACTCTACAGTATTGTATCGTATGGTATCGAACGCGATCGTATGCTATGTAAACATATGTGCGAACCCTAATATCATGTGAGTGATTGAGGTTGAAGGTGGATAGTTTTTATGTTCCGTTGTTTTTCGTGAGTAACTGATATAGTTATGCTGTTAGCTTGGCTTAACGATTTACGGCATGGGTAAAGTGCCGGATCAGAGGGTCAGGGAGGAAGCGATCCGGGGAAGTGATGTTTTTGGGGCGCAAGATGGGGAATGCAAACACAGGTATTATACGACTGATTACCGCATGTTTAGGATGACTTGTATCCCCATTTTTGAGAAGAAGTTGTAAATGTTTCGCGAATTTCTGTTTTACCTTGTGTTTTTGGATGCTTCATTTTTTGCATGTTTTGCGTTTCTCTTTTGCTATGTTGGTATTTCTACTAACAGGTTGCCACCTAGTTGGCCTACTAATTTGACACTGTTAGGTTCGACCCCAGCCAGGAATATCACGTTGCCGTGGTGCTGGGGATTTAAACTAAGGATAATCCATCGGCTGTGAGTCCAGGGGCTCATCGATACCAGTAAATGAGAATTCAAGAAGCAGCAATAGTTCATGGCTGGCAATCACGGTGGTCATTATCCCACCACCAAGCCCGTTGACATAACGACGGGAAGTATAGCAATTGGGAACACTGATCTCAATAATATCCTTAATGTGTCAATAGAATAAAGGCATTGTCGGACGAGCATAGAATGTGAGGTTCTGCCGAAATCGGACCGAAGGAGTAGCCGCAGAGAATCATGGGCACTCACTCGGCGGCCAGCCTGTGCTGGTTGTATCAATGCGCCATAGCTCAGGTGGGTGAAATGTCAACGGAAGATAGTAAAGACAAGTAATGGTCCGTGTGCGAACCACACGGCACCGCAAGTGGTGATCAATGTAAATTATTTCAACACAAAGGAATGAAATGGGACACAGGTTGGGGAAGATTTACTATTGTATAGGGTATGAACTGTTTCTTGCAAGGATGTAGCCTGTGTTTTTGTTTTGTTTTTATATAGTATAACTGAAATACTTTGAATAATAATAATATTAAGTGACTTACAGACCTTGTCAACAAAGGAGAGATTAGTACAGGAAAAACAACTGAAAATACTAATTGCTACTAAAAACTTCACTATAGACAACATTTTTACAGTGTGGTGGGGCACTACTGCCTGGTAATGTAATACAACCTTAACTCACTCACTACTGGTTGCTTGAAACTAAGACTAATTTACATTCTAATAGCTCAATTCTATCCCAATGTCTAATTTTTAGTAGTATTGTCAGTTATCAAAAATAACCAAACACTTCCAGGGAGCAACCAGAAAAACTTCTCTCATGGTGCCCGATATGTGATGAATGTATTTCCTATTGTTACCAGTAGGTGTTTGGTTATTTTTGATAACCAACAATACCTACTGTATATGTAATTTCTTTACCTCTGGAGTTTCTTATATATCTATGCTACTGTTGTTACTATTAAATTCCAATTACAGTATTCAGCTATTTCATGATTCCAATAACTCTTATCTCTTTTCCAGCTTTTCCCCTGTTGTCTGCCTTCTAGTATGTACTGCGCTTTTTCTTTCTGCTTTTTTTGCCTCTGGTCTTTTTCAGTTTGTCAGTTTGTCAGCTTGCCTGGTTTGCTGGATATTATATAGTTGAGTTCCTAAACCCTAACGCGGTTTTCTGTTTTTTTGCCTCCGGTCTTTTTCCCCACCTCAACTGTTATAGTATAGTATAGGTTGTTCAGTAAAGACTTATTCAATGGGAGACTTATTTAATAGTGCAGGAAAAGAAAGATACAGGCTAGCTATATAACGTAATGTTCTGGGCATGTCATATTCTCCGGCATTCCCGAACACCTTCAATAACAAAACAAAGATCGACAAAGAAATATAAAGGATCAATGAGGAAACATAAAGGAAGAACAAGGGAAACAATAAACGTTACAAGTCCTCAATAGAACTGGGCATGGTACAAACAAAAGACTTGAATGAAACCTTTTTGAATTATAAGGAATATCCAAATATCAACACTTGTGTCTATAGGAGACAATTTAGAGTTCATTCTTACGTTAGTTGGTTTAGTTTCAATGGGCTTATTTGTGTGACTGGGATACCAAATAAATAACTCGCGGGGGCCTTATGGCCTTCAGAGTATGTCATTTGGGATGTGATAGCAAGGAGACTCTGCCAGTATGTGATTGGAGGTAAGAAAAGGATTAAAACCAACATTACAAAGAGATGAAGAATCAAAGGGCATAGAATGACGAAAGGAGAATTATAGCGCTCTCCGCAGCTTTGGATATATATAACTAGAGAAGAACATACATTAAGAGGTTCCAGTGGAGGAGAAGTTTTTTATATTAAATAAGTTAGCAGGCATTGACTCGCCCACCAATTGAAAGAACAAGCAACGAGTAAAATGAATAACAATGAAATCCAATATCTATTACTTTCCCTCCATCTTCCGTGCCCACCTAGAATCTTACTATATAACCCGCTCAATGAAACCAAGGAAAGAGAATTTTCACTACGCAAAGTCAGACCATGTGAAATGATTGGACAATGGGTGGGAGACAGCGCGAACCTGATTATTTAGGCTCCTGTGTGAATGAATGGGGCCCAGGTAAGAGGGTTTTGTGGTTTTTTGTCACGAAGCCGCTTCACCGCTTGGTGAAAGGAGGCGGCAACTTGGTAGTGCCAGTCACCGGTTCCGTGATTTTGGAAAAGCAAATGATAGAAGTCTCTTGCAACTTCGCTAGAGGCGGAGTCATTGGTTTCCCACAAGTTCGCTAGTACATGGCTGAATCCGGCGAGTTGAAAACCGCTGGCTAAATGTATGACTTCATCGGCTAAGCGGAGAGAAGAGTTTCGGGCTGAGGAGCAAGCGGAAAGATATGCAAGGTGGGCATTTTGTGTATTCTGAGTCGATATATCTCGAACCCGTAGTTTAGCAGCGTTTGCACCATCTGGGGACAGAAGCATGAGGTGGCTATCCGAAGGGTTGTAATCAGACACCCCGTGGCAGGCGAAATGGACAAAGTTAAAATCAGCAACTTGATCTAGGACTGCTGCCGGTGTTGGTTCGCTCAGGACCGAGGTTTCGATTCCAATTTTATCAGTTTCAGCAGATATATATTGAACTTCTTGAGAGACGCTTGGTAGATTTGACGCCCCAGGTGTTTTGGGCATAGACACGAGAAGCAAGCGGGTGTTCGACTTTCTGACGATGTTATCACTCCTTGGGTTGTCCCTAGAACAAGAGTTATCTGATCCACCGAATAATTCGAATCGTTTTTGACGTGCGTAGGAGAGGGCTTTGATTGTCGGGATATATGTTGAAATGACGCGGCTTAAAGTGTTGCGGGTAGATCCTGGTGAATGATACCCAGCCGCATGGAATGGCGCCATGCTCAGCGGCCCTACCCCAATCCACCAAACCCGGGTCAAATCATGAATCCCAACACCTCCAGTGCTGATGGCTCCGCAGCGTTGTAATTCGTCTAAAACAGGCCCTACTGCAGCGTCCCATAACCAGCGGAGGATCTCATTCAGTTTTAGGTTATTTTCCCTGCGCCGGAATATGGTCTGCTGTCCCCGCCCAAGCCCAGCTAATTGATTCATATGCCGCTCAATATCTGCGAGTTTTAAGGATGAGAGCTCCAATGAGGCTATATCTGAGGGGGTGACAATTATGGCATCGCTCCTATAATGGGTACTACTTAAGACAACGATTGGACCATTTTCTGACATTTTCCTGAGGATGTCCGGGGGAGGTGGGAGCAAAAATCCGCTGTATCCAGGTAATGAGCGGATGAAAACCAAAGATTTTTCCAACTCATCTACCGCCTCTTTACGTCGTGATATGAGGCTTTCTCGCCTACGATCCAGGGTTTCAGTACTTACGGGATGCATTTCATCCACGGGAGAGTCTATCTCAACTCGAAGGCGGTGAAATATATCAAATTGGGATCGATGATCCCTCTTGAGATCGGACAGATCGGACCTTGAGTCAATTGCAAATCCCATAATAGTTCCCCGACCAAGCTCGAGTAACTTGAGGCTGTCGTACGCTTCTCTCCCTGCTTGAAGTATCACTGAAAAAGCAGTTGCGGCCAATCCAGAGAGTTCAGAGAGTATGTGCTGCTGATCATCTCGTTTCAAGAATCGTAGATTCATACTTGGAATTAGGTTGACAGCATCCTCGAGGATGACACTTGACTCTTGAAACTTTCCACTCGAATAGAGCAATCCAGCGTGTTTGAAAGCCGCGTGAATCCGATGTCGAGGAGGTGATGTGAGGCAACGCCAGGCTCCAGAGTACAGGCGGACGCATTCGTTGAAGCCATCAACGCGGTGGAGAGCAGAAGGTCTTAATTCAAGAGAGGCTCCCAGGTTATAGCACCGTATTGCTCGATTGGGGTGGTCGTGAGGGGTAGCTGCCAGAGCATCTTGGCCATACTTGATGGCTTGTTGCAGGTCTTCAACATCTCCCATCCGCTCGAACCTTCGTAATAACCTGTCTCCAAGGTTATTGCACAGTGTTGCTCGATTGGGGTGATCGTGAGGGGTAGCTTCCAGAGCATCTTGGCCATACTTGATGGCTTGTTGCAGGTCTTCAACATCTCCCATCCGCTCGAACCTTCGTAATAACCTTTCTCCAAGGTTATTGCATTGTAGTGCTCCATCAGGGTGATCGTGAGGGGTAGCTTCCAGAGCATCTTGGCCATACTTGATGGCTTGTTGCAGGTCTTCAACATTTCCCATCCGCTCGAACCTTCGTAATAACTTGTTTCCAAGGTTATTGCACAGCGTTGCTTGATCAGGGTGATCGTGAGGGGCAGCTGCCAGGGCATCTTGGTCATACTTGATGGCTTGTTGCAGGTCTTCAACATCTCCCATCCGCTCGAACCTTCGTGATAACCTCTGTCCAAGGCTACCACACAATATTGCTCGATAGGGGTGATCGCGAGGGGTAGCTTCCAGAGTATCTTGGCCATACTTGATGGCTTGTTGCAGGTCTTCAACATCTCCCATCCGCTCGAACCTTCGTAATAACCTCTGTCCAAGGTTATCGCACTGCATTGCTCGATCGGGGTGATCGTGAGGGGTAGCTGCCAGAGCATCTTGGCCATACTTGATGGCTTGTTCCAGGTCATCAACATCTCCCATCCTCTCGAACCTTTGTGATAAGCTCTCCCCAAGGATACCGCACCGCATTGCTCGATCGGGGTGATCGTGAGGCGTAGCTGCCAGAGCATATTCGCCATACTGGATGGCTTGTTGCAGGTCATCAAGATCTCCCATCCGCTCGAACCTCTGTAATAACCTCTGCCCAAGGTTATTGCAACATATTGCTCGATTGGGATGTTGGTGAGGGGTAGCTGCCAGAGCATCTTCCCCATACTTGATAGCTTGTTGCAGGTCTTCAACATCTCCCTTCTGCTCGAACCTCTGTAATAACATCTTCCCAAGGTTATTGCATCGTACTGCTCGATCAGGGCGATCTTTAGGGATAGCTGCCAAAGCATCTTCGGCATGCTCGATGGCTCGTTGCAAGTCATCAAGGTCTCCTCTCCGCTCAATAGTTCGAGAAGACATGGCTTCTAAGTTTGTATGAGGATCGATATGGCTACTTTCGTTGACGCAGGTTTCCCTCAATGCTTCCTCTCTTGTTTTTTGCAGCCTCCTCCGAGTATACGTTTACTCTGTTTTCACTGGATATTGATCAGAACTATCACTCTCCATCCCCACACCCGAGCCTCATACCTCTGCCGTAGCCCTAGCCCTACAAACTAACACTCGTGAAAATTTGAGTCCGTGTGACTGGTCTTTGCTACCTCTTGCCCTCTTTGATATCTAATTGATGGATAATGTAGTGCGTATGATCGGACGGTACTGGTTGATGTATATATAGTGACAAGGAGGAATTCTCGCTAAGATTTTTTCTCGACCCCTAACTTTGCTGAAATTAGCAAATCCTCGCACAGACCCAGGGAGCGTCCAGCGGCACCTATCGCCTCAGAGTAACTACTTTCGTAACCCCAGTATTCCACTACAGTATCATACCGGTAGCCTTCAGGTTCAGGTTCCAACTCCACAAACAATTTTGCGGCTCAATCTAGCCTCCAACTACTTGTATATGTTTTTCCAGGGATTCCGTCGTCTCTAGATTGCCGGATGTCAAGCTCTCTTCTTGAATTTTCGCACTCGGAACTCTTCTCCCTGAAGCATGCAAAGTCAGCGAATAGCTCACTAAGGATATTTTCTTGATTTATATCTTGCCTAATTGGGCAGCGTGTTACCCCTTCTCTTCTGCAGAAGCTACTATAGTTTCGTCGCCCAGCAAATTCTTCGCAGTTTCGTTAATGATCAATTGAGTTGTTGTAATACTTCCGGTGTGAGGTTGGCACAGTACTGCGATGTGGGGCTGAAGGGATTCAAGAAATGCAATATTGAGGATTTTTGAGTTACCAACAGGTTGCGAATACGACCATATTATTTAAATTTTATTTTCAAAGTTGACTTGCTTTAAAAATTCTATCTCGTCCGGCATACCAGTATTCCATTTAGACCGCACCATGAGTTCAGTAAAAACTCGTGTTATCCACTGTCTCTGTCACCCCATGATCGGTTTTGATTGACAGGTTAACAGAATTAAGAATACCAGTTATTGGGATCCAACACGGCCTGAGGGCTGAGTTTATACCACCTCTGGAAAGAGCTAGCCCTTCTCAGGAGCTTTTGTCTCCGAATCCTGAGATTACAGGGGGTGACGGAGATAGTGGGTAACACGAGTTTTTACGGCACATCCTTTTGAACAAGAGCTTGATAGGCTAAATCAGCAAGCACTATGCGAGTATGTGGCCATAGCCTCCCATTGGACAATTTCGGTTGGTTTGCGAATATTCCTGATGCTGTATCCGGCGGCTCCCAGGTAAGCCTCTTGAATACCAAACGACAATAAAAGTCCGTAGCCTTATTTTTCTGTTCGCACTGAAGAGCCATAAATTTCCTTGTTGTCAAGTAACTCAAAGGCACCAATGCTACAACATGCACGCCGGGGAAACAGACAGAATTAATTAGAGTGCGGTGCCCCAGCACATGAGTGAAAGTCAGAAGTCAAAAACTCTAGGCATTGGCAACTGTGACTGGAGCAACGCAAAAGAAAAACAAAGAATGGCCAATAACGAGAATTTCTTGCTTATGAAGCAGTTTTATTCTCTCTCATCTCAAATATTGGCCCACAGTTCGGACTTCCAGTTTCTATGTATCTTTTTGAGTGGCGCCGTCACACTAAACATCTACCATTAAGCGCAAACTCCCGACCATTTCTTTCAAGTCCCGTAAATACACAGTGAATACTACCAAGAATCTACCTTAACCTTCCTTCTTCGTTCACTTCAGCATCCCCAAATATTGTTTCTTCCTCTTCTTTTTACTTGTGCGGATTGAACTGTCATGCACTCTGCTTCGTCCAAACATTTAACTGTCCACCCTTGGAGGTTTCCGCCAAGACAGTCTGATTTTTGCAGAAACTCCTGTCGGACACATAATACGGTACTGTCACTCTACCTTGTAGTCTCACTGCGTTCTTTGGCGACTATGGCAATACGTCGAGACACGGTCCCAATCCTGGTTGCCGACAGAAGTTTGACGGTCCTCGATCATCGTTACTGTCACCCTTCACCAACAGGGGTAATTGTGACCGGATAAATTGGTCATCACAACCCTAGAAAAGGCAGAAGAAAACAAGCAGTAATATTTATGGATTTCTATTGAAGGAATCCAAAGAAAGGAAAAGAGAGAAAGAGCAAAGTAAAGGAAACCTGGAATTCGCTTGTCTGTCAACAATATTCTCGATGATCAGAATTATTGTATTGAGGAGTTGCTTGATGGTTTTTCTCCGATGATCTTCCTCTGTAGAACCGAGCCCCTTTAAATACAGTCAACAACCTCCGAATTATCTCCTGATCTTAGAGGTATAAAGAACGCGCAATCGTGATGACTATCTTCGTGAACCACCGCGAGTCCACCTACGTGTCCGACAGTACTGAAAGGACCAACCCGGGTCCCAAAGGGAAGGACAAACAATTGACCAGCTTCACTCACGGGTAAGGGAACAAGGCGATCGATGCCTCACAGAAGGAAAGAAAGGAGAAAACAGAAGAAGAGAAAAAGACTTTTCTATTTTGCTAGGCTATCATATCCCAGTCCTTGGGGAGTAGTCGTTAAAGCTAGGTACAGTCGTCGGTTTCGTGCGCGATATCGTTCGTGGTGTCCGGTGTCTCTGTCGTCGGTGTTCCGTTGTCCGTGTTCTGTGTTGGAGGAGGAGAGGATGGTTGTCACCACTCAACCAAGCACACTCCGTTCCCACACACCCCTCTATCCTAACTACGTAAAAACTAGCCAGTGGTGTAAAAGTTCTATCTGCCGTATATAGAAAAACCATCAACCACAAATTTACCCCCACAGTACTTTGCTAGTACCGGTATAGTTCCGGTCAATGCCAACCACCACCAAATGCGTGCAAAAAACCACCACGCTCGCATCAACAACCACAACCCCACATGTTAAGATATTAATTAATGCTTCTGTAAATGTGTGGACAATTAGTTTGAGAATAGAATTACAGAAGGAATAAATAAAAAACAAAAGGATAAAGGGTGGAGGACGGTTTGAAAAAAGGGAAATTTGTATGAACGGCAGGTGACTTAACCGACATGTATTAGAAAATATATGCCAAGAACTCAAGAATGAGTGATATCTCATGAGTCTGGTGAAGTGAGACACATAATAAGCGAGAGAAGAGGACAGCAAGTGATATAGGGGCTTAGGCTATTGTGCTTCTAATTACCCATCCATGAACAAGTACTGCCTGCCAAAAGCTCATAATCCTACATTAATGTCAGCCAGCAATAAGCGCAAAGGACAGCTAACAATTGCACAAGAATTGAAACGAGTGCGCAGTATTAATTTGGACGAAGATAATATCCTACCACTGGCAACTACTAGTAGAACTACTACACACCTAGTGATTAGTGATGGCTATTCAGACTCGATTTCTGAATCGGATAATAGGACTGAGAGCAATGATACACTAGCTTTGAGTGAAGAAGAGGAGGACAATAGGACACAGAAGAATACCGGAATGCAAATAAAGTGGAAGAGTGGAGTAGATAAGAATTTACGAGGAGCATATGGTGTGGGGTCTAAATCATCAAGGTGAAATCAGCAGGAAAACCTTAATGAATTTAGAAATGAAGCGATTAAGTCCTACAATATCGCAGCATTATGGAAAAGACAAAGAGATTTACACTTAGCCCAGCCTCCAACTAAGCTTGCTGATGTCCCCTGTGGAGGTGTCAAGAGTGAGGGAAAAAAAGAAAAGTTATGGAGTCAGCAGGTCCCAGCACTAAAGAAATTAGCAACTTTACTTCACAGAATGTTATAATCGGCTATAAGATCTCTCCTTTCTTATATCTCGCAACAGGCAACGAGTTTATTGTTAGCTTTTATCTGAGAGATAATACTTACTTATCTCTTATTGTATTTTCGTTCCTTCGAGAATTCTCAATACTGGTTATCTTACACTATGTCTTAGATATTGACCGTTGCCAATACTAAGTCCTTATAGTGCTAACTAGTATCGATTCTGTTCCTCTTCGTGATCATTGATTTTCGTAGTAAAGAGCGTAAAGGTGTTTTATTGATAACTTATAAAATAGGAAATAACTTAGGTGGTTGCGTGAAGAACTATCTCTCAGGTCCAACTGACCTCCTTATATAGTTCTTCCAGCAACCCGCTTACAAATCAAATGAGTCACAACTGTGACTCATGTATTTGTGTAACATATAACCTCATGACCATACTTGGTCATGTGCGAAAGTCTCATGACCTTAAAGGGGTCATGTGCAAAACCTCATGACTCGTATAAATGAAGTCATGCCTCTTAATCCTCATGACTCATAGGCGTACCTATGAGTCAACGCTCAACATACCTATCAAATTCAAACATAAACAGCTATGACTCATAACTATGAGTCATGTGAAACCCTATGAGTCGTACTTGAGTCATAGTGCAAAAACATATCATCGTATGACTCAACTGAGTCATGTGAAAAACCTTTTAACAAATAAAACCATTACAAACCATGCCAGGTTTGTAATACAGAAAGTGTGACCAAATTGCGAGGTTTGGAGTTGGTGGGCTAAGGGGACATCTTTTAAGAAGATATGAGATGGTACATGCTTTTCTTCATGCTCAGCTGAAAAGGCCTAATAATACTCGGAAGAGTATTGCGCTTGCTGTAGCACATACATTTGGGAGAGGAGAATATACAGCAAGATGGATTATCAGATGGGAGCAAGAGTGGATATCCAATTCAACTATTCCTGCCACCGAGGGCCATGGAAAGGCTTCAAATCAGTGGTGGGTATTGGAGTCACTTTTTTGTGATGAGGGGTTACAACTATTAATACATGACTATGTGTCGAGTGCTAAAGATGGTAAGAATCTCTAGTATCTATTAATATATACATAGTAGAAAAAAAGTAACACCTTAAGCTAATTATAATATACATGATTAGGAATTACTTCGCGGAAGTTAACAAAAGTGATACTTGACTATATTTCCAATCATCCACCAAACCACATTTCCGGTGAGACAAGCTCAGATCTCCCCTCTGATGAGTCAGTAAATACAGAAGCTGAGTCCTTAGGTACTATATTTCTATCTATCAGTTCCCAGTCTATAGCTGATACAGGATTTTCAGAACCAGCAGAAGCGATAGATCTCAATACTATTTTTTCAAGTACTGGCCTAGAAAATGATCACCCTCAAGGCTCACTTCAAAGGTAGCGTGGTGTTGTAGCCAGGACTGTGAGATACTAGTTGAGGAAGTTAGGATTTGATTGGAGGGATATTAAGAAGGGGGACTATACAGATGGGCATGAGAGAGATGATGTCTGGAAATATCGGGAAACATTTTTACTTCACTTGGAATCCTACTGGCCCTGAGTAGTTGAATTTCATGATGATAGAAGTATAATTGATAAAGCATATCCTATAGGGGTAGAAGTAAATGCCTTGGATCCTTCTAGAAGGCCTCTCATTCTGATCATACATGATGAATCTATATTTCAATCAAATGATGGCTGACACCAAGCATGGATTCATAAGGGACATCACTTTATTCGACCAAAAGGTAGAGGCCAAAGGATCATGGTCTCTGACTTTCTTCTTCCTTGGGCACGATTAAGTTCACAATCACTTTCAGCAGAGAAAAGGAAGGAGCAGGGAGTACCGGAATATGCTACCTTTTATCTTGAGTATGGGAAAGAGGCGGGCCATTGGGAAGGTAAAGATTTAGTCAAGCACCTAACAGAGATTGCAATTCCCATAGCAGGAGCTATATATCCTGGGTATCAGTTTCTATTTCTTTTTGATAATTCCTCTAACCATAGATTATTTGCAAGTGATGCCTTAAGGGCATCTAGCATGAATCTTACATCAGGAGGGGAGCAGGCATTCCTACGAGAGAGTTATTATACAGGAGGGGATGGGATAAGATACATACAACCTATGTGGAATAACCCTAGGGGAGAAAGGGAGGGATTACAGTCATTGGTCGAGGAGGAGATAGGACTGGAAGGAAGAGAGTTGGAAGGAGGGGTGAAAATACAAAAAGGACTACAACAAGTCCTGGTGGAGCGAGGCCTATGGCCGGAAGGGGGGCTGCATCTCGAGTGCACAAAGAATTTGTGTGTCGGATGTTTGCCTATTAAAAACTGTCGCATTTGCAAAAGTGGTGATAAATGCACCGAGTGCAAAACAAAAAAAACCTGCTCAGGTCCATGCTCAAGGTAAAGAAAGTGTGATGAGTGTGAGCGTCGCTGTACATGTAAGAAGTGCACTACATGAGAATGGTGTGCCTGGTGCTTGGAGTATGAGAGTTGTAGGAATTGCACTGCATGTGCCAATATGCCTACCTGCTGCACATCTAAAGGTATAAACTTGAATCAAGTTACTCTTTCCTTAGCCTTTACTTTATTGATTATTGTCCAGTATGCTAATTTAAAACTTTATTTTCTAGAATATTGTGCTTGACAGCTTATCAGTGACCAACCTAACTTCAAGGCTCAAGTTGGAATGCTTACAGAAGTTATTCAAAACAGAAACCATCGGGTTCACTTCTTTCCCCCCTTTTACTGCGAGTTAAATTTGATCAAGTACTATTGGGGGGCTGCTAAACATCATGCACAGGATCACTGTGAATATACTATTGATGCATTACGACAGACTCTTCCTGCCTCTTTTTCCTCTGTTCCAAATTCTACAATACACGCCTTTTATCACAAGTGCCTACGGTGTATCCAAGCTTATCATGATCAGGTTGATTTTGGTACATCCGAGTATGAACAATACCTCAAGGCATACAAATCTCACTGGCATGTCTACTTTCTTACAAATGATATGTAGCTATTACTCTCATTTTATGTATATTTTCTTGACTTTTTTTTCTTTCTCTCATACCAAATGTTTGTTGAAAATGGATGCAGCTCGGCATGCTAACCATACCCCATTCATTCAGCTGTTCATTTATTTGTTTATTCACCCATCCATTTGTTTGCTTTTCTGCTGTTTGTTATTTGTTTGCCATTTGTCTTTTCGCCGTTTGCCTTTTCGCTGTTCGCTCACTGCATCATAGGAGGAAAACGTGGGAGCCATATGGGTGGGGGAGGGAACTGTGGGAGCTGTTCCGGTATGGGAACGGTACGGGCATGGGAATGGTACAGGCGCAGGAACGGTATGGGTGTGGGAACTGTATGGGTATGGGAATGGTATGGGCGTGGGAACAGTGTGGGTATGGAAATACTATAGGCACAGGAACTGTATGGGCACAGGAGTCAATGTGACTGCACGGAGCTATGGGAGTATTTGTGAAGTTTGTCTTTCATTTTTAGCATGGGAGTTCTGTGGAGGAAAGAGGAACTTATCGGAAGAGGGTGTGAAAGAGTGGGCAAACTGGATATTTGTGGTGATCGGTGGAATGATGGGAGGATTTCCTTATCGTGATTTATATATACTCCTATCTTTACGGTTGTGTTAGTTAGTTGTGCTTTAGAGAGAGTGAGCGAGAGTGTTGTTGAACAAGAGAGAGAACTTCCCCACTTTACTCAGCGATCAGAGTTTTCACCAGCCAAGTGACTAATCGCCATCTTTGTTGTGTCATAGGCTATCATTCATCTGTCTAAAGTCTTTGCCGTTTAAAAATGTTGATATTAGAACACTTCTTTTAATGGTTTTCATGTCTTATACTCTCAACATTTGTACCAAAGACACGTCATCATAACCTATCATTCGGTGTCTTGGCAGCTTACTAACAATCTCAGCGAATTAACCTAGGTGTCGATTGGCAGTGTCCGGAACTGTACCGGTATGATAGACCACTCATACAGGCCTTCTGGTCTACCGGTATTCGTCCAAGCCAACTTTTCCCATTTTTCTTTTTATCAAGGTTGGTACCCACGAAAGAGCCGCAAGGCTTACTTTTTGTTAATTTTTGTTGTCACCTTCGTTATTTAAAAAAAAAGAGAAAAAGACATGAAAGTTCTCTGCACTAATGCCTCTCTATCCCTTCGTTTGTTCCCGAATTTCACAGCTTTTTAGCATAAGAACCATCACCGAAGGGGTGTCGCGGATCGGCGAGTGTGGGAGAGAAATAAGTAAAACACAAGTCATAGGCAACAAAAGGAGTATAGATTTTTGTGACTTCCTTGGAGTCTGGTAAAGAAGTTGAAGACATTTCCTTCTCCAGTATAACGCTCTAAATAGTACAAGAGAACGAAATCAAACCAAAGGATCATTGCGGTATTTTGCTTGAGGGGATATGCCTTACGCTGCGCGTGTCGATGGGTGTGTCAATATTGAGAACCCGTCGCATCAGTGCCCGAATAACACGTTACCAAACCGCAACAGATTCACGGAGTGGGACTCGTCAACGGCCACAGCATAGATTACGACCAAAGTGCGCGGACTACTTATGGGACGTGCACAATGGGCATTGAGCATGTATTTAAACCCGCTGTTTTCTCCTGTAACTTATCAAGAATAATGCGCTTCTAGGTATCATACTGAAAAAACGAATTGTCGACTATCCGTTTCAGAGCACCAAATGAAAAAAACAAATTCTCGACGGGTCAGGTTCAGAGCACCAAATGAAAAACAACAAGATAGGTCTGGTCTGGCTTCTCGATCACTAACAACAACCAAACAAAAATGCCCACGGTAAACAGGTTCACTCAATGTAAAAGAAAACAACCAAGCATCAATCGATTCTGTAGAAACTAATCTCCTAACAACAAGTCCGAAAATCACAATCAAACCCGAAAAGAAAAATCAATCCAAGCCAAAGAAAGTCCAACTGATCCCAGTTGTCCAACTATCTATGCTGAATTCCTCTAAATACAACTTTCCTGTTCTCGTTCTTCGTCCCTCCCGTTCCTCCTGTTTTTTTTCTAAGTGAGGTGTGGGGATAAGCCCCTTATATAGGCCTGTCCTCATAGGCCGCGTAAGCTAACAAACAAACTAGCAAACAAACGATGACGCGTCCCCAGTCTATGTACATAGGCCGCGTAATCCCTCCAATTTCTAGCTAAATAGAGTTCCTTCACAAATAATGATTCGGTTCAAGCAAACTAACTACTGCGTGATTAAAAATGCAAAATCAGATTTTCCCCTTGACAATACCATACCGTTAGTGTCAGCTACAGTACCCTAAATTACAGCTGGAAGTTACGATCCCGGAAAACGGTATTTCGCACCAAAACATTTAATGCCGGTTAAGGTCTCTTTGGCATTGAAGTTCGGGCCAAGCAGAGGTGACCATCTTTATGGCAATTGGGATTTACCATATTGGCAATCGTTCATAATACCACGAAAGGGGGGGTGCAACACAGGAGGCAAAAGAGATAAAAAGGGAAGAGACTAACGCAAACTAACAGCATATTTTCACGGAATTCAGACTATGCGGTACGGTACCAACCTCTCCACAGATCAGGAGTCTCTATAAACGATCATTTAATACACATTTCTATGTCACGATCAGCAATCGATGAAATTGTACACAGATATTAGAGGATGGTTAGAAAGTAAAAAGCTTAAAGATACCGATTTCGTAGCAAATTGTATGCCGGGAGTGCAGCTGTGGTCCGTGGAAGAGGCAAGTTGGATCCATGACATTCTTATCCGCAATGCTGGGTCCTAGTTCTGTATTTTTGAGAAAGAAGAAAAGAAAAGAAAGGAAAGGAAAGAAAGAGAAAACACATAGGCCCTCTTTAGTACGCGGAAAAAACGCTGTCTTTCCACTTATGGAGTCTTTTTAGTGCAAACGCATTACTATAAATTATTTTCAGAATTCACGTTTTTTGATTGTTACTCAACTTGCAGGCCTAACCTCCTTATGGAATTCTGTTTTGACAACAATTTGTACTAACTTAGTACCGGTACTCGACGTGCTATTGGGGCATTATCTTCATTTCCCTTTTGCACAGTCTGATTCAAGATTTAGCAAAATTCGAATTTTCATCAAAAACGACATTTTTTTATACGGTGGTGTGCCAAGTCGGACCTTAAAAGGAGTTTTCTTTTCCTCTTCTGTAAGTCGTGTGTGAACCCTTCCCCCTGCTCGTAACATCTCTCTTGAGAGCTACAATGATTTTGTTTTCGTGCTGATCCGGCTGATGGTGTTTGGGAGGTTTACCGTACGCTACCATACTGTAGAGTATTGTATCGAACGCGATCGTATGCTATGTGGACATGTGTGAACCCTACTATCATGCGAGTGATTGAGGTTGAAGGTGGATAGCTTTCATGTCCCGTTGGTTTCGGTGGGTAACTGATATAGCCATGCTGGTAGCTAGGATTAGGGATTCCCGGTGTATCTAAAGGTAGGGGTGCCGGATTAGAGGGTCAGGAAGGCAGCGATCCGGGGAAGTGATGTTTTTGTGGCGCAAGATGGGGAATGCAAACACAGGCACGACTGATTACCTCATGTTTAGGATGAATTGTATCCCCATGTTTGAGAAGAAGTTGTAAATATTTTGCGAGTTTCTGTTTTACCTTGTGTTTTGGGATACTTCATTTTTGCATGTTTTGCATTTCTCTTTTGCTATGTTGGTATTTCTACTAACAGGTTGTCATCTAGTTGGCCTACTAATTTGACATTGTTATATTTGACCCCAGTTAAGAATATCACCTTGTCGTGGGGCTGGGGCTTTAAGCTAAGGATAATCCATCAGCGGTGAGTCGAGGGACTCATCGATACAAATGGATGAGAATTCAAGAAGCAGCAATAGTTCATGGCCGGCCATCACGGTTGTCGTTATCCCGCCACCAAGCCCGCTGATACAACTATGGGAAGTAGAACAATAGGGAATACTGATCTCAACAATATCCCTAATGTGTCAATAGAATAAAGGCATTTTCGGATTAGCATAAAATGAGAGGTTCTGCGGAAATCGGAGCGAAGGAACAGTCTGACTAGAATCATGGGCGCTCACTCGGCCGCGAGCCTGTGCTTGTTGTTGTGAGAATATTGGAATGGAATGATGATACGACGAAGTGATTGATTGCTTGAGAAACGAGAACGCTTAACTATCTCAAAGGGAAGGGCGAAAGACCCTGACTATCTACTGTTGGGAGCGAGACAAAAAGGGGTCGAGCGAACAATAACAATAACAAAAGAAAGAAAAGTAAAAGAGATTTAAGGAGTATATCCAATAGTGCGAGTGACACCACAGTAGTGCCAGAAGCATGTTTCAACTAGTGCCGGGAGCATGTTTCAACACTTGTGCCTGCAGGAGACAATTTAGAGTTCTTACGTTAGTTGGTTTAGTTTTAATGGGCTTATTTGCGCGGCTGGGATACCAGAGAGATAACCCGTGGGGGTCTTACGGCCATCGGAGTATGTCATTGGGGGTGTAATAGCAAGGAGATTATGCCGGTATGTGATTGGGGGTAAGAAAAGGATAAAAAACCATTAATACAAAGAGGGGAGAGATAAAAGGGGTTAGAATGACAAAAAGAGAATTATAGCGACATGCGCAGCTTTTGATATATATAACTAGAGAAGAACATACATTGAGAGGTACCGGCGGAGAAGTTTTTTATATTATATAAGTTAGCAGGCATTGACTCACACACCAATTGAAAGAACAAGCAATGAGTAAAATGAACAACAATGAAATCCGATATCTATTACTTTCCCTCCATCTTCCGTGGCCATCTAGAATCTTACTATATAACCCGCTCAATGAACCTAAGGAAAGAGAATTTTCACTACCCAAAGTTAGACCATATGAAATGATTGGACAATGGGTGGGAGACAGCAAGAACCTGATTATTTAGGCTCCTGTGTGAATGAATGGGGCCCAGGTAAGAGGGTTTTGTGGTCTTTTGTCCCGGAGCCGCTTCACCGCTTCGTGAAAAGAGGCGGCAACTTGGTAGTGCCAGTCACCGGCTCCGTGATTTTGGAAAAGCAAATGATAGAAGTCTCTGGAAACTTCGCTAGAGGCGGAGTCATTGGTTTCCCACAAGTTCGCTAATACATGGCTGAATCCCGCGAGTTGAAAACCGCTGGCTAAATGTATGACTTCATCGGCTAAGCGGCGAGAAGAGTTTTGGGCTGAGGAGCAAGCGGAAAGATATGCAAGGTGGGCATTTTGTGTATTCAGAGTCGATATATCTCGAACCCGTAGTTTGGCAGCGTTTGCACCATCTGGGGACAGAAGCATGAGGTGGCTATCCGAAGGGTTGACATCAGACACGCCGTGGCAGGCAAAATGGACAAAGTTAAAGTCAGCAACTTTATTGAGGACTGCTGCCGGTGTTGGTTCACTCAGGACTGAGGTTCCGATTCCAATTTTACCAGTTTCATCAGATATATATTGAACCTCTTGAGAGACGCCTGGTAGATTTGACGCCCCAGGCGTTATGGGCATAGACACGAGGAGTAAGCGGGCGTTCGACTTTCTGACGATGTTATCACTCCTTGAGTTGTCCTTAGAACAAGAATTATCTGATCCACCGAATAATTCGAATCGTTTTTGACGTGCGTAGGAGAGGGCTTTGATTGTGGGGATATATGTTGAAATGACGCGGCTTAAAGTGTTGCGAGTGGATCCTCGTGAATGATACCCAGCCGCATGGAATGGCGCCATGCTCAGCGGCCCTACCCCAATCCACCAAACCCGCGTCAAATCGTGAATCCCAACACCTCCAGTGCTGATGGCTCCGTGGCGTTCTAGTTCGTCTAAAACAGGCCCTACTGCAGTGTCCCATAACCAGTGGAGGATGTCATTCAGTTTCAGGTTATTTTCCCTGCGCCCGAATATGGTCTGCTGCCCCCGCCCAAGCCCAGCTAATTGATTCATATGCCGCTCAATATCTTCGAGTCTTAAGAATGGGAGCTCCAACGAGGCTATATCTGAGGGGGTGACAATTATGGCATCACTCCTATAATGGGTACTATTTAAGACAACGATTGGACCATTTTCTGACATTTTCCTGAGGATGTCCGGGGGAGGTGGGAGCAAAAATCCGCTATATCCAGGTAATGAGCGGATGAAAGCGAAAGTTTTTTCCAGCTCACCTACCGCCGCTTTACGTCGCGATATGAGGCTTTCTCGCCTACGATCCAGGGTTTCAGTACTTATGAAATGTATTTCATCCACGGGTGAGTCTATCTCAACTCGAAGGCGGTGGAATATGTCAAATTGGGATCGATGATCCCTTTTGAGATCGGACAGATCGGACCTTGAGTCGATTGTAAATCCCATAATAGTTCCCCGACCAAGCTCAAGTAACTTGACGCTGTCATACGCTTCTCTCCCTGCTTGAAGTATCACTGAGGAAGCAGTTGCGGCCAATCCAGAGAGTTGAGAGAGTATGTGCTGCTGATCATCTCGTTTCAAGGTTCGTAGGTTCATACTTGGCATCAGGTTGACAGCATCCTCGAGGATGGCACTTGACTCCTGAAACTTTCCACTCGAATAGAGCAATCGAGCGTGTTTGCGGGCCGCGTGGATCCGACTTCTGGGAGGCGATGTGAGGCAATGCCAGGCTTCAGAGTACAGGCGGACGCATTTGCCGAAGTCACCAAGCGGGCGGAGAGCAGGGAGTCTTAGTTCAAGAGAGCCTCCCAGGTTATTCCACCATAATGCTCGATCAGGGTGATCATGAGGGGTAGCTGCCAGAGCATCTTCGCCACACTTGATGGCTTGTTGCAGGTCTTCAACATCTCC
>ML120421.1:419175-588639 GCA_003788595.2 Choiromyces venosus 120613-1 | reverse complement strand
TTGTCTGGCACGCCGGGGTTGACGTCTTTCCGCTCCAGGAGTAGTTTCACCACCCCTTCATATCCACAATAGCAGGCAAAATAGAGTGGTGTTCGATCCATAGTATTAGGTTTGTCCGGTTTAATATCTTCTAGTCCAAGTAACAATTCAACTATCCCTTCGTTTCCATACGCAGCAGCCACTATGAGTGGGGTAACACCCTCACTATTACCCTCATTAATGTCAGAACCTTTCTCGATCAAAGCTTTCGCAAGTTCAACAATCTCGAAAGCGGAGGTAGAGTGTAGTCCACTGTACAATGGACCCGGAACACGATCAATGCGACTCTTTGGAGCCCACATGGTCTGGCAAAGTAATTTAGAGCATATATTGTCCTCGTGGTGGTCCAGAAGCGCTAGCGCAAGCGGTTTCACCTGATCTGAGAGTTCTCTTTTTGCGTGAGTTCCCCACTTCAATGAAGCATATTGGAGAAAAGGTGTGTTTTGGAGGTCCGGAACGGATCTCGGGGAAAGCTCCTTGATCTTCCGAGAGTTTAGATAAGTCAGGCAGATTTCTGCCATTGTCGAGTGAACCCTAGGAAACAGGTTTGGATGTGTAGAAAGATACTCGTGAAGCGTGAAGTGGATTAATCGTACGGTCGAAGATTCTTTGTCCACGGTGATGAGGCCTTCACAGCAGCCTAGCAATGTCCCTATGGAAGGAACGTTTTTGGGATCAAAATCTTCTGATCCTGCCTCGACTGCTAGCGCATGGCATAACTCATCCACTTGCAATGGCCGTTCCGAATGACAGATCCACATTAGAGTGGACATCGCAAGTTTTGCCTTCTCCCCGTCCTGAGCCATTATCCGTTCCAATGTTGCATTGTATGCATCTCCCACCCCTGACCCATCTGTCATGGCATTGAGCCTTCTTCGTCTCCGAGAGATTGTGGGTTCCCGCAGGACTGCCTCGATAGTGAGGGAAACTAGAAGGAATCTAAGTTTCAATCTGTTAGCTAAGAACTTGAGCTAAGTTTCCGGTGCTATCGCTCCTACATACGATTCTGGGATCCTTTCTGGAATACTCTTCATGATATCTAACTCCAACTCACTATCCATCGCCTCAGGCGTTCTGTCCTTCTCCAGCCTGATGCGTAGATAACTAATGATATCGTCTTCCAGTGTCTTTATTAATAAACTCGTTGCTTTTCCACCAAGTTGTCTATCAACTTCATCCTTGATATGCGGTCTTCCGTTCATGAATAACCGAGCGTTTGGCGACCTCTGGAGAATTTCATTGAGTGAATCAAGGACATCAATCCGATGTTTCGACATACATTCGTCGAGAGCGTCAACACATATGAAGGTGCGTTGTGAGCACGTGATATTGTGGAAGATATTCACAATTTCAGAAAGTTGTAGTTCTCGGCCCCCGATAACCTTTTTCTCGTCTCGAAATTTCTGCACTATTTCTTCCGGGATTATTTCCAATCCACCAAGAAGTTGTTTCAGCAAGGAGCCTAGAACGTTTGTCGCGGACTTCTCCTCCCGGGAAGCGAGGTTGAAGTAAAAACAGACGACGGCAACATTTTGTCCTCTGGCCTGGTCGCATAAAGTGTCTATTACCAATGAGCTAATATCAGGGCCTGTTAGCGATACAGTACCTCACTTTTTCTGGGGATTTTCTTCGGTACGGTACCTAATATAGGTTTTGCCAACCCCTGGATCACCGTAGTAAAACAATGTCGCATTTTGAGGCTGATCAATTCCAGCAACCTCGCACCAGCTCCGAAATTCCTCCGTTTGAAGGAGCCAAGACCCTACATTTTCGACTCGGCGGGTTCGTATATCCTGATGCCATATGCGAGGCTCATATGGAGATAGCCAGGTTAAAATATCGGATTTCTCGTCAGCCCCGAGAACGTTATTCACCACGTTAATACTATTAAAGCAGTTACTGTTACCACTGAAAAAGCGAGACATTCTCCGAATTTCGGCTGCTTGAAATGTTGTAGATGATCGCTCGTTGAGGGGGTTTGTTGGTTGATTGATCTTCTGAAAGGATAAGAAAGGCGGGGCTGTTGCCTTTTGGTTCTGGGAGGCCTATCGAATCAATGCATCCTCAGTTTGTGAAACCGATATCATGCGATACCATGCTTACAGTTACCGAATTGGTAGGGCGAAGAAACTGCATCTTTTTGATCCAATGCACAGTGTGTTTGCCTAAAAAGCCAACTATGCAAAAACAACTCAGAGAAGAAAAAAATGTCGTAGGCTGTGATCAGTCTTTGTTCGAAAGTCATGATATATCAGACGCAGTTTTTTTCCTACTGTATTTGTTAGAATATACCGGTCCACCATTATCTGCCAATATAAAATTCATACTTGCATAATTTTTACCGATTGTTATTCTGAGGTGGTGTCGCTGGCATTCCCCAATGCCGAGAGTTCACACTCAACCTCCACATCCAAAGATTGCTGCATCGAGGAGAATTAGTGAGGAAATTGAGACAGTTTTCACACGAGGGCCAAAAGAAACTTTGTATTGATGTTAGTCGAACCTTATCAGTCTTCATATCTTTTCAGGTTAAACGTGGGGGTAATTTCTCCCAGAAATTTGAACCCCCTTCATATTATTATCCTAAGGTGGGGCTTTTATTTACAGTATTTTGAATTGACATCCTCCTCCAACTCATTCAGTGGTAAAGTTAGTAGTGTCGCTCTTAGTCCCAAATGGTGATCTATTCACCGGCCTTCTAGGTCGTTTGGTGCTGTCGCGACAAGGTAGTAACCGGACAAGACAGGAATTACTTATGTGTGATCTGCGTTGCAATAGCAAAAATAATTCTTGCCTTGTCCGGTTACTACCTTGCCACGACTGTACCTGTTAACATGTTTTGATACTCACATCCTACTTATCGACAATCCCTTAACCATACAGAAATTCATGAAGTTTTATCACCTCCTATTACAACATTATCGTAAAGACCACGGTATGGTCACTGCATGATGCAAGATTTATTTGATAACTAAAGAACAAAAGCCAGCGCATGAAATACAAGCTTAAGAGAATACAGACCTGAAAAGAAAAGAAAAAAAGACCTCACGCTACTCCAAGACGATCTGGATAGCTGACGAGAAGGCTGTGTAAGCTGTGAAACGGCATTGCAACAAACCTTACTGTATCACGTAAATCCGGTCCAAACGAGGTCAGTCCGAAAAACGCTGACCTTATCACAATACGGAATACAAAATCATGACAGCACACTCGCCCCAACACCTAATTTCTGCTGTCGAGCATTACCACACCAAACTCCTCGACTCCAACTAGTAACAGATAAATACCTTCATACCATATTTATCGCCAAATCCAGTAACAAAGCTTCCATGGGAGCAGCCTGCAGGTGGGCGAACATCGGGGATCCTCGGTTCGTTTCTACTCCGGTGTGGTAGTACAAGGCTTGGAATGGGAGTTGCTTACTTATTATGGCCTTACTGCAGGCACTGATGGTAGAAGGTTTGAGTTGTTAAATAAGGTTCAGACAGGTGGTACTGTACTGTAATGCATGGTACAGTACTCTCGCTCTAACTTCGGAGGGAGTATTGCCTTTAATGGTATGATAGCGAT
This sequence comes from Choiromyces venosus 120613-1, assembly GCA_003788595.2. Taxonomy (NCBI): domain Eukaryota; kingdom Fungi; phylum Ascomycota; class Pezizomycetes; order Pezizales; family Tuberaceae; genus Choiromyces; species Choiromyces venosus. The sequence goes on along the minus strand of ML120421.1, from coordinate 585,030 downwards.
ACCCTACTTGTACTTGCACTCGAGTAGCTGACAACCTTATTTGAGACCAGGGATTGGAGATACTGGTTTTGGTTACCGGTAGCCTATTTAATTTCCCAGTCTCTTTAAAGTACCCATACAACTATACGGTAATCTCCTTGCAGAAGGCTGTCCTGGAGTATTGGCAAAACTTACCCGAGTGCCTCTCTCCAACGCTTCCTCCCAGAAGATCTCTTCCGCGACCCTGACCTCCAATGACGCCTCCATCCCCGAGGACTCCAATTTCCTGCCATTACTCCTGTACAGAGAATGCCTGCACCCATCCTTCAACAACACCGGTGGTTTTGTAGGGATGTACGAAGGTCCGTTCTTCGGCGTGATGGAGCTCCAAGGACGGTGGATGGCCGCCCTGCTCTCTGGCAACCTCCCCTGGCCAACACCCCAAGAAATGGCGCTCGGTATTTCTGAGTCCCGCGCGAACCGTACTTCACGTATCGCGGCGTGAAGACCGGAAGCACGGATTCAGTGGAGTATGGGAGATTACCTTGGTTTGATAGACGAACTCCGCCGGACGATCGGGATGCCGCTCTTGCCGGAGACGAACGAGGTATACCCCAACACGTTGAGCCCAGCACACTTCTCCCCCGACCATGAAGAAGCGCAGAAGACGCTGAAGGAAATGGCGGAAGTGCTCGCTGAGCGGACTGGTAAGGATGAAGCTGGTGGTGGGATCCTGAGCAGGGCTATCTTCAAAGCCCTCCACGGGAAATGGAAACTTTGCAGGAAGATTGTGTCCAGACATCCCGGATTCCCATCAGGAACATTCGATGGCGTGGCAGAGTTCCTCCCAAGACCTCCTTCTTTCTCTTGCACTCCTCCATCTCCCCCATCCCCCACCGACAACGACGGCAAAGAGAAAGAAGAAGAATCTCCAACATGCGCCAACATAACCGTAACCTCCACCCCTCCACCCCCCGTCCACTCCGGCGAAGTGCAAGAATACCTCTACACCGAAACGGGCACCTTCACCACCACACCCACACCCTCCATGCCCAGCCCAATAACAATCCTCGCCCGCCGATCATACATATACCGGCACCACCCTGAACACGACGCGATAACGGTATGGTTCGTGAAGCCGGAGGATAGTTCTAAGGTGGACTACTTCTTCCACCAGGTTGAGATTTCGGGACGTGCGAGGGATGGGAAGGGGGGATGGGTGGGTGGTGGAAAACACCTTTGTCGCGCGGATTGGTATTGGCCAAGGTATCGGTTTTCGTTTAATCCTGGTGGGGAGGGGAGGGGTGCAGGAGATGGGGGGCTGAGGGAGTTTGAGATTGGGTATAGGGTTAAAGGGCCTAAGAAGGAGTATGAGAGTGATGGGGTTTATGAGAGGGTTTAGAGGGGGGAAGCGAGTGACTGGTTGTGATTTGGATGAGTAGAACGCGAACGGCTGTGTAGTCTTTTTGGAACATCAAGGTGTTACGGAGTGAACCGGTTTATGATATGCAGAAACTTGCGATGAGAAAAATAATTTCATGCGATAGTAAACTTATCTCAAACATAAAACCCCATATCCCCATCTCACCAGGAGAAACCCCCCCCCCAACTCCAACTCACTCTTAACAACCACCCCCAAACATCCACTCTACCCTCCCCACCCAACAAAAACCACACACTACCAATACGCCATGAACAAAAGTACTTTGTCAAAAAAAAAAAATCATAAAAACACACCTCTTGTGATTAAACCCCCCTCCACGAGCAAGTCTACCCGTGCCAATCCCAAAAACGACAGAAAGCCAGTTCCCCTAATCCCTTGCCAACTAGCCTAGTCTAGTCTTCAGTACTCAAATGTGTTTTCTCCCTGAGGTATGTCACGGCATCGCTGACATACAAAGACAACAAACACCCCTATACCTGAATCCGTCCTGCTTACGTGCTTGCATAAACTGACGTTATGTCTGCGTGAGATCCTATATCTGAAAGTGTCAGGAACTCCCCCCCCCCCCCGTAATATCATATTTCTGTTCTTAGTCTGGGCGCGCGGGGGTAAAGCTTTGTAACTCCGTCATATATGGGATGGGTGTTTTTTTCCCAAAAATGATTACGGAGGTTAATTCAAGTTTGTTTTTTTTTAGGATGAGTGCTATGTTTGGGGGGGTCAAAGCTGATGATGGTTAATGTAATACCTTTTCTAATGCACTGGTAGGCGGTATGTTGATGGGGGTGAGTGAGATTGTGCGGAGAAATACGATGAGTGGCTTTCTGAGGGCTTGCTGATGCTCGGGTGGTGGGGGGGTTTCCTTTTTTGCAAATTGGTGTTATAGCTTTTTGGATGGTGGTGATGGTGTATCGGTTGGTGGGATATTGTATTGTATTGTATGATCTTAGGAGTGGTAGGGTTGGGGAATGGAGGATGTGTGTACTATAGGTGAGGTGGGATTTGGGGTTGGTGGTTCGATTATGGTATGGTCCGGTAGGTACACATCGCATGTTAAGGTGGTGTATTCTAGTATAAGCTAGGCTTGATGTTTTGGTTGAGGGATGGGATGATGATATGCGGGGTGTATGATAGGTGTGTTTGATGGGGGTAAGAGAGATTAAGAGAGGAGTGAGGGAAATCTTTAAAAGTGGAGAAAGTACTAAAGACATCCCACACATGCCAGATACAAGAAAAGAGGAAACGGCTGCTAATTTAATTACAGAATCTTATGATACAAAAATATTCAATCTATATGCCGGACCCTATATTATAATCTAAGTATCACTTTACCCAGAACTCCGTAGGAAAAAAAAGCCTCCCTCCCCAAAACAAGAATACATATAAATAAACGCCAGTTAAAAAGATTTTCCGTATCATAACCAATCTAATTATTATGAAAAATGAAAAGAGAGAAAGAAAGAAATTACCATCCTGATTCCCCACGACCGGTGCTCAGAAGAGAAGGAAAACAAGGTGATGTTAAGCGCAGCAGGAGTTTTATCGACAAATATTTAGAACGGAAAGACTGGATGACGGCCATAGTAATCAGGATGTCCACGAAGGGGGCGCGGATCAGAAGACACATGTCTGTGTTGGGGGACACTGAGAAAGCTTACGCCTCCACGCCAGTAAATCATGCAGGGGATTCCGGCTTGTGACGGGGGCTGGGACGGGCTCCGGCGAAGCCGGCGGGCCGGCGGAGCCGGCGGAGGAGGTGGCGGAGTGGGATCCGCTGATTGCTGCTGTTCTTGGAGCAGTTTTACGATTGCTTCGTGCCCATTTGCAGTGGCGAGGGAGAGCGGTGTTCTGCCTTTGTTGTCTGGCACGCCGGGGTTGACGTCTTTCCGCTCCAGGAGTAGTTTCACCACCCCTTCATGTCCCTTCATTGCAGCCCACAAAAATGGTGTTGTGCCTTCGTTGTCTGGCACGCCGGGGTTGACGTCTTTCCGCTCCAAGAGTAGTTTCACCACCCCTTCATGTCCATTATAAGCGGCCCACAAAAGTGGTGTTCTGCCTTCGTTGTCTGGCACGCCGGGGTTGACGTCTTTCCGCTCCAGGAGTAGTTTCACCACCCCTTCATGTCCCTTCATTGCAGCACACAGAAATGGTGTTGCGCCTTTGTTTTCTGGCACGCCGGGGTTGACGTCTTTCCGCTCCAAGAGTAGTTTCACCACCCCTTCATGTCCATTATAAGCGGCCCACAAAAATGGTGTTCTGCCTTTGTTGTCTGGCACGCCGGGGTTGACGTCTTTCCGCTCCAAGAGTAGTTTCACCACCCCTTCATGTCCATTATAAGCGGCCTCCGAAAGTGGTGTTCTGCCTTCGTTGTCTGGCACGCCGGGGTTGACGTCTTTCCGCTCCAGGAGTAGTTTCACTACCCCTTCATGTCCATTATAAGCGGCCTCCGAAAGTGGTGTTCTGCCTTCGTTGTCTGGCATGTCGGGGTTGACGTCTTTCCGCTCCAGGAGTAGTTTCACCACCCCTTCATGTCCCTTCATTGCAGCCCACAAAAATGGTGTTCTGCCTTTGTTGTCTGGCACGCCGGGGTTGACGTCTTTCCGCTCCAGGAGTAGTTTCACTACCCCTTCATGTCCATTATAAGCGGCCTCCGAAAGTGGTGTTCTGCCTTCGTTGTCTGGCACGCCGGGGTTGACGTCTTTCCGCTCCAGGAGTAGTTTCACCACCCCTTCATGTCCATTATAAGCGGCCACAGAAAGTGGTGTTCTGCCTTCGTTGTCTGGCACGCCGGGGTTGACGTCTTTCCGCTCCAGGAGTAGTTTCACCACCCCTTCATGTCCATTATAAGCGGCCGCCAAAAGTGGTGTTCTGCCTTCGTTGTCTGGCACGCCGGGGTTGACGTCTTTCCGCTCCAGGAGTAGTTTCACCACCCCTTCATATCCACAATAGCAGGCAAAATAGAGTGGTGTTCGATCCATAGTATTAGGTTTGTCCGGTTTAATATCTTCTAGTCCAAGTAACAATTCAACTATCCCTTCGTTTCCATACGCAGCAGCCACTATGAGTGGGGTAACACCCTCACTATTACCCTCATTAATGTCAGAACCTTTCTCGATCAAAGCTTTCGCAAGTTCAACAATCCCGAAAGCGGAGGCAGAGTGTAGTCCACTGTACAATGGACCCAGAACACAATCAATGCGACTCTTTGGAGCCCACATGGTCTGGCAAAGTAATTTAGAGCATATATTGTCCTCGTGGTGGTCCAGAAGCGCTAGCGCAAGCGGTTTCACCTGATCTGAGAGTTCTCTTTTTGCGTGAGTTCCCCACTTCAATGAAGCATATTGGAGAAAAGGTGTGTTTTGGAGGTCCGGAACGGATCTCGGGGAAAGCTCCTTGATCTTCCGAGAGTTTAGATAAGTCAGGCAGATTTCTGCCATTGTCGAGTGAACCCTAGGAAACAGGTTTGGATGAGTAGAAAGATACTCGTGAAGCGTGAAGTGGATCAACCGTACGGTCGAAGATTCCTTGTCCACGGTGATGAGGCCTTCACAGCAGCCTAGCAATGTCCCTATGGAAGGAACGTTTTTGGGATCAAAATCTTCTGATCCTGCCTCGACTGCTAGCGCATGGCATAACTCATCCACCTGCAATGGCCGTTCCGAATGACAGATCCACATTAGAGTGGACATCGCAAGTTTCGCCTTCTCCCCGTCCTGAGCCATTATCCGTTCCAATGTTGCATTGTATGCATCTCCCACCCCTGACCCATCTGTCATGGCATTGAGCCTTCTTCGTCTCCGAGAGATTGTGGGTTCCCGCAGGACTGCCTCGATAGTGAGGGAAACTAGAAGGAATCTAAGTTTCAATCTGTTAGCTAAGAACTTGACCTAAGTTTCCGGTGCTATCGCTCCTACATACGATTCTGGGATCCTTTCTGGAATACTCTTCATAATATCTAACTCCAACTCACTATCCATCACCTCAGGAGTTCTGTCCTTCTCCAGCCTGATGCGTAGATAACTAATGATATCGTCTTCCAGTGTCTTTATTAATAAACTCGTTGCTTTTCCACCAAGTTGTCTATCAACTTCATCCTTGATATGCGGTCTTCCGTTCATGAATAACCGAGCGTTTGGCGACCTCTGGAGAATTTCATTGAGTGAATCAAGGACATCAATCCGATGTTTCGACATACATTCGTCGAGAGCGTCAACACATATGAAGGTGCGTTGTGAGCACGTGATATTGTGGAAGATATTCACAATTTCAGAAAGTTGTAGTTCTCGGCCCCCGATAACCTTTTTCTCGTCTCGAAATTTCTGCACTATTTCTTCCGGGATTATTTCCAATCCACCAAGAAGTTGTTTCAGCAAGGAGCCTAGAACGTTTGTCGCGGACTTCTCCTCCCGGGAAGCGAGGTTGAAGTAAAAACAGACGACGGCAACATTTTGTCCTCTGGCCTGGTCGCATAAAGTGTCTATTACCAATGAGCTAATATCAGGGCCTGTTAGCGATACAGTACCTCACTTTTTCTGGGGACTTTCTTCGGTACGATACCTAATATAGGTTTTGCCAACCCCTGGATCACCGTAGTAAAACAACGTCGCATTTTGAGGCTGATCAATTCCAGCAACCTCGCACCAGCTCCGAAATTCCTCCGTTTGAAGGAGCCAAGACCCTACATTTTCGACTCGGCGGGTTCGTATATCCTGATGCCATATGCGAGGCTCATATGGAGATAGCCAGGTTAAAATATCGGATTTCTCGTCAGCCCCGAGAACGTTATTCACCACGTTAATACTATTAAAGCAGTTACTGTTACCACTGAAAAAGCGAGACATTCTCCGAATTTCGGCTGCTTGAAATGTTGTAGATGATCGCTCGTTGAGGGGGTTTGTTGGTTGATTGATCTTCTGAAAGGATAAGAAAGGCGGGGCTGTTGCCTTTTGGTTCTGGGAGGCCTATCGAATCAATGCATCCTCAGTTTGTGAAACCGATATCATGCGATACCATGCTTACAGTTACCGAATTGGTAGGGCGAAGAAACTGCATCTTTTTGATCCAATGCACAGTGTGTTTGCCTAAAAAGCCAACTATGCAAAAACAACTCAGAGAAGAAAAAAATGTCGTAGGCTGTGATCAGTCTTTGTTCGAAAGTCATGATATATCAGACGCAGTTTTTTTCCTACTGTATTTGTTAGAATATACCGGTCCACCATTATCTGCCAATATAAAATTCATACTTGCATAATTTTTACCGATTGTTATTCTGAGGTGGTGTCGCTGGCATTCCCCAATGCCGAGAGTTCACACTCAACCTCCACATCCAAAGATTGCTGCATCGAGGAGAATTAGTGAGGAAATTGAGACAGTTTTCACACGAGGGCCAAAAGAAACTTTGTATTGATGTTAGTCGAACCTTATCAGTCTTCATATCTTTTCAGGTTAAACGTGGGGGTAATTTCTCCCAGAAATTTGAACCCCCTTCATATTATTATCCTAAGGTGGGGCTTTTATTTACAGTATTTTGAATTGACATCCTCCTCCAACTCATTCAGTGGTAAAGTTAGTAGTGTCGCTCTTAGTCCCAAATGGTGATCTATTCACCGGCCTTCTAGGTCGTTTGGTGCTGTCGCGACAAGGTAGTAACCGGACAAGACAGGAATTACTTATGTGTGATCTGCGTTGCAATAGCAAAAATAATTCTTGCCTTGTCCGGTTACTACCTTGCCGCAACTGTACCTGTTAACATGTTTTGATACTCACATCCTACTTATCGTCAATCCTCAACCGTACAGAAATTCATCAAGTTTTGTCACCCCCCATTACAACATTGTCGTGGAGCCTATAGTACGGTCACTGCATGATGCAAGATTTATTTGATAACTAAAGAACAAAAGCCAGCGCATGAAATACAAGCTTAAGAGAATACAGACCTGAAAAGAAAAGAAAAAAAGGCCTCACGATACTCCAAGACGATCTGGATAGCCGACGAGAAGGCTGTGTAAGCTGTGAAGCCTCATTGCAACGAACCTACTGTATTACACAAATCCGGCGCAAACGAGGTCAGTCCGAAAAACGCTGAGCTTATCACAATAGGGAATACAACATCATCACTCGAGCATTACCACACCAAACCCCTCGACTCCAACCAGTAACAGATAAAACGCCTTCATACCATATTTATCGCCAAATCCAGTAACAAAGTTTCCATGGGAACAGCCTGCGGGCGGGCGAACATCGGGGATCCTCGGTTCGTTTCTACTGCGGTGTGGTAGGACTAGGCTTGGAATGGGAGTTACTTATGGCACTTGCTGCAGGCACTGATGGTAGAAGGTTTGAGTTGTTAAATAAGGTTCGGAAAGGTGATACTGTAATGCATAGTACTCTCATTCTAACTCTGGGGGGACTCTTGCCTTTAGTGGTACGATAGTGATACCCTACTTGTACTTGTACTCGAGTAGCTGACAACCTTATTTGAGACCAGGGATTGAAGATACTGATTTTGGTTAACGATGGCCTGCTTAATTCCCCAGTCTCTTTAAAGTACCGGTACAGCTATACGATAATCTCCTTGCAGAAGGTTGTCCTGGACTATTGGCAAAACTTACCCCCGACATTAGTATTGATGTAGCCTTGTAGTTGTCTATAAAAATATTCCCTAAGAAGAAGTCCCTACTAAATTACATAGCAGTGAGTTCTACGGCGACGTGTGACAGTCTTACTCTAGACAGTACGGTACTCAATCAAAGTTCCCTAAATATCCAGATAATCCCCATCCTAAATTTCAATATCAGCATTTACTTCCATGTGTACTTCAACCTAACCCCATCCCACCTCTATCTTTCCCAACTCCATCCCCACACTCTTAATCCCAGTTGGAGAGCCAGACTCAGAACTAAAGTTATAATACCCCATCATAGCTTAGCGACAACAACCTTTCTTCCGAGGGTAAAAGTATTCAATGCCACAACCTTGGCATGAAAATATCTACAATGCCACAACACCTGGGACTAGTTTAACTCTTGATTTCCGCTTGCCTCCACAAATGTTTACACGCATGCACACATATCTAAGCCTAAGGTGGTGTGTTTCGAGGTAACTCAACAGTGCTCGTGGTACCAATCCACGGCGACACACCAGGTTGTCAGCAAATCAACAGGGGTCAAACAGAATCTTACATGCCAGAGTGGTGATACCGGAGCGGTAATCGAAATCGGAACCGGAGTCGTTTCAAGGCTCGGAGGTGGAAAGAAGGTATTGAGAACGGATAGGTGTCTGCTATCTTATTAAGGCGCGGGCAATGGCGTGCCCTCAGTCAAAGTAACCTGGCCCTTTCACGCGGTGGCGCTCGACCTGCTCGTGTAGGCCAGCACCGAAAGTACCAATGGGACAGGGAAGACAGACAGACAGACCGGGTAAGCGGATAACCTTGCCGAGGCGTTGTCATGGTAGGACGTCGAGAACGTAGGCGAATATCATCGTCATGGGAGCGGTAAGAAGGTCTACTCGAGTCGTATGCGTCATCCAACCTAGTGTGCCTTCGTGTACTGTATCGCGGAGCGCGGTCGAGTTGGTCGAGATAGACTTGAAGTCGGGGGGAAACGAGGGTTCTTATAGATTTCCATGGCGGGGGGAAACCCGTAATACTGCTTATACGGGAGGTGTGGGACAGATACGAGGTGTGCCACACCTCACAGGAAGAGGGGTCGGATGCATGTCGTGTTCCTACAAGTACCCAGCAAGAAGTACCTGAACATTAGGGGTAGGACAGGGGGATAGGAGCCAGGTTTAGGCAGGGGTTGAGCAGGGGTTGAGCAGGGGAGATACAGGGGGGTTTTATTGTGGATTCTAACAGCAAACATGCTTTTATAAAGGAAAAAAACATAGATAGATATATTAAACATTATAGAATTAAGAGATAACTCAAAGGGAAGCAAAGATAAAGATACAAAAAAAAAAACAAAAAAAAACCCTGAATCACCAGCATGTATGTCCTCCCTATGCCTGAATAATGGCCTCAATTCATTGTGGCATAGAATCTACAAAACCAAGCAGATCTGCCTCTGATATCATATCCCACTCATTCTGAATTGCGGTGGCCATTTCATCTTTTTTGTTAGGTTGAGGAGAATGTTGGTTTAGCCTGTCCTTGAGGATATACCAAACGTTTTCTATGGGGTTGAGGTCAGGGGATGATGGAGGCCATTGCATAGTTGGCATTTCATAGGATTGCCGAATGGCTTGGGTGTAGTGAGCACGATGTGCAGAAGCCCCATCCTCCATGACCCAAAGGGAATGCCCATGTCTTTGGCTTTCCCCATACCACCAGGGCCAGAGGACAAGAGTTGGGATATAGGTACAATAACTGAGAGCAGTTATTGTACCCCAATTGTTCCTATCCCAAAGGACCAATGGTGCCTTCCATCCTCCAAGAATCCCGCCCCATATCATAATGGAGTTTTTTTTTGGGAAACTTAGGGACAAGGCAACCATCCTCATACTCCTCCCCTGGGTGCCGGGTTACCCAGGTTCTTCCACTGGTACCAGACAGCCAGATATAACATTCATCTGTCCAGATAGCCTGGCGCCAATCCTCCAAGGTCCAGTGCTGATGTGCTTGAGCAAACTCAAGCCAGAGTCTCCTCTTCCAATCATCAAGAAGAGGTTTTTTCCAGGCAACCCGCCGTGCATATCCTTCCTGCCTAAAGGCCTTCACCTTCACCAATGTTCAGTCACAGGCCTGAACACTATAGAGTGCTGCAATATCAGTGAAAGGCATCCGTCGATGTGCAGCATTCATTGTTGCTGTTGCAACCAACCTCTAGCGAGTTGGAGTATCAATAGAGAAAGGACGTCCTTTTCTCTTCTTTGGGGTTGCAGGAGCATTGCAGATATTATGGACAGTTCCTAGACTCAGGTTCTGGTCCTCTGCAATTTGACAAAGTGTCCAACCAGCCAAAAAGCATAGGGCCTGGACATTGCACCTTTTTTTATAAGATGTATCTTCATTGTGGATGACTGGCATAGTGATCTATAAGCTGGTAAGTACTAGTTACATTCCTCTCTGGACCATCTTTACTTACCTTTTAGAATCCTTATTTCAGCTTTTTACAAGGTTTGATTGGATTCTGGTGATGCAAAAACAGAGTAGAATACAGAATATCACCCCTTTTCTTCCATTCTATATACTAATTATACTACCTACAGTGGCTTACAGGGATTTTTTTATATACTTGGCGGTGGCATCCTAGTGCAACCATACTCACCCCTGTGTTCAGGTACTTCTTGCTGGGTACTTGTACGTGGCTTGCAGGTGCACTAATGCAGGGAATCGTGATCGAGGTTAATCCCTGTACGTCTAGGGACCGGGCACTAATTTTCAACAGGGGTCTAACGGTGCGGTTCAAGCATGCCTGTTCTGCAACCATCTTTCCCGAAAAAGTGACCGGGATGATCCTGGTATGGAAACGGGAACCATCCTGTCTGCTTACTGTCGACCGAAAAAGGGCGGGAGTAGGCGCGTTCTCAGACATTTTTGTCGAAGAAGAAACTGAATCCCCCCACGGCAAAATTGTCTGATCACGTGAAGGAGCCAAAGGTGGGTTAGTCGCGTCTTTTGTCCAACCGGGTGGACGGATCCGTTCTGTATTTTTAAACTTTCCAAACCGGGGTCTAAAATGCTTACAAAACAGGCAGGCCCATCCCTCCGGTCTTTCCGAACTGTACAGTACTGTATATCATTACGAATGAGCTAAAGGATGTATGGAAGGTATTTCTTCGGACGGACGAACAGATAGTTGGGTTGCTGTATTTTATGTTCCGGCAGGGCCGATGATCGGGGGTTGTTTATTACTCGTATAATGTTGTGTGGTATGAGATGGAGTGGGGTTTTGATGGGATGGTTGGAGGGGAGTAATTTTTGATATTTTATACGATAACGTTACTTGTAGAACTGTGATACGCTTGGCTTGGGCATTCTGGTGACCCGGTAAGAGGTCCGGTAAGATACCGGTAGTAAGTGCGGGGAGAAGTGGAACTCTGCCCGATTGGGGGGTGGGGAGTGCTGGGGGAAAAGTATGATTACTCGAACAGTCCGTGGATTATGTTGTGCTGTATGATACCATTGTAATCTCCTGGTAAGCTTGAGGAGAGTTATCGTAAGCTACGGTCCAGTATTGATTATTGAAGATTTTACCTGTATTACTGGTGCGAAATCCTCTTCTCCATGATAGAAGAGTATCGCACAGTAGTGAGCATCTTGCGATATCGCTGTTGTACCAAATTAACTACACTACCGTACTGGTACTCGGGTACTGTTAGTTGTGTTGTGACATCAGCCCTGCGACCTTACTCCTACGAGTGGAAGAGACTCCCCACACAACCACCAACTTCCAAAACTACCTTCCGGATATAAATATTTCCCACGCAGACAACTGGATGACCACTTCGACTTCTACAAGTATTGCAAGTTATATGTGTGAATGTGGGGCATGCGCGCGGGGCTTAGTGGAACGAAAGAGAGGGGGGGAAAGGAAGAAACGGGCTTGGAAAAATTAAAAAATGAGAAAAAAAAGAAGGCAGTATGGCAGGCAAGGATGAGCTATTCAAATCCGGTGCTTGACCTGCCTACTCGTATTGTGCATAACCGGCAGAAAGAAAACAAACACCCGGGAAGTAAGGCATGGTGCACTATAGGGAAAGCACTCATCCTCGACCCCGGATTCCAGAAAGTGAAGACTTAGATATACAGTACCAGCCCGACAATCCCCCGGATATAAAATAAAGCACCTATCCCCCGCCTTTCCCCACCCCTTCCCTCCCTCCCTCCCACCCTAGGCCACAGCGCGGATCTCCACCATGGCAGAATACAACGCCAAAACCTCGTCGCTGGACGAGAAAGACAAGCATGGAGAATACCTGGAAGAGGCAGATCCGGATGCAGGATTAAGCGATGCAGAGAGGGCCGCTATCGTTCGTTCTTCCCCATTCCATACGAGTGTGACTTCATGAAGAGACTAATATGCGATGAACAACGACGACGAAATAGGATAAAAAACTCGTCCGGAAGTTGGACATGAGGCTTATTCCATGGTTATGTCTTCTATACCTCGCCTCATTTTTAGACCGTGAGACACCTGCCCGTCCATCTATCAAAATTGTAGTGAATGGATGAACGAATGGGTTTGACTAAAAGAGGATTTTTTTTATAAGGAACCAATATTGGCAATGCCAAAATCGAAGGACTTATCCATGATCTTGGAATGACGAACGGACAGTATAATGCTTGTCTTACTATTTTTTTTGTATCGTATGCTGTGTGTTACCCCCCTCCCGAGTTATGTCTTTGAGGCTGACTTTGGAGAAAAGCTCTTCGAACCAATCTCGAATATTCTCCTGAAGCGGATAAGGCCGAGAATTTATATCCCGTTGATTATGGTTCTCTGGGGGATTTGTATGACGTTCATGGGGTTTTGTCATAATTTTTCGGGGATGATGGCTGCTAGATGGTTTGTTTCCCCATGCAAGAGCTCGTATTCTCTGTTTTCTTTTTTCCCTGCGTGGCATAGTTGGAATTGACAGTGGTTTTTCGCGCGTTGTAGGTTTTTGGGATTGACTGAGGCCGTGAGTTTTTTTTTACCTGTCTGATTTATGTTATGAAATGTCACTCATTGGGCGGTATTTCGGTTGGATCAGGGTCTTTTTCCGTGAGTTTTCTTCCATTAACTTTAATTGGTCTACTCTTACTGAACATTGGGTGGGTGGCAGAGGAGTTAATTACTACCTATCCTGCTGGTATAAACGCCGAGAATTCGGTATCCGTGCCGCAATCTTTGTATGTGCCCTACTAAATTCCTTCGCAAAATCATTGCCCCCACTAATATATTCCCAGTTCTCCGCCGCCGCTGTCTCCGGCTCCTTCGGCGGTCTCCTTGCAGCCGCGATATCCAAAATGGACGGAGTAGGCGGTAAGCGTGGTTGGGCCTGGATCTTCGTAACTTCCCCCCCCTCCCCTCCTCCTACCCCCAAGCTAAACCCCCCCACAGATCCTCGAAGGCCTCGCAACAGCCCTCATAGGAGTAATATCCTTCTGGGTAGTAGTCGACTTCCCAGACGACGCCAAATTCCTCTCACCGGAAGACCGCGCAAGAGTCCTCCGTCGCCTGCGCGACGACCAACAATCCTCGGCAGAACACGAAGACTTCAAAATGCTCTACCTCTGGCAAGCCCTCAAGGACTGGAAAACCTACACGGGGATGCTAATATACATGGGTGTGGACGGTTCCCTCTACGCATTCAGTCTCTTCCTGCCCTCCATCATCAAGGAGATGGGCTACTCGGCCACGCGCGCGCAATTGATGAGCGTGCCGCCGTATGCTGCTGCGTGCATTCTGACTATTCTGATCGGTTGGTGGGCGGATAGAACTAATCGTCGGGGGTTTTTCAATATCGCTACTTCGCTGCTCGGTGTTGTCGGGTTTAGTATTCTGCTTGGGTCGAATTCAGCTGCGCTCAGTTATGTCGCGGTGTTCCTTGGCGCGCTCGGCATTTACCCGTGTATTCCGAATACGATTACCTGGGTGTCGAATAATGTCGAGGGGGTGTACAAACGCGGAGTTACGCTAGGTTTCGTCATTGGCTGGGGCAATCTGAATGGAGTTATGAGCAGTAATGTTTATAGACAGGTGGATGCGCCACATTACAGGCTCGGCCATGGGGTCGTGTTAGGATATCTTGCGATTGGATTGCTGGGTGGGAGTGTACTGAATTGGCTGCTCCTCAGGAGGGAGAATGAGAAGAGGAGAGGTGGGGAGAGGGATGTTTGGGTGCAGGGACTTGATAGGAAGGAGATAGAGTATCTGGGGGACCGGAGGCCGGACTTTCTGTATACTTTGTAGATTTGTGGAAGTATGGGGATATAGTATTCTAATGAGATATGGATTATGTTTGTTTGTTCATTTTGTGTGCCACATTGTGCTTTTTTTTCCACACAAAATCTCACTCAAATTCTCCCGTCATTTAAAGTACAATATTTCCTAATCCAAGCCGCAAACCTCCCATGCGCCGAATATTAGAAACCTGCATTAATGCTACTAGAAAACTTGAAGTGATCCACTCCGTGACCTCATTCCCAAGTACCGCCAGACTCCCGTGACCATACGCAGGCAGCGATCATTCCCAGATTCCCAAACCTAACCAACTTCTCCAGCAGGTTTATCCTCGTTTACTCAAGGGGTTAGTTTACCAATCGATTAAACCCCCCTGTGCCCCACCAACGTTAGATATTCAACACCTACCAATGAATCCACAAGTTAATCTAGAATCCATACAACCGGCCGCGGGATCACGGGATATACTCAGCGTCATGCGCGAAAGCCAACAAGTGGATTTTATCCTCTATTGCCGAAAGGTATCACGGGCGCAGAGACAGAAGCGAACAGATATCAAAAGAGAAGAGAAAGAAAGCGATGCCTAGAGACACAGCAGGATTATACACATGACCCAAGCAGTCACAAAACATCACTCGTAACGGCAGCTACCAAGAAAACGCAAACCCCCCCACGCCCCGGGCCAACCCCCATTAGAATTCCAACCCAACCTCCCTACCAATCATCAAAACAAAAACCCCTCCTCCAAAAAAAACCCCGACAGTATCTAAAAAAAAAAACACAAAGTATCGCCAAAACCACCATTACAAAAAAAAACATCAACTCCAACACACCGCTGAACCCCGCCTAGTACCCGCGAGCACGAGGCGATCTCCGGCATCATACCCTTTTTCAAAAAAAAAAAAAAAAACCAAGAGAGGTAAGACACGTTATCCCAGAGACCGGGTAGGTAGGTGTGCAGACTATTCCCCCCAGGCTCGATGGCGGGGAATAAGAATTTCACAACCAACCCATCAAAACCCGTCGCGTAAGTTGGAGTGATTATTTATGAACCTTTTTCGGAGATGAGTGAGTGAGTGAGTGAGTTGCAATGTTTCCGCGGTATGGCGAGAAATGGGCGTATAAATAATCACTGGTATGCGCGTTCTCGCCGTCGCTGTGGTCTCGCTTTGCTGGGGATTACTGTGTATGGATGTTTCATAAAGGATTGGCGGATTGGGGAGGCGCTGTAGAATGAATGAATGGGTGGGGTGGGGTTCGTGATGGTGATTGGAGTTGCATGTATTTTATTCCAAAGTAGCCAAGAAAGAAAGAAAGGAAGGAAGGAAAAAATGGATACATCTCGTTACAACAACAAACAAAAAGTAACTATCGGATCAAAGAAGCACCCCGTGTGTGAGGGGAGCAAGAAGAATCCCAACAAAACCCCCATGCTTAAAGACTATAAAAAAGAAAGAAAATGCTAAAAAAAAAAAAAAAAAGCCCATCAAAGCACCTCCCCCTCCCAATCAATCCCAACCCCACAAAGCACATTATCAACCTCAACTCCCCACCGTCTCCTAATCCCCTCGACGCACTCCTTCGCTCCACCTCCCACAATTCCCTGGACATTATCCAGCCAACGCAACCACTGCGCCATCGCATTCCCCGCGACATTCTCAATCCAGCGAACCTCGCCGGGTAGTCGCTCCAGCGCGAGTAAATCCCCAGACCCCAAAAAGCCCAATTTCCGAATCCCCTCCATCCAATTCTCCTCTCCGGACATGGCAAGCGCGATGCCTGCGTGGACGTACTTGCGCACGGAGGACTTGCGCTGTTCTTCGGTGCCGACTACGGCAGAGCGGTTCAGTGCGGTGGCGTAGCGGGAGGCGATTGTATGCAAGAGTTTTCTCCAAACTGCTTTCGTAATTTCTTGTTGAGAGAGGGTGCGATCGTGGGTTTTTGCAAGCTTGGTCATGAGGACGAAGCCTTCCATGGGATACTTCCAGACAAGGCTGTCCTCGCCCCTCAATGGGCGGAGGAGGACGGCCGAGACCCAGGCTCCGACCGAACCGCGATGATCGTCACCCGCGACCTTGACTTCTTTCATTATGATGTCCCGTGCGTACAGGAGACCTGCGCGGCGTTGACGGTTCTCTTCGCTGCCATCTTGCGCGGACCATTTCTTCTCCAGGCAGTCTTCTAACACGGCTAGGAAGAGAACCGGCAGGAGGGGGGATGCAGTCGGGTTGTTGGGAGGACCGAGCGCAGAGTGTAGGACGCTGCGCCATACCGCGTCATTGCGAGACCAGGAGACGAGCGGGAGAGTTGCTGTTGCCGTTTCTCGAAGTGGGGTTTCGCGCTGAGCGACGAGGAGAGTGCTGCAGGCATGGCAGCACATCCAGCTTGAGACTACGTCGTTGCAAGGTGTTGAGCCGAGGGCCAGGGGGAAGAGGAGGGGAACTAGTGGTGTGGTTGCCGTGGGACGTTTGAAGAGAATGGAGAGGAGGACGTCGGATTCATAGCAGAGACTGCATTCACCTTTGAATGCGCCTGTGGTGTCCAATGGTGGTGGCGGTGGTGGCGGTGGTGGTGGTGGAGCAGTTTGGCGGGGAAGAGCTTGATTAAACGGGACATTAGCTCTTGGGGCATTCATGGCGGAAGGCATTGGGGATGCAGAGGTTAATGTCGCGCCGCTAACACCGCTGCGAGTGCCGCGAGCCAGAGATTCGAGAGCCGCCTCAATTGTGATGTCTCTAGAACTTCTTGGCGAAACTGGGAAATAAGGGGGCGAAGCGTATTGTTGTTGCTGTTGCTGCTGCTGCGAAAAGTCCCCACTCCTTCGCCTATGAGCTTCGCGGAGCTCTGCCCTCAACGCATCAACGTTTGTGCCAGTCCCCCCACCGATGTGCGCCCCCCCCAAAGCTTGTGTAAGCTGCTGCACCGACTGCGCTGCTCGGCTACCAAGCCCTCCCCCACCTGCACCTGCACCCACATCTGTCCGCGACCCAACCACAGGAGTTTGATTCCTTTCCAACCAATTCCTCGCATTCGCGCTCTGTCCTTGAGCCTGCGCATTCAAAAGAATACTCTGCAAATGATTTTGATTGCCCAATAATTCAGCCACCCGTGCATCGCTAAGGTCCGTATCGAAGAGCGTAGTAAAATTCACTCGAAGGCCATCCGACAAGGCAATCTCTGCGGGCGACAACTCCAACGGCGGGGGAATAATCAAGTCCTGAAACGAAGTGCTTGGATGAATAGTAGGCAAGTCCGACCAAGTGGTATTATCACCAAGCACCACGGCCTCGACCTCGGCCCCGCCCTCGACTGTGGCGGTGTTGAATCCTTCAAAACACCCCTTTGCAGCAAGCACATAGCACCGACCGTGCAGCTGCACATCCTGGAATAACAAGGCCGAGTGCGGCACCGCCGCGAACGGTGACAACCCCACGGAAATATTACACTGCGCGGGCATCAGGTTCTCCGTGTTTCCGAAAACCACCACTACAACGGGCACCCCATGCATGCTCTCCTGTGAAAGCTGGTATGAAAACCGTTGCACCTCCCATTCATTAATATCCCCGTCCGTTAGCAAGAACCATACTCCCGAGGAGCGCAGCGCCGCCAAGTGCGGTATCGAGAGCAGTAGGGAAACCGGATTCGTCCCACCCTTACCTCTCAGAGAGCGCAGATCCGTTAGCCTGCACGGCGGTTTGGCTCTGTGATTCCATGGGAGGATGTGCGTGTTTTGCTGGCTGGTTTGCGGGAGTTGGTGGATTATGCTGTTCATGAATTCTGTTTCTGTCCATAGGATTCTTCCGGCGGTGGAGCCACTCACGTCGACTGCGAGCGTGATGTTGCATTGTGAGAATGGACGGGGGGAAGTAGGTCGCGGTGCTGGAGGTGGTTGCTGCTGCTGCTGCTGTTGTTGTGAGGTTGACATCGGTGGAGAGCTAGGACCTGGAGCTGCATTATGAAATCCTCGAAACCCCGCATGTGATTGCTGTGTCGGTGGTTGTCCGGCCGCTCTCGGAGCTTGAAACGATCCCCTCGAACAATTCACCCGGTGCTGTTGCTGTAAACGCGAAGCACCCCAACCGCCAACCGGCAACGCAGGTGGTAAACTCCCCAAATTCGAGGGCCCCCCAGCATTTAACGAAGAACTGCTATCGCTGTTGTTATTATTCGCATTAAATCCCGGGAACCACTGCCGGCCCGCATCCGGAAGTGGGTTCAACAGCGGATTCGAAATATCTGCACTCCCCCCACTGACAGCTGGAGTCTGCGATTGCGGACTTTGCGGAGTATCCGTCCCTTCCCCTTCACCTCCACCCCCGTCCGCCAGCTGCCGCCAGTAAGACTGTCGATGTGACATCCTCTCTCCTACAAAAAAATCACCTTCCTAATACCCAACCGACCCGATCGTCCGTTCAGTTCAGCACTGTACTGTACAATAGTATAAGTTAAAATATATCCAACTTGTACACTTTCCTTCCTTTCCTTTCCTTTCTTTCCCTCCCTCCTTCTTTCCTTCACTCCAAAGGGGAATGCAAAATCAAGGGTGCAACGGGGGCTTTTTATAACGCGGGGTGGTAGACAACCATCCGAGGCTGAGTTTGACTCACTCACTCCTCACACTTTCTTGTATGTTACTCGTATATGCAAAGATCGCCCCAACTTACAGGGATGTGATTGGTTAGTCAATGCATAGCAAAAAAAAAAAAAGTGCGATTTTACTCATAGAGCACTTCTCTCCTCTGAGTCTTTTGTCACTCGAGTACTGTACACTCTATCATACCGTATGAAAGAAGAAAAACTGCGTCAAATCAAAGAAAAGTTTTAATACGGACTGGACTATGATACCATAGACCATCACAACACACACCATACGCTACCGTACACACCAATAATAACTCTTAATCAATCAATCAATCATGTTGGTATCAAACCCATACATACCAAGTACTATTCTCCAAATTTTCGGTCAGCGCATGTCCACCCACGAGTATCTATCTATATCAACAGCGAGCGCATCGACCCGCACGTACCGACACTATAACGAGTACTGTACTCATTCCACCACCGCAGAAGCTTTTACTCTATAATAATCGCAGTCTAGTCCCCAGCACATACCATGACCACGTTTCAAATACTGCCCTTGGATATGCCGTATAAAATCTCGCCATCTCCGCAAGGCCTCTGATCCCCGGATTCAGAGACAAATGCTCTCGAGAAGGATTAGTGCGGTATAGCATGAGTCATTTGGACGTGTTGGATCTCATCAACTGGTTTTCGTGATTCCGTTAACTGGCCAAACTAAGCCTATTGTGGGCTAATGCCGCCATCTGCGGCCTGGCGGAGATGGTGAATCGCAAGAGATTTTACGGTAGTACCTTACCGGAGCCTACTTGTACTGTCCTGTGCCTCACGTAGTCGTCCATCATATACCGACCGTGGTAACAAATCTCACTTTAAAATATCTGAAACGGTCGCACGATGCGTAGTCTGTACCTGAACTATATCATACCTTACTTAACCATTTCATAACGTGTTTCCGCCTGCCTATTTCAAAAGATAAAAAAGTGCCCTTATATGAAACCAATTTTGGAAATGAAGGGTGCTGTAACTGAGGGTGGTTGCATTCATTTTTTTTTTTTTTTCATGCCTTCTGCGCAGTGAATCACGGATAATCATTCGCACTCCGGGACAGCATGGTTTTGCCCGGGAAAAAAAAAAAAAAAAAAAAAAAAAAAAAAAGAGTGACGATTGACTTCAGATTAAGCTAAACTAGTAAAAAAAGCAAACAAAAAAAATTTATTGTGAACAGCAATGAAAATACAAAAAAATAATCTATCCAATAGTCCCCCTAGGCTGCAACTTGACCTTCGCGGCATCGTAGTATAGGTCAATTAGGCAGCTAGCACTCCAGGCTTGCGTGGGACTAGAGTCATAACAGATTTCTCCACCTTTATTCGTCAACTCTGTCAGGCCAGCCCAAGGGCTCTCGTTGATAGCCTTGCGACATCCGTCCATGCGGCGATTGATCTGCTGGAGTGTTTCGATGTTGGGCGGGTTGAAGGTGAGAAGTGCGCGAAGGTAGAAACCCGTTGGCCACAACCACTCAGGGCCTTGGTGGTAGTTACGACCTTTCGAAGTTGCGAAATCATCGTTGTCCTCACCGTTGCGATAATAGGGGCGGTAGTTTGGATCTGCAGGGCTGTTTTTCGTTAGTCGGTTATCAAGTCAAAGTTAGGCAGCAAGGCTCTTCTTGGCTTACTCAAGCGTGGCCATTCCGGTTGGCCCTCGGAGAACCTCATCGGCTATCTCAAGACATCCAATTGCATGTTCAGGCACAAAAAGATCTGGTGCTACCGTCATTGCGATCGCAAAGTTGGGTCTGAATTGGTAGTCTTCATACTCTTTACCTCCACCGTAGAGATCCTTATAGATTCCGCGTCTGCTCGCAAGCTCGGGCTTGGTAGTATATTTGGAATCTTCCGCCGGATCCTTTGGAATATAGTAGAGCTTCTCAAAGTTCTTCTTGAGCAGGTCTGCCCACACGGCAAAAGTGATGACTTTTCCTTCACTGGTCTTTACACTGTCCCATTTGTATAGCCCCTTCGTTTTCAGCCCAGCCACCCACTTTAGTGTGCTATACAATAGCCCTGTGATTTCAATTGCTGCTCCGTCTCGAGGTGTCCCTGTTTAACAATATTAGCTTCTAATTCTCATTTTTAACAAATATCAACATACCCGGAACTCCTTTATTGCCAGCCCGCTCACTCTCCCCCATCTTGTCCATCCATGTTCCGCAGTTGAATTGGCTTCCTCCTTTGATTATTCCAGTAGTCCAATCTGTTTTGACACTGACGGTGAAACCTTCCCATTTCATCTGACTATCCAGGCCTGGCCCAGCATTCGCTTCCTGGAACTCGAAACCCAAGGCATGTCTCTCGAGCGCCTCTTGGATGATTTCTCCAATAGTGCTCTCTCGGCTATACGCCCGCGGGTCGTCATGGTTGAAGTAGGTATCGTCGAATGGAAGGAATCGCCGTTTGACCTTTTCCTTAAGAAGCTCAAGTCCGTTGGGAACCATTTTAGTGTAATCTTGAACAGCCTGAAGATAGAACCATATACTGTCGCGAGCGTTGTATCTAGGCTTCCTTCCGCCATCCAGGAGGTTGGGAATCATTCCATGTTTAAGAACCGATCCGAAAGCCAAAATGTGCTCCTTCGCATCCTCATACCTCCCAGTTGCTAGATAAAGACCACGAATGGATATGAAAACATCCCTTCCCCAGCAACGCATGTAGTCGTATGAAAAATGTGGCAATCCGGCGGCTATGCACGCAACCTTCTTATCGGGCCATAGAGAAGTAGAATTCATGAGACTGCACGGTGATGTTAGAAACGAATAAATTTAAAAAGAAGGACCAAAACAAACCCAGTCATTTGCAAGGATACCAGTGACAACCCCTTCAAAAATGCTGTTCCCTCCTGGATATCCTCAGTGAATAAGCTTGTAGCCCTCTCGACAGCAGCGTTATATGCTGTTTGTACAACCAAGGCAAAATATCTCGGCAGCAAGGAACCCGGAACAGATCTGACCCGATCAAATCTTTCTTTCAACCATTTGGCAGGTCCAGCAAGCCCCTTGTTACCACGGGCTTCAAGTCTCTCCAACCTACCCACAATGTAGTCAAGTGCCCACTGGCCGTCTCTAAGATGCTGACAAATGGGATGTGCAAGATCATTGTTCCGGATAACGTCCTTCAACACCGACCACCATCCCTGAAGTCCTGCGTAAACCAGAGCTCCGTACCCAGGAATGTTATAGCATCCATCTTTATTATCACTAGAGTCCTTTTCCTCCGGCTCACAGCGATAGAGCACAAAATTCAAGTCCACAAAACTGGTATTGGCAAATGCCTCCTCAGCACCGCTGGTAACGAACTGGACCAATGATTCTCCATCCATTCCGGGAATCCAGGTTTCGAGCAGAGCGATACTCCCGGGCGGGAATTTTTCTGGCACGGTAATGGTGGTTGTATTTCCGTTCTCCTCAATCTTCGGGTTTTCCACATCTGCAAGCTTGGCCGGTAATCCGGTAAGATGGTCGGGCTGGTCGAGAACTTTCTCCTTCGCTTCGTCGCTGCCATCTGCCACTAGGGTCCAACTTCCAATAACCTTAACCCTAGTTCCTGTAACGGTGATCGGGTTAAAGTCGCCTCTGTGATCACCGGGGCCAAAAGCGGTATGCGCTATCAGAAAATAGCCCTTGTGGCTCTTAGGATGTACTCTGTGGACCGTAACATATTCTCCCTCGTGGTGAACATGCATCTCCGTGAACCCATCTTTTCCCATCTCAGTGTGGATCCGATTGAGAAGACTCTTAACTCTCCCGATACCAGGAGTTTGTTCGTCAATCTTTTCCGGCGGTGGATAGTATATCCTTGGCTCTGTAACTAGATTGAGTAGTTTTGGATAGATTTCGTCGTACCCCATCACAGAACCAATACCGCAATCGCACATTGCAACCAAAGCACCGTTCGGCAGTGTATCCTGAGGGGTTCTCTTCTGGGTGGGTGTTTCATTATCGTGAGTGCAGTCCATGAAAAGAGCATGAATTGGGCTTGCCGTCACAGCTTTGATCACTTCTCTACTATCACTGGCCCCATTGACTTTCGACTTGCCGGAAGATGCATTGGAAGCGGAACTCCCTCTGACTACGAGCTCCTGCCTCAAGCTTCCGATCGGCTTTCCACCATGCCTATGCACAAGTCTCGAGAGTTCTCCTGGACCCCATGCAACCATTGCTTCACGAACAAGACTTCCGAGCCCTAGGTGCTCAACAAATTGTCTATCCTCGTGCTCACTCCCAGTAAAAAGTTCGGCGACAACATATAGATCCTCTCGAACTTCTCTCGCGACGTCGAGAAGGTACTGTCCGACGTGGATGGGAGTGGAATGACAGTTATCGATACGGAAGCCATGGAAACACCGCGCCATAAGTTTGGTATAGTCAACCATAAACTGCCACAAGAACGGACTATCTTCCGGCTTATCACCAAATCTTAACTTCACACAGTCACCCCATACGATAACTTCTCTTCTCAGGTAAGATCGTGATTTCGGGCCAGCAAAGTCCGCAACATTGTTCCAAATCCATCCATTGTTGGCTAGTGCCAGACTCTTGGGATCGTGCTTAGCGGTTATCTTGTTCTTTGGTAGTCGGGTGAAGTAGGTTTCGATGATCGGGCTCTCCTCAGTTATCTTGCCCATCTTCGGGCCGTTCGAGTCTAATCGGAGGTAGGTGATGCGATTGTAGATCTGTTCCAGGATTTCAGAACAATCAAGGTCATATTCCTTATAGAATGGAAGATTGATCTCGTCAAGAACTTTAAGAAGAGCTTGTTTCGCTTCCTCAGTCTGCTTGGCATTCTTTGGGTCGTATTTTCCGCATACCAAAGTGAGGAAAGCCGCACCTATCTCAGGGTCAATTGTCCGGCTGTACCGTGATCCAAGTGTATGGGCTCCGTTGAGTCCATTCTTGATAAGAAATTGTGCCTTTTCATGCAAGGATAGGTCTGCCTTAAATTCGGACAGATCAACACGTCCCGAACTGGTCTTCCCCGAAGTATATGCCTCAATAACAGAATCTGTAGTGGTCTCCACGTTCACAACATAGAACTCCCAAAGTCTAAGTGCCCCGATAACATGAGTCTTGACACCGTCCATAAGCTCCAGTAAAGCCTCTTTTGTCTCAAGTTCAGCAGGAAACCCTAGTGCTTCGAGGTGATGGCCAAAGTCCAAAAGAGCGGTGTCAAGTTCATACGCCGCTTCGAGCCAAGGTGCAGTCACCAAATTATAACCAGCTTCCGGGTGACTCTCCAACCAAAGAGAATTGTGGGCAGTGTGATTCCAGACGACATCGGTCAAACTGAGGAGTCCATGTTGCTTCTCCATCTGATCAATAATCAACATTACATCCTCGGTACCATTCGGGAATGCTTCCGGATCAAATGCGAGCTGATCGTATATACTGTACGGCGAATTTGATTCACCCCGGTGCATCATTGGAGTGAAATGAACCATATTATACCCCTTCTCAGCGATATATTTCATGTACCCATCCCATTTTTCAACGGGGCCGAGCCATTTCGAGACTACCGAGAAACAAGATAGGGAATCGAGAGCTAGCGGTTCGCTGTTTACCGAGAGGCGTGCAGCAACGGTAAACCAATGAGTGCCGGTTATTGCAGTGCCGGGTGACTTTGTTGGTGATGATAGTTCTTTTAGTGATGGCAGAGGATTATAGGTGATGTAATAGCAAAAGGTACCCGGTAGAGAAATGGGGATGTCAATGTGAAGAGTGCGGGAGAACGAAGATGTGAGTCTGTGATGATGGATGAATATTAGCATCAATTGGAGATCGTCTCAACACTGATTCATCCGTTTCAACATCGGTAGTTCTATCAGGGCGAAACAATCACCCGTAACCGCCGTAGCCCCACATACCGAAAAAGAGACAATCATTGGTTTTGCAAAGGAAAACGGAAACGGGAGACAAACTTGAATTCTCTAAATTTATTTCTTCCAAATTTTTCACCCTTGGCAGGGACATTGGTCCACAAGCTCCCATTGCGAGCTACCGAGCTCGCACCCTCAATAGTGATTCTCAAAGTATAAGGTTCCCGTGGGGGAGGAAGACCAATATGATCACCGGCAATATCAGGGGCACCAGTATCGGTGAGGGGAAGCATATAAACAAGAGGAGGAGGAGGAGCCATTGTTGTATATGAGTGTAAGAATGGTGAATTGAAAGAAGAAGAGTGAAGAGAATGGACCAAGAGGCTAGATGAAAGGTGGGTAGATTGATGAAGGGGGGGGGGGATGGGGATGGGGATGAGGAGAAGGACAGAGGGGGAGTAATTTCAGAGATGGATGGAGGGGAGAGAGGATAGATAAATGAAATGGATTCGAAGGCTTGAATGCATGAACTAAGCGCACTACCAAATATTATTCTACATTAAACGTACAAAGTGCGGAGGAGGGGTGAGGGAGGTGAATGCTGCGGGAGTAACAGTTCGGGTGAGGGGTGGTGAGGGATAAACATCATATGCAACGGGTATCAAGTAAACAGGGAGGGAAATCAAGAGATGGCTCACTCTCCCGGTTGGATGAGGGGCAACTTGGGAACAATCAAAGGTAGAAGTATGACAAGGATCGGGTTTCTACATATGCATCGTCAGTGATGCTAACGATGCGGGCATGAATTAGCCTGGTAAAAAATGGATAAGGGAGCTCTCAAGTGGACGAGGGGCAAGAAACATGAAGAGAGGGCGGATGAGATACGAGTGTAGTAGGGGTACAACAGAGTGAAGTAAACTACATGCTATATTCGTACTGTGAAGTGCATTCTGCGATAACACGCACAGATAAAAAAATGTGTGACAAGTGGGGAGGGGAGAGATTAGAGAAGAGTGGAGGGGAGGAAGAGATGGAGAACGAACCAAACATGTCAATTGTAGTCACGTAGCTTATCGCTTGAGAAGGAGAGGACGGCAGAGTGAGTTGAGTGTGGTTGATCAGGAGGGGAGGGAAGGATGTGGTTCGGAGGGGTAAATTCGAGTGAGATAAACATGAGAGGGGGGAAAAGCTCTGCAACTACCCGTTCCATTTGTGTGACGTATGCGTAGCAAGGCGAAGTTTGGTCCAATCCAAAGCCCGTCCTTGTTATGCTGCCCTACTCTGCTTGTATGATATACTGTACTGTGCGAGTAACGGTCCGGTGTTTCTCCTTGCAAATTATGCAGTCCAGCTGTCTTCGGATGTCCGTACAAGTGTATGTGACAACCTCCAAAACATCCTTGAAGTTCAATCTTCAACTTTCCTAGTCACAATGTGAACTTGAGTTTAGCCTTGTGACTGTTGAGACTGGAGGCTGAGTGGTCGAAGCTTTTTCCTGGACCATCTACCGATCTCCGAGTGCATCTGCTGGGAAACTGGCCCGAGCATGGAGCAAACCTCTCATTCCAGCCTGATCCCAAGACACGCGCCAATTGTGTTCCTGACTAGATGCAGTGCAATTCTCAATTGCTTGTATAACACCCTATAAGGCTGCGCGGCTCTCCTTATCTCATGTAAACCCCTCCATTGTCCTCTTCTCGTCTCCCTCTTTACATTTTCTCGCCCCTCATTAACCCCCCCACACCGCTCAACCTCCTTCATAATAAGTGTTATTCTTACTCCTCTCAGTGGTTTATCCCCACTACACTCTTGACCCCACACCCCACTGTACAAAAAGTGGCTTCTTCTGAAATTTTACTTTCCCGACCGATTCAGTCCTCGTCAACACCTCATACACCCCTTACACCCCCCATTCTTCACTCAAGAAGCAAGAGTTTTCCCATCTATACTATGAGCCAAGAAATTAGAATGAATTCCACCCTCCCTTATCCTTACAGCGAGGAATCATCCGTTCCATCGGCGAGCACTTCATTGTTTGTGCATGCTGAATCTCAGGGGAGCCAGTCAACGAGTGACGATTCAATTCATATTTCAAATGATTCCCGTGATATTGTTGATCAAGACAAAAAGCAGAAATACCTCCCACGTGCTAATGAGAGCAACAGCAGTCTCGGAAGTGGGGCCAGTTCCTACCGTTCTGTGTTTGGCTCCTCTAGCTCAGATCATATTCCTCAGACCGATCATACACCTGCTCCTGAGAACCTGACTAGGCGCTCTATAACCTTAAGACAAGCCAATCCAATTATTAGGCATAGCCTCAGGCTTCCGGATGAAACTTTTGCTCGCGTACTTTCATTCCTGGACCACCGTTCATTACTCTCTGCCAGGTTGACGAGCAAATCGTGGAACGATATATGTGTAGAGCACAAATTGCTCAAGTTTCCTTCCGTTTATCGACTTCCCGTTGAATTGGTACAAGAAATTCTCGGTTCTACCTCACCTCTTTCCTTCAATGTATCCAGGCACGTATGCAAGGCATGGTATCTCTCTGCCCTGGAACCATTTCTTCTCAAGCAACAACTTGAAGCGCTTGGCTTCCATAATGCCGAAGCTTCAGTGAGAGATTCCCGAAATTCTCGTTACCTGGTCACTCGGTTATCCCGCGAGTGCTCGTTAAGTCCGAGCAATTCTAATGGCAGTGGTCTCCGAAACACCGCAATTCTTGACTTTTCAAAACTGGTTGCTGCTAGTACTGTTAACTTCACAGTCTCCATGTGTGGTTCCTATGCTTTATTGAGCGAGGGATGTGTGGTTTACGTTTATCGCTTGCAGCCTACGCCAGAGAGGTGGATGGAATATGTTACTTTGGTCGTTTGCCCTCGGAGAGTGCTAGCCGTTAGCATGGATACAAGTAGTCGAAGATTTGCCATAGCCATATTGCTTGTACATTCACCCCCACCCTTTCTTAACCCCACTAAAGACTTACTGAATGAAATTCCCGATTAAAAGGACGGGCGTATAGGAATCGTTCACGACGTGGTGGAGCAGGAAGCTAAGAGTACTTATCGGAACATATGCAGTGAAGAGGATCTACCTAGAAGTGTGGCCATCTGTCCACAGAGACGATGTGTTGCCTTCGGGTGTCATGGTGGAATAGAACTACATTGTGAGTCTTCACTTCCCCCTTCATCATATTCACCGGTGGGCATCTGCATCTAAGATTTGAAAGTTATTTCTCGTTGTAATGGGATTTCTTGCATTGTTCAACAAAATGGACTATGTGCACGGTTGATCACCACTGACGAATTTTCTTTCTTAGGGGTTGATGCGCTGACGGGGCAAGACCTTAACCGATGGTTCCCATTGACAGCACCTTCAGATTTTTTATACTTTCTTCCCCCCCGACGTGGCATAGATTCTGCTAAGAAGTTGCGTCTTATATCAAGTGCCGTTCATCCCAATGATATGAGCCCCCTTACCAGACGTTTCGGTGTTGGCCCAGACTCCCTTGCATTCTGGGGTAGTTGGGAGCCGAGAGCTGGCCAAAGTGACCATTTCCAGGCTGTTCCGTTGAGTGATGGATACCACATATTATTCATTGATCCCGAGAGTGGGGGATTATGTCTGGGTAGTGATGCACCGTTGGGGTATGTTTCCACCACTTTATATTTTTCACCAGGTGGTGATTACAGGAGAGGTCCCGATGTCTGGGGTACTCATGCTGATAGGGGATGGCCCAATAATAGCGGACCCACAAAACTCCTGCGAAAGATCTGGTTGATCCCACCAGAATGCGTGGTAGGGATGATAATCGAAGAACAGGGGAAAGAACCCAGTTCCGATAAAGGTTTGAAGGCTCCCTGTGACCGAAAGATCAGGAACACCGCGCGGCCGAGCATATACGCTTCAGGGGCCAATGTCAAGCATGGCGTAAGAGTTGTGGCTGGGTACAATGATCACCTTGTGTTATTTTCGATCCCACCGGATATCTTCTACAGGTCATTTGAAGCAGAACCCACTAGTAGCCAACCTTCTGTTTCTACCCAATCTGCCCCAGACCAGCCTTCTCCCGGTGTCAATGTTCCAAAGGTCCACGAACCTGTCCGGATAAACGGTTACTATATCGATTCGATTCCTAGACTAGTCGACCTCGCTGTGGATAGCGGGATTGCTCTCGCTATTTATGCGTTTTCTGCTAGTGGGAAGGTCCACGTTTATCAGCTTAAGAAGACTGACGCGACAGTTAACCTGAAAGACCCTTTGATAATGACCGCAACGAGAAATGGGAAACTAGTTATTAACTATTCGAATGGAGAAGACCAAACACGGGGAATGTGACCTAGCGTAAACAACCTATAGCTTCAGGTCTTGGGGGTACAGATGTCTTGTGAAAGCAACGCAAGTTGCCTGAATGCTGCAGAGACCATCATGGGGGTTTCCTGAATAGCAGGCAGGTATCAACTTTTCCAGGCGTGTATGGGTATTTTTAAAGTTTGAGCCTTAATAAACTTTTCCTTCTCTACTATAAAACCCAACTTGTATTTTTGTGATTAAAGCGGAGCCAAGCTTGCTTTAGCGAATAATAAGGTGATATCGTGGGTTCAATTGCATATATCGTCTGCCACTGCCCTAGTAATCTTCCTTATTGGATTGACCCTTGTTGGTGACAATAGAAGCTTGTCATCTTGAGCAAAATTAAAGATTTCCAGTGAGAAGTAGTGCTATGCATTGTGAGTCTCAGATAAAGCAGCAGTTATTCTCGGATTGCCTCAAGTAAACTTTTGCTAAATCTACAAGTTTTGGTCAGCGTCATATTGTGAGCCTAGTTGTAAATCAAAAGCTATGTACAGTACATTACAGTATGGTGCAAGAAAACCAAAACATGCGCCGGGGTTTGTATGTTCTCTGCGCTCCAAAATCGGCTCCATCCAACACTCGATAAAGTTGAAAAAACCACTACATGATGGCAAAAGCTTGCGGGACACCTGTAGTGATTTTTTGATAGCAGGTACCGGTAACTTAGCCACTTAATAAAGATAATTTGGCGGTTGAAAAGACCTTTTTTTTTTTTGAAGGTAAACATTAAACAATGCAGCATCATCTCAACTGCACCTCGGAGTTTGATTGGGTGAACCATGACTCAAGCCTGGCGACCGCCGACAGGAATCATAGAGCTTCACTCGAAATCTTGGCACTGATCCGGTTGCATCTTGGCGGTGATTCTGGTGCACGTTTTAATCTTCTTGCACTACCCCTTCGTACACCGGGGGGGAAAAATACATTGACATTTTTGCCCCCCACTGTACATCCAGTAGCAACCGCAAACCCCAAGAAACTCAAAGTACAGTCGTATCTAATAAGTTTCCGTACCCCTGCTTGGCAACCATACAACACACTATCGCCCGAACATTCCCACCCCACTATGGCCCCACCACACATGGGAAGAGAGAGAAGACCAGAACAAAGAAATTTATGCCTTGTATAAACATACTGATATGGGGTATAATAAAATTTCCAAGCTCATGAATCTCTCCAAATCAACTGTTTCAACAGTGGTCAAAAATGCAAAATCCAGAGATGGAAACACCCATGATGCCCCCAGGTCTAGTAGACCAGCCAAGATTACTGATGCTAAAAGGCAAGTAATTCTTGATATTATTGATACAGAGCCTCATTTATCACTCAGAGATATTACTCAAAAGGCCAATGTTGAGATTGGAAATGAGTCTATCAGGAAGATATCAGATGAAGCTAGTTTTAACCTCAAGATACTAAGAAAAAACTCTTTTTGGAGAAAAAGACAGAAGGAGAAAAGAAAAGAGTTTGCTAGATGAAGCCACAATTGAATATGATCCAAATCTAGTAGGGGGAAAGGTCATACTTAGAACAGATAAAGAGCTAAAAGAAAAAAACTTAAAGTTAAGCTTTAAGTTAGGATGTACTAATATAGATGCTTATGCTGCAATTATACATAGAAGAAGGTCAGAGTTAATTCTTATGAAGAGGAGGACTGAGGAGGAAAGGACTAGTAAAAAAGATAGACTTGGCTTCAACTCCCACCAATATACAACTGAGATTCACCAGCCATACCTTATTTCTTTCATAGAAGAGATTGTTACAATCCCCTCTCATTCGGATATACTTGCAGTAGGCAACCTTTCTTGTCTTGCTCGATTGTCGACCTGAGTTCCTTCAGTCGCTTTTGGGTTCTTCTTTCATAGTATAAGTCCCTGACTTCTACTACTCTTCTGATTGTCCCGATTGACGATCTTGGGATTCTGAACGGATTTATTGTTTGGTAGAAAAGATCTTTGTATTGAAAAGTATTTAGATGGTTGCATAAGGAACTAACTTCTCTCACCTACGAGCCTCCTTATATAGTCATTCCTCCCACAACCCTAACCCTTGATGACTCATCCCTATGAGTCATCTATACATATGACTCAAATGAGTCATCGTGTGAAATCCATCAGCTGACTCCTATGAGTTGTCCTCGCTAACTAATAAAACCAATCAAAACTTCAATAACTTGATCAGGTGCACAAACTGCGTCACCTGTATGAAACTTGTGACTCATAATCTGAGTCACGTGTGACAGCATAATATCATATGATCGCTATTGCGAGTCATAGAAAATCAAACAACCAATAAAAACCTCTTAATGACTTGTTAGTACAAGTCATGTGAAATCCTCGTTCCTTCTGACTCATAAGTATGAGTCAGGTGAAATCTGCCTTGCCATTCTGCCTTGCTTAGTCACAATTTGTGACATTAGCTCCCTTCCTTTCTTAGTATCGGTCCCACGATGCTACCTTCCTAACCTCCTATTCTCCACAATTTTGCTCCAATCTCCAGAGCCTCTTGTTTCCACTACTGCCGACCTTCTTCCAATCGTTGGCATCGTCATTGCAGGGATTCCATTGCTTTGCCAGCATTTTGAAGCGCCCGTTTCTGGTCTTCAATTGTCTTTTGCTGGCTTTCCGCTATTCTTTCCTTGTTGTCTAATAGTCTCCAGAGGTTGTTTATCTACCGGTGTAATCCTTTGGCGTCCGGTTCTGTTTTTTCGCTCCCCTCTCTTCCCAACCATGTCCTCATGGTTTTTCTCTTTTTTCGTTGTTGCTCATCTGTCGTTGACAATGGCATCCTTTCTCCCGTTATCCTGGGGTAATACCCCGCATCCACCTTTTTCCATCAGTGTTCCCTACACTGATCATTGTAACAATGTTCTTAACCCACTACTTCTTTGTGGGCTCTTCTTTTCCTGGGTTTCCTGGGGAACCAGTTTCCTCCCTCCTTGTCTCCTCGGTGTACTGGACAGCTATCATCGTAACAGCCAGTCCAGGATAGTGCATTGTGTGCCAATCTTTCCATGTATTCCCTCTGTTCGTTTGTCATGTCTTTTCCTACTGGTCCCGAATATTCGGGACTAGTGGGGGTAGTGTCTCTGGGGACATACCCCAAATCGTCCCAACTCTCAGTTTTTTGTGGGGATGCGGAGTGCGATCTTTTTATCGTGACGCATACCCACTCTTGGTTTATGGGGGTACTTTGAGTAGAAACGGCGGGTTGCGAGTTCAGCATTTTTGAAGTTTTCAGCAGGGTACCAAGTCTTATCGTGTTCGGGTGAGTATCCTGTCCACTTGGCTCAGTACTGCAGGTTGCCACGATGGAGTCTAGAGTCAATTACTTCCTCTAGTTCGTATTTGTTTTCGCCTTCTATTTCTATAGGTGGTGGGGGTTCTTGTTTTTGGGAGGGGAATTGATTGTCTTGATA
This sequence comes from Choiromyces venosus 120613-1, assembly GCA_003788595.2. Taxonomy (NCBI): domain Eukaryota; kingdom Fungi; phylum Ascomycota; class Pezizomycetes; order Pezizales; family Tuberaceae; genus Choiromyces; species Choiromyces venosus. Next base: position 552,491 of record ML120421.1, on the reverse strand, counting down.
AGGTTCGAGCAGTGAGATGTGGAATGTGTTGTGTATTCTCATCGATGGTGGGAGGGCCAGCTTATATGCGCTCTGGCCTACTTTTGCCACAATTTCAAATGGTCTGATTTTCTTGTAATCCAGTTTCTTAGATGGTCTGGTGGTCTTGATGTTCCGTGGTAATAACCATACCATGTCTTCTGATTTAAAGTTTGGATTGGGTTTTCTGTGTCGATTGTAATTCTCTTTTTGTCGTAATTGTGCTGCGATTATTTCCTGACGTAATGACTTGTGCAGGTGACTCATTCCTTCCTTCTGCGTCATTCTTGCCTTCATCAGGTGTCCGATCATTTCGTATTCTGGATGTATTCCATAGTTCGCGTAAAATGGTAATGTTCTGATGGTCTCCTGATACCCATTATTGTAGGCGAATTCCGCCATTGGTAGGAGTTGGCACCAATTATTCTGTTGATAATTGATGTATGCCCGCAGATACTGTTCTAGTATCCCATTGGTCCTTTCTGTTTGACCGTCTGTCTGTGGATGGAATACCGTACTGAGTCTTCTTTCGATTCCAATTTTGCTTGTGATTTCCTTCCATAGGTCTGAAGTGAACAGGGATCCCCTGTCAGTGATGATGTCTTTTGGCAATCCATGGAGTCTAGCCACTTCCTTAAGGAAGAGGGTGGCGAATTGTCGCGCGTCTAGGTCTTTTTTGCAAGGGATGAAATGACTCATTTTTGTGAGGCGATCAATAACTACCAATATCATGTCATAACCTTCTGACTCAGGTAGGTCCGTGATGAAGTCCATGGCGATCGACTTCCATGGTCGGTCTGGTGCTTCATTCGGTTGCAGTAGTCCATAGGGCGCATGTCGTACCACTTTTGTCTGTTGACATGTGTCACAGTTTTTTATGTATTGCTTGATTGTTTCCCTCATCTTCGGCCAGTAGTATTTTCGTTGGATTAGGTCGGTTGTCTTGGCTGTCCCCCCATGCCATGCTAGAGGAACATCGTGGTGTTTCTGAATAATTGTTGTCCTTAAGTTTTCGTCCTCTGGGACCCATATCTTTCCTTGATACCATAGGTAATCGTCCTACCATTGGCATAGGCCCAGGGCTACTCCCTTGAGTTCCTTTTGCCCTATTGTCAATGCCTTTCGGATTTCCTGAATCCATGGATCTTGTTGTACCGCTTGTGGTATTCCTTCTTCATTTTGGTTGTGGATCTCCACCAGTTCCATTTCTTCTAGGAAGTATTTTTCCTTTGGTAATAGGGTTCTCTGCTTATACATGATTCTCGGGTCTCCTTCCTGTGGTAGGTCTCCTTCCCTTGTTGTTAGAGCATCTGGTTTACCTCCTTCCTTTCCGGGTCGATATTGTATTTTGAAGTCGAACTGACTCATGTACTCTTCCCACCGAATTTGCCATTCATTTAGTTCTTTTGTCGTCATAAAGGGTACCAGGTTTTTGTGGTCTGTTATGACTTTTACTTGGTGTTGGCATCCCTTCACGTATCGCCTCCATTCCTTTAGTGCTTGAACTATGGCCAATAGTTCCTTGTCATGAATGTCATAGTTGCATTGTGCCTTATTCATTGTTTTTGAGCAGTAAGTCACTGGGTTCCATTTCCCATTTGCTCCTTGCTGAGACAGGATGCCTGCGCAAACGTATTTGGAAGCATCAGTCTCTATCATCGTGGGGTTCGTTGGATCGTAGTGTACTAATACTGGGGATGTGGTGAGTTTTCCCTTTAGTTCCTCAAAGGCTCTTTGCTCCGTTTCTCCCCATTCCCACTTGTTTTTCTTCTCTGTTAGTCGGTAGAGAGGTTTTGCTATGCGGCTGAATCCTTCTATGAATCTTCGATAGAAGTTGCAGAATCCTAGGAAACATTGCACTTCTTTGACTTTTTGCGGAGGTTTCCTGTCCCATACGGCACTGGTCTTAATCGGGTCTGTCTGGATTCCTTCTGGATTAATGATGAATCCTAAGTATTCTGTTTCCTTTTTGTGGAACTTGCACTTTGATGGTTTCACTTTCATTCCGGAATCTCGTATGTCGGCCAATATGTTGCTAACATCCTTTTTGTGTTGTTCGAGGTTATCTGAATATACCAGTACATTGTCCAGGTATACTATGCAGCATTCGTCGATATATTTCCACAAGGTGTTGTTGATCCACCTTTGAAAAGCTGCTGGGGCATTGGTTAGCCCAAAGGGCATGACCAAGTATTCGTAAGTTTCTAGTTTGCTAGCAAATGTGGTTTTGCTTTCGTCTTCTTCCTTGATTTGTATGTTGTGATAGGCATCTTTTATGTCTATTTTCGTGAAGTATTTCACCGTACTTAGCCTATCCAGGGCTTCTCCTATTAATGGCAGGGGATATCTGTCCTTTTTCGTAATCTCATTGAGTCCCCTATAGTCCATACACAATCGGAGGCTTCCGTCTTTTTTCTTGACAAATAGTATTGGAGAGGCTTGGTCAGTCCACACCTGTCGGATCCATCCTCGTTCTTTATTTTGTTAGATGTAATTTTTTAATTCATTTGGTTCATCGGCTCCGAGTCAGTATATTTTTTTCTTTGGGACCCTTTTCCCTTCTTCGAGGGTTATCCCCAGGTCTACTCCTTCCCTATGTGGAGGTAGGCCTCTCTTTTCTCCTTGTTCAAACACATCCATTAGATAATGGTATTCTTTGGGGATTATTTCCTCTAGTCTTCTTTTGTCTTCCTTCTTCCGGTGCCTTATTGCCAATTCTGTGCTGATATTGATGGCCTCCACTTGGATTGTTTCTTCTTCTTTCCTCCATCGGACTATCCCTGTAGATTCTCCCTGTCAGTGGAAATGTCTAAACACTTTGGCTGATATCTCATGTATCTCAATCCTCTTGTATTGTTCTTTCTTGCTAGACTTGTCATTTTAGTCGGTCTGTTGGAGATCAGAGGGGTCTGAACTGCCAAATCCTTGCTCCTTCCTCTGGGTGCTTTCCAACTCTGTTACTTCCAGTAAGCCTTCCATGTTGATTTTTTCCATGAGGAGTTGCGCAATTTGATCTCCCCTTTTTATCTTGTATTCCTTGTTTCCGAAATTGACCATGACTACTTTCAGCTCTCCAGTGTAGTCTTCATCTATTACTCCAGCGTTTGTCGTAAGCCGATGTTTGACTGCTAGCCCGCTTCAAGGTGCTATGCGTCCATAGGTGTACGGAGGTAGTTCTATTACTATTCCTGTCCGTACTACTTCCTGCCCATTGGCAGTTATCTTGACATCTTCGCATGCATACAGGTCATGTCCTGCAGCCTTTTCTGAGCCTTTAGTGGGCATCCTTGCCTCTGGTATCAGCTTTCTAACCTTGACCCTTTGGTCTTCCTTGATCTGTATCTTTGAGAGCCTTGTGATCAGGTTTTCTTCCCTTGCTTCGGCTTCTGGTACTGAATAAACCACTGGCGAACTATTGAGACACCATGTCATACACCGTTCGCTACTGAATGTGATTTTCTTTTTATTCCAGTCAATTGTGGGATTATGTTCCTTTAGCCATTGCATTCCAAGGATGATCTCGTGACTTTGTAGGTCTGCCACCTGAAAGGTTCCCCTTTCATGGTGACTTCCTATCTCCATCGATACTTCTGCCATGTGGGTTACTGGTCCCATTTGGCTTGGTTTTCCATCTGCTAAATAGATTTCTCTCGCCTTCCTGGCTTCCTTTGTTGTTATTCTGTGTTTCTTGCAGACCTCCTTATCGATGAAGTCTTCCATTGCTCCTGAATCGATCATTGCATTGATCGTAACTGTGTTTTTTCCTTCTCATAGTTGTACTTTGACGATAACGTGGTCATTTCCTTGTTCTAGTGATTCCGTGTGCTGGAGTGCTGTATAGTAGTTGAATAAAATGATGGGTTTTCGCTCTGGTCTGTCCCTCAGTCCATCACTTACTGGGGATATTCCTCGTTTCCCGCCGGTTCTTCTTCTCTCTCTATCTCGATTTCCTTAATCATGGGTCGGCTTCTTCTCATCTTGTAGTCCTGCAGTCTCCATTCCTTTTTTACTGTTGTATAGTCTCTGTTGTCTCTTGGACTCCGGCACTCCCTTGCCAAATGTCCTGGTTTAGCACATGCCAGGCATAGGTTATTGTTCCTTCTTTGCACAAACTCGTTTTTGGATAAGTTGAGGTTAGGCCTTCTTCACGTTGTGTCCAAGTCCATGGGATCCCCTCTTGGGGTCTCTTCCCTTCCATTCTTAAATGTCCCGTTCGGGTTCCTGTATGTTTCTTTCATCCTCTGTCCTGTTACTTGGCCTCCTTGCAAGTGCTTGATCATGTTGATCCTATTTTCTTTCTCAATGGCCCACCTGGACATGCCTTCCATGCTATCGGCGGTGAAGTGGTCGGTGGCCCAAGCATCCTGTAGGGTTTTGTTGATTCCTTTTAGGAACTGTCTTCTCATAGTTCCTTCGTCTTCATTTGCCTCCATTGCTGTGAGTTGGAACTCATTCCAATAATCCGTTACTGGTTCTTTTCCTTGTCTCATTTGCTCCAGTTTCGTGCGTGCTGTATTTTCCGCATCGATGTCTCCAAACTGGCCTTGGAGTGCTTCGGCAAACTCTTCGTATGTTGTCCACGGTTCTGGTCTTCTTCCTTCCGTATAGGGGGTTATCTAGCTGGCTGCCCCTTCCCTTAATAGGGACTTGACATATGTGATCTTCATTCTTGCTTCCGTGGTTCCCATGGCGTCGAAATACACTCTGCATTGGGCCAAAAATGTTCGCAGCTTACTGCGTGTTCCGCTGAATGTTGGTGGCTTCTCTACCTTCATTCTGTCTCTGTCTTCCCTTCGGCCATTCAGGCGGTCGAGAATTTCAGCAAATTGTTCAGTGGTGAATCCTTGGATTTGTGTTACTGGTGGTGGGATTGCGGCCCCTCCTGTCGGGGGTACTGCTGCTCCTGATTCTCCCACTGGAGGTACTGCTACTCCTGCTCCTCCCGCTGGAGGTATGACGTCCATTGCATCGCTCATTGTTGTTGGGTACTGCTTGTTAGATGCAACTAAATGTTACAATCCCCTCTCGTTCGGATATACTTACAGTAGGCAACCTTTCTTGTCTTGCTCGATTGTCAACCTGAGTTCCTTCGGTTGCTTTTGGGTTCTTCTTTCGTAGTATAAGTCCCTGACTTCTACTACTCTTCTGATTGTCCCGATTGACGATCTTGGGATTCTGAACAGATTTATTGTTTGGTAGAAAAGATCTTTGTATTGAAAATTATTTAGATGGTTGCGTGAGGAACTAACTTCTCTCACCTACGAGCCTCCTTATATAGTCGTTCCTCCCACAACCCTAACCCTTGATGACTCATCCCTATGAGTCATCGTGTGAAATCCATCAGCTGACTCCTATGAGTTGTCCTCGCTAACTAATAAAACCAATCAAAACTTCAATAACTTAATCAGTTGCACAAACCGCGTCACCTGTATGAAACTTGTGACTCATAATCTGAGTCATGTGTGACAGCATAATATCATATGATCGCTATTGCGAGTCATAGAAAATCAAACAACCAATAAAAACCTACTAATGACTTGCTAGCACAAGTCATGTGAAATACTCGTTCCTTCTGACTCATAATTATGAGTCAGGTGAAATCTGCCTTGCCATTCTGCCTTGCTTAGTCACAATTTGTGACAGAGATAAACAGAGCTTCAGAAACCATCTATATAGCTGCTAATAATGCAGGATGGCATGCTGGGTTGGAAAACAAAAAATTGCAAGAGGAATATAGATATAAAGGATTACCTTGACCTCCTAACTCCCCAGATCTCAATCCAATTGAGAATGTCTGAGCACTTCTCAAAAGAGCCCTAAGAAAGTGATTCTCCAAGCGGGAAAGTAGGCCTCTCAGTATTGCAGAATTATTTCAGGCGGTAAAGGAAGAGTGGAATCTGATTCCTAAGGGGACATTAGATGGATATATTGAGAAAATGCCTGAAAGAATTCAGGCTCTACTGGATGCAAATAGAAGGCATATAAAATACTAGTATTATTAAACTGTTATTTCTTATTTGTACTATTACTTATTTATTAAATGAGTTGATATTTTTTTTTATAGTGACTATGGACATTTATTATGGTAGTGCTGTTACTATAAAGAGTATAGAAATATATTAAACATAATTGTACAATCATATCTGTTAAATAATTATCCCTACCTGGTAATAGTACAACACCATCTCACCCTCCTCTCCACTCCCCATTACCCACCATGGTACCACCACATACCTGAAGTGAAAAAGAAGACCAGAATCAGCAAATCTATACCCTGCATAAATATAGTAAACATATAGGTTATGGTAAAATAGTTAAGGCTATTGGGGTATGCAAAGTTACTGTGAAAAAGGTAGTTACCAGTATTAAATTAAGAGAAGGAGGTACCTACTATGCTTCTAAGAAAGTTCTATCCACCAAGATTACAGATACTAAAAGAAAAATAGTAGAGGCTATTATTGATACCAAACCTCATTTAGGGTTACACAATATTACCCAAAAAGTGAATATTGGCCTTAGCAGAACTACTATAGATAAGATAATATTAGAAGCTAGTTTTAAGCTCTTGGTACTCAGGAAAAAACCTCTTTGGAGAAAAGGACAAAAAGAGAGGAGAAAGTTATAAGCTAGGAGAAGGAAGAACTAGAAGGGAGCCTGGAATTAGGTTGTCTTTATTGATAAGGTTACTATTATCTATGATCCAAATCTTGTTGGTAAGAAGATCAGGATAAGAGCTAATGAAGAGTTGAAAGAAAAAAACTTAAAGCCTAGCTTTAAGTCTAGGAGGACTAGTTGTTACAATCCTCTCTCTTTCGGGTATACTTGCAGTAGGCAACCTTTCTTATCTCACTTGATTGTCGATCTGATTTCCTTCGATCGCTTACTGTTTCTTCTCTCCTAGTGCAAGTCCTTGACTTCTACGACTCCCTGGTTCTCCCATCTGACGACCTTGGGATTCTGAATGGATTTATTGTTTGGTAGGAACGCTTTTTGTATTGAAAAGTATTTAGATGGTTGCGTGAGGAACTAACTACTCTCGCCTACGAGCCCCCTTATATAGTCGTTCCTCCCCAACCCTGACCCTTGATGACTCATCCCTATGAGTCGTCCATACATATGACTCAAATCAGTCATCGTGTGAAATCCATCAGCTGACTCTTATGAGTCGTTCTCGCTAACTAATAAAAACCAATCAAAACTAAATAACTTAATCATGTGCACAAACCGCGTCACATGTGTGAAACTTGTGACTCATAATCTGAGTCACGTGTAAAAACATAATATCATATAATTGCTATTGCAAGTCATAGAAAATCAAACAACCAATTGTAATAGGGGCGCCCTAAGAGAAGATGGATCCCAAGTTCACGACCGCACTGAAGTGACTCAAAGATCAAAAGTGATAATCAACAGTAGAGTAAAGAAGAATCAAAACAGTAAAACTTAATATCGTTAAGCTGCAGCTTCACTCAGTAAGTTTCTCGAGAGGTAGTTGATTGCCAGAGTAGAGAGGGACTCACATATAGTTTAAGTAGAATATCATATATTGCCAGTTCCCTCCCATCACTACTCTAACTTGATCATGAGCACACCCGTCTCCTACAGGCTGGCCAACACACACCACTCAGGACAATATTCCTTTGTGGATGTTGGTCCGCTCTGGCTAAATCTCCTTCCAACATCAAGTGTTTCAGCGCTGCATCTCTAATGCGACCGCAGGAGAAAAACTCTTCATATCGTTGACATGCTAGTGGCGAACTATCATGCAACTGAGGAGATATACCATTTATGAACTCTCATACCCATATGCATTTCATCTATGCAAGCCTTTAGTAGACATAGCTCTTACGATCGAGCTGAACCTTCTACTTCATTCTAGTCAAGTCTTTGCCTGATCGGAAAGTCTACTCGGCTCCCCCGGTGGGGTACCTTGGTGATTGGCCTGGTGGGCGCTACCCACAGTCAACTCCCCGAAAGCACCCCTAACGTGATAAGAATCATGCTCTTAGAGTTCTCAAACAACCCCAATAGTCTTACAGCGATTGGGCACGAGTTGTGCCTATGTGCGATTCCTCTGCCCGGAGATGCTCCAACATCTTCCGGGCCACCCCGGGACTACCCGGGAGGCTCTGGACTACCCTTCCGGTATTACCTGAGTAACTCCTTCAGTACTTGTCCGTTTTACACATATTTTGTACCAGAAGATAGCCCTTCTTCTGGAGCACACCCTATGCCCTCTCATATATCCTACGGACAGCATCCGGTCGGACGGACGGCGACAACCTATATGGTGTTACAGGAGTGCCACCACTCAGTTCCTTTTGTAAGGAATGGCGCAACTCAACAACCGTAAGCCCATGACGTGCGGTCCTTATACTGGGGCCGCAAGGGGGTGTTAGGAATACCTCTGTAAAATCCTGGGGCGTTCGGAGCCCTGTAGCTCCTCCTACAGCCCCCCAAAGGCTACCAGGTTTGTTGCCTTTAGATTTTACCAGAGTGCCCAACCCCTACAGGATCACCCCCAGCCCCAAGTAAGTACCTTTATATGCTAGGTAGGGTAACTTGGGTGCCATGTCAGGGTAACTCGGACCTTATGGCAGGGTAACCCAGACCTCATGTCAGGGTAACCCAGGCCTCATGTCAGGGTAACTCGGGCCTCATTACACGAGACTTTCCCGAGCCCGCCTTTTATACTACTATCTTATAGTATACGTAGTTGCCCACTATAGTGAACCAAACTATCCTTACCCGGTGACCTCAGGGTCTCCGGTATGGGTGTAAGAATAGGTTACTGTAAGACACTCTCTGGTGGGTCATTACACCAATAAAAGCATACTAATGACTTGCTAGTACAAGTCATGTGAAATACTCGTCCCTTCTGACTCATAAGTATGAGTCAGGTAAAATCTGCCTTGCCATTCTGCCTTGCTTAGTCACAATTTATGACATTAGCTCCCGTCCTTCCTTAACATCGGTCCCTCAATGCTACCTTCCTATCCTCCCAATCTCCACAATTTTGCTCCTATCTCTCAAGCCTCCTGCTTCCACTGCTGTCATCCTTTTTCCAATTTCTAGACTCGTCTGCGCAGTGCTTCCATCATGTTGCCTGCATTTTGAAGCACTCGTTTCTGGTCTTCGATCGTCTTTTGCTGGCTTCCAATTATTCCTTCCTTATTTGTTAACAGTCTCCAGATGTCATTTATCTGCCGGTGTAATGCTTTGGCATCCGGTTCTGTTTTTTCACTCCCCTCTCTCCCCAACCGTGTCCTCACGGTTTTTCTCTTTTTTCTTTGCTGCTCATCTGTTGTCGACAATGGCAGCCTTTCTCCCATCATCCTGAGGTAATACCCCACATTCACCTTTTTCCATCGGTGTTCTTTACACCGATCATTGTAGCAATGCTCCCAGCCTACTACCTCCTTGTGGGCTCTTCTTTTCCTAGGTTCCCTCGGGAACCAGTTTCCTCCCTCCTTATCTCCTCAGTGTACTGGACAGCCATCATCATAACAGCTGGTCCAGGATAGTGCATTGTGGGCTATTTTTTCCGCGTACTCTTTCTGTTCATCCATCATATCTTTTCCCATTGGTCGCGAATATTCGGGACTAGTGGGGGTAGTGTCCCTGGGGACATACCCCGAGTCATCCCACCCTTCAGTTCTGGGTGGGGATGTGGAGTGGGATCATTTTATTGTGACGTGTACCCATTCTTGGTTAATGGGGGTACTTGGAGTGGAAACGGCTGGTTGCAAGTTCAGCATTTTCGAAGTTTTCAGTGGAGTACCAAGTCTTATCATGTTCAGGTGAATACCCTGTCCACTTGGCTCGGTATTGCAGGTTACCGCGATGTAGACTAGAGTCTATTACTTCCTCTAGTTCGTATTCGTTTTTGCTGTCTATTTCTATAGGCAGTGGGGGTTCTTGTTTCTGGGATGGAAATTGATTGTCTTGGTAGGATTCGAGTAGTGAGATGTGGAATGTGTTGTGTATTCTCATTGATGGTGGGAGGGCCAGCTTATATGCACTCTGGCCGACTTTTGCTACTATTTTGAATAGTCCGATTTTCTTGTAATCCATTTTCTTAGATAGTCTCGTGGTCTTGATGTTTCATGGTAGCAACTATACCATGTCTCCTGATTTCAAATTGGGATCTGGTTTTCTGTGTTGATCGTAAATCTCTTTTTGTCGTAATTGTGCTGTGATTATTTCTTGACATAGTGACTCATGGAGTTGACTCATTCCTTCCTTTCTCGTCATTCTTGCTTTCATCAGGTGTCCGATCATTTCGTATTCTGGATGGATCCCATAGTTCGCATAAAATGGTGACGTTCCAATTGTCTCCTGATGTCCATTGTCGTAGGCGAATTCTGCTAGTGGTAAGAGTTCGCACCAATTACTTTGCTGATAATTGATGTATGCTCACAGATACTGTTCTAGTATCCCATTGGTCCTTTCCATTTGTCTATCTGTCTGTGGGTGGAATGCCGTACTGAGTCTTCTTTCTATTCCTAATTTGCTTGTGATTTCCTTCTATAGGTCTGACGTGAACAGGGATCCTCTATCAGTGATGATATCTTTTGGTAATCCGTGAAGTCTAGCCACTTCTTTAAGGAAGAGGGTTGCGAATTGTTGCGCATCTAGATCTTTCTTGCAGGGGATGAAATGACTCATTTTTGTGAGGTGATCGATGACAACCAATATCATGTCATAACCTTCCGACTTGGGTAGGTCCGTGATGAAATCCATGGCAATCGATTTCCAAGGTCTGTTGGGTACTTCATTTGGTTGTAATAGGCCGTAGGGTGCATGTCGTACCACTTTCGTACGTTGGCACATGTCGCAGTTTTTTACATATTGTTTGATTGTTTCTCTCATCCTTGGCCAATAGTATTTTCGTTGGATTAGTTCAGTTGTCTGGCTGTTCCTCCATGTCCTGTTAGGGGGATGTCGTGGTGTTTTTGAATAATTGTTGTTCTCAATTTTTCATCTTCCAGTATCCATATTTTTCCTTGATACCATAGGTAGTCATTTTTCCACTGGCATAGGCCCAGGGCTACTCCTCTTAGTTATTTTTGTCCCGTTGCCAATGCCTTTCAAATTTCCTGTATCCATTGATCTTGTTGTATTGCTCGTCGGGTTCCTTCTCCCTCTTGATCATGGAACTCTACTAGTTCCATTTCTTCAAGGAAGTATCTTTCTTTTGATAATAGGGTTCTTTGCTTATACGTGATTCTCGGGTTTCCTTCCTGCGGTAGGTCCCCTTCCCTTCTTGTTAGGGCATCTGGTTTGCCTCCTTCCCTTCCTGGTCGATATTGTATTTTGAAGTCAAACTGACTCCGAGTCATATATTCCTCCCACCGAATTTGCTGTTCATTTAGTTCTTTTGTAGTCCTGAAGGGTACCAGGTTTTTGTAGTCTGTTAGGACCCTTACTTGGTGTTGACATCCCTTCACGTATCGCCTCCATTCCTTCAGTGCTTGAACTATTGCTAATAGTTCTTTGTCGTAAATGTCGTAATTGCATTGGGCTTTGTTCATTGTTTTTGAGCGGTAGGCTACCGGGTTCTATTTCTCATCTGCTCCTTGCTGGGATAGTATTCCTATGCAAACGTATTTCGAAGCGTCGGTTTCTATCATTGTGGGTTTTGTCGGGTCGTAGTGTGCTAGTACCGGGGATGTAGTGAGTTTTCCTTTTAGTTCTTCAAAGGCTCTCTGCTCCATTTCTCCCCATTCCCACTTGTTTTTCTTCTCTGTTAGTTGGTAGAGAGGTTTTGCTATGCGACTGAATCCTTCGATGAATCTTCAATAGAAGTTGCAGAACCCTAGGAAACATTGTACTTCCTTGACTTTTTGTGGAGGCTTCCAGTCCTATACAGCACTGGTCTTGATTGGGTCCGTCTGGATTCCCTCTCAGTTGATGATGAATCCTAAGTATTCTGTTTCCTTTTTATGGAATTCACACTTCAATGGTTTGACTTTCATTCTAGAGTCTCTGATGTCGGCCAATATATTGCTGACATCCCTTTTGTGTTGTTCGAGGTTATCTGAATATACCAGGACGTCGTCCAGGTATACTATGCAGCACTCATCGATATATCTCCACAAGGTATTGTTGATCCATCTTTGAAAAGCCGCCAGGGCATTGGTTAGCCCGAATGGCATTACCAAGTATTCGTACATTCCTAGTTTGCTAGCAAAAGTCGTTTTGCTTTCATCTCCTTCTTGGATCTGTATGTTGTGGTAGGCATCTTTTATGTCTAATTTGATGAAGTACTTTGCCATACTTAGCCTGTCCAGGGCTTTTCCTATTAAGGGCAAGGGGTATCTATCTTTTTTCGTAACTTCATTGAGTCCCCTATAGTCCACGTATAGTCGGAGGCTCCCATCCTTCTTTTTGACGAATAATATTGGTGAGGCTTGATCTGTCCACACCTGTCGGATCCAGCCTCGTTCCTTGTTTTATTGGATGTAATTTTTTAATTCGTTTAGTTCATCTGCTCCTAGTCAGTATATTTTCTTCTTTGGGACCCTTTTTCCCTCTTTTAGGGTTATCCACAGGTCTACTCCTTCTCAATGTAGAGGTAGCCCTTTCTTTTCTTCTTGTTCGAATACATCCAATAGATGATGATATTCTTTTGGGCTTATCTCTTCCAGTCTTCTTTCGTCTTCCTTTTTTTGGTATTGTATGGCCAATTCTGTACTAATGTTGATGGGTTTTACTTGAATCGTTTCTTCTTCTTTCCTCCATCGGACTATTCCTGTGGATTCTCCTCATCAGTAGATGCATCCGAACACTTTGGCTGATATTTTGTGGATCACAATCCTCTTGGATTGCTTTTCTTTGTCTGGTTCTTTATTCTGGTTGGTTGGTTGAATGACAGAGGGATCTGAACTCCCAAATCCCTTGTCCCCCCTCTGAGTGTCTCTTAACTCCATCACCTCTAGTAAGTCTTCGGTGTTGACTTTCTCTATGAGGAGCTGTGCAATTCGGTCTCCTCTCTTTATCTGGTATTCTTCATTACCCAGATTGACCATGACCACCTTCACTTCTCCTGTGTAATCTTCATCGATTACTCCTGCATTTATCGTCAGTTGATGCTTGACTGCTAGACTGCTTCGAGGTACTATGCATCCATAGGTTTGAGGAGGTAGTCCTATAGCTATTCCTGTTCGTACCACTTCTTGCCCATTGGCAGTTATCTTGACGTCTTCTCTTGTATACAGGTCATGTCCTGCAGCCTTTTCTGAGCCCCTAGTGGGCATTCTTGCATCGGGTGTCAGTTTTCTGACCTTGACCCTTTGGTCTCCCCTGGTCTAGATCTCCAAAAGCCTTGTGATTAGGTTTTCTTCCCGAGCTTCAGCTTCTAGTACTGAGTAAACCACTGGTGAACTATTAAGACACTATGTCGTACATCGTTCGCTGTTGAATGTGATTTTTCTTTCATTCCAGTCAATTGTGGGATTGTGTTCTCTCAGCCATGGTATTCTAAGGATGATCTCATGATTTTGTAGGTCTGCTACCTGAAAGGTTCCCCCTTCATGGTGACTGCCTATATTCATTGATACTTCTGCCGTGTAGGTTATGGGCCCCATTTGGCTCGGTTTTCCATCAGCCAAGTATATTTCTCTCGCCTTCTTGGTTTCCTTCATTGTTATTCCATGTTTCTTGCAGACTTCTTTATCGATAAAGTCTTCCATTACTCCTGAATCGATCATTGCATTGATCATGACTGTGTTTTTTCCTTCTTGCAATTGCACTTTTACCATAACATGGTCATTTTCTTGTTCCAGTGATTCTGTGTGTAGGAGTGCTGTATAGTAATTGGATAAAATGATGGGTTTTCGTTCCGGTCTGTCCCTCAGTCCATCACTTACTGGGGACAGTCCTCGTTTTCTGCCAGCCCTTCCTCTTCTATCTCTATTTCCTTAATCATAGGTCGACTCCTCCTCATCTTGTGGTCCTGTAGTCTCTATTCTTTTTTTACCGTCGTATAGTCCCTGTTGTCTCTTGGGCTCCTGCACTCCCTTGCCAAGTGTCCTGGCTTGGCGCAGGCTAGACATAGATTATTGTTTCTCCTTCGCACAAACTCGTTTTTAGACAGATTGAGATTGGGCCTTCTTCGTGTCACATCTAGGTCCATGGGGTCCCCTCTTGGGGTCTCTTCCCTTCCTGTCTTAAATGTCCTGTTTGGGTTCCTGGATGTTTCCATCATCTTCTGTCCCATTGCTTGGCCTCCTTGCAAGTGTTTGATCATGCTGATCTGATTTTCCTTCTCAATGGCCCATTTAGCCATGTCTTCCACCTTATGGGCTGTGAAGTGGTCGGCAGCCCAAGCGTCCTGTAGCGTTCGATTGATTCTCTTCAGGAACTGTCTCCTCATAGTTCCTTCATCTTCGTTTGCCTCCATTGCCGTGAGTTGGAACTCATTCCAATAATCAGTTACTGGTTCTTTTCCCTGTCTTAATTGCTCCAGTTTTGTGTGTGCTGCATTTTCTGCATTGATGTCTCCAAACCGGCCTTGAAGTGCTTCAGCGAATTCTTCATATGTTGTCCATAGTTCCAGTCTTCTTCCCTCTGTATAGGGGGTTATCCAGCTGGTTGCTCCTTCCCTCAACAAGGATTTGACATATGTAATCTTCTACCTTGCCTCCATGGTTCCCATGGCATTGAAATATACTCTGCATTGGGCCAAAAAGGTCCACAACTTGCTGTGCATTCCATTGAATGTGGGTGACTTCTCTACCTTCATTCTGTCTCCATTTTCCCTTCTGCCATTTAGGCGATTGATAATTTCAGCAAATTATTCCAGGGTAAATCCATGGATTTGTGTTACTGGTGGGGGGTTTGTAGCCCCTCCTGCTGTGGGTATTGCTGCCCCTCCTGGGGGTACCGCTACTCTCTCTCCCCCTGCTCAGGGTCCGACGTCCATTGCCTCACTCATTGTTGTTGGGTACTGCTTGTTAGACGCAACCAAATGTTACAATCCTCTCTCTTTTGGGTATACTTGCAGTAGGCAACCTTTCTTATCTCACTCGATTGTCGATCTGATTTCCTTCGATCGCTTACTGTTTTTTCTCTTGTAGTGTAAGTCCTTGACTTCTACGACTCCCTGGTTCTCCCAACTGATGACCTTGGGATTCTGAATGGATTTATTGTTTGGTAGGAAAGCTTTTTATATTGAAAAGTATTTAGATGGTTGCATGAGGAACTAACTACTCTCGCCTACGAGCCCCCTTATATAGTCATTCCTCCCCCAACCCTGACCCTTGATGACTCATCCCTATGAGTCGTCTGTACGTATGACTCAAATGAGTCATCGTGTGAAATCCATCAGCTGACTCTTATGAGTCGTTCTTGCTAACTAATAAAAACCAATCAAAACTAAATAACTTAATCATGTGCACAAACTGCATCACATGTGTGAAACTCATGACTCATAATCTGAGTCACGTGTAAAAACATAATATCATATGATCGCTATTGCAAGTCATAGAAAATCAAACAACCAATAAAAGCCTACTAATGACTTGCTAGCACAAGTCATGTGAAATACTTGTCCCTTCTGACTCATAAGTATGAGTCAGGTGAAATCTGCCTTGCCATTCTGCCTTGCTTAGTCACAATTTGTGACACATATAACTTGCAATTGTGAGTTGTTATTATATTAGATTATATGATTGCATAATAAGTTATTTAGGTCACTGGCATTTGATATTATGAGTTTTATGAATTATGATTATGACTCATCATTGTTATTTAGATTATTAATCAATTACAAGAAGGACTATATAAGGAGGGAGATGTGTTAAGTTAGTTAGTTCTTCATACAACTATTTAAGTTACTTTCTTACTTATATCTTTAATTAATACATTCTTTATCTTCTCCTATAAAGGATCTCTAACCCTTTTACCCTATAGGATAGAGTAGTAAGATAAGGCAGTTGGTGTTACAAGAAACTTAGTCTTAAGAGGTTAAGACTAAGTACGTATCAAGTATGACAGAGAGTACAATACTCAACTAGGAGTCATTGAGAATATTATTAGTATTAATAATATTCATCAGAAAGTGGAAGAGCAAGTTACCAATATCAATATCCACAAACAATACCTATATCAATACTTACAAGAAAGAATAGTATCATCATTAGATGATTATTACCTATTGCAAAACTATAGGCAAGAGAGTAATCCTAACATCTTAGATAGATAGGATGCCTGAGGGAATTCAGGCTGTTTTTGTTAGGCATATGGAAAAAAGGGCCAAAGTTACCCGGCCTTTACATAGGATTATTTCTACCATACCCCTGCAGCCCCCATGTAGGGACCGGGCATCATTACGGTATTACGGTCGAGTTGCGTCCCGACACTTTAGCCACAATAAATGGCACCTTCAGCATAACACCATATACGTCGTCGCCGTCCGTCCGACCGGATGCTGTCCGTAGGATATATGAGAGGGCACCTTTGGCGACTCATGGGAAGTGACTCGGAGGAATTTGGTTAAGTTTTGAGCAAGCTATTACCTTGTACATTAGCAGTTAAATATTATGGCTGATAAGTGATGGGACGATTTGGGAAGAAACCTTAGTGACCGAATATCGTGAGCCTATGGCACCGACGGGTAGCCATAGAGCCGAGCCTTTTGCTTTGAAAGAAGTAGTGCCCCAAGAGGGCCTACTCGAGAATCGGTATGAGAGGTTTTCGCTGGATAAGCTATTGGCTCGATCCAGAGCAAAAAACCCTATATATCCGATGGGCCTTGTGATGCATCAATATGCAACACAATGGCCGCGCTCATTCATTAAAGCTGATCACTTTATGTTTTGAGGCAGAACAATTGGTATAGTTGCCATTAGGGCGGCATACTCAAATTAAGTTCATATAGTGGAGAGATCGAAGGCTACCTACTGGAGGGGTGTTCACACCCCCCAGAAACAATAGGAGTTCGAAGAGATCAAAGCTAAGCAAGGCAAATATTCTCAGGGTCAAAGGTGTTCGCACTTAAGAAAGTTAAGAGGTTTTTGACGGAGGTACTTAGATAGTATGGGAGTTGGTTGTAGCCCGCGATAACCCAGACGCGGAATATAAATATCGAGGTACCCCCAGCTATCAGAAACATCAAGCAACGGAGAAGAGATCTTATTAATATATTTATTACCTTACTCTTGAGAAAACTATTATTACACATATCCTTTATAAAATACTTCGGGAAATACGAGCCTACCTTAACGATCTTCGTTTTATCCTACTTTACCTTATTTCAAGAAGCTTACGGCCTAGACCTACCGGCCCTATCTACGGTTGGCCTACCCCATAACAGTTTTGGATGCAGATAGAGGTCACACAAAATAGTAGTAGGATTTCTTTAAAGCTTATAATATGTACTTTCATCTATTTCTTAATTGAGGCCCAGTTCAGTATGTACCAGTTTTTTTAAACCATGGTATTTCCTGAAAATGACTTATAAGTCAAAATAAAAAAAACCAAATTATTTCAACAAATAAACCTGTTCAGCAAGTCCATAGTTTTACCATGGTTTTTTCTTATCATGTATGAAAGATGCCAAGGGTCAAAGCCTTGGCATTAAAATTCTTATCAGATTAACAATACTAATATATAATGGTGGGTGCAGTAGAACAGGCGAATAAAACAATGTTTAAAAAAAACGGACAAAAACAGAAACAGGGTTTAGGGTATACTAATAGTATTCTATAATGGTGGGTCCCCCTAATAACTGATGGAACAAAAAAAGCGGAAACAATGGGAATAGGTTTTAGGGCAAAGGGCACTCGCAGGCGGCAATGTGTGGTTCGCACACAGGTTATTACTTGTTTTATTATATAATTGATGTAGAAGTTTGCCTGTATTCAAATGCTTTGATGATCAAGTTTTGTTATACTTTGTGTTTTAATTTTTTGGAGCACATGCCCTCACTCAAATTAATTAGTCATAAATACTGAAGAATAAAATTACCATGGGTTTTTCAAGAAAAACCATGGTATTTGTGACATGCCGGGCACGGTGCGGTTTTTTTATAAGTAAACCATGAAAAATAAGTCAAAAAAACAGAAAAACCATGGTTTTTCTGACCTGCCGAACAGGGCCTGGATTTATATCTTTTTTTTTTTTTGTGGTTGAATTGGTTGATTGTAGCTGTCGTGGTTGTTGCGTTGGGGTATAATTATTTAACGGACACGACTGTACAGTGGGGGGCAAAAATGTGAACGTATTTTTCCCCCCCCCCCGGTGTACGTTTTCAAGCAACTTGAACTAACAGCATTGCTAACTTGTAGGATGCAAAGAACAAGTGGCAAAACAACCTAAATGTCCCCCTAATACTGTGACAGATCCTCTTCATAGATTTTATTGGCCAGGTCACAGATGAGATTTATGGCCTTTCCTATTTATCATTGAATTTTCGTACTAAAATCTCCGTCTTTTGTATCATACTAAGAGTCTGTGAAAACCAGGACGGATGATGGGATGGAATTCCCCTTAGCTTATCCCATCCTCAGGTTGACCCTATCCCTTGTTCAGCCTTGGCGACTCACCAGACTTGGCATTGGATTGCGGTGTGGAGGGGCAACTTGCAGCTGACCAACCTGGGTCTGACTGTTTCTTCCCTCACTTTTTTTTCCCCTCCTGTCTCGTTTTTCATCCAATCTTCCTCTTGAGTTTTCTTTACGCTACCGGTATTCGAGGCCTATTTTTTATTTTTATTTTTTTTTATTTTTTGAAGACAAACCCTTCATCGTAATCTAATACCAACCCCTTCAAGTTAATAAACAGAGCAATTGGCGCGATGGCGGTAAATTCGCTTCTCCCTCAATCGTTTCTTTCAAGCTAACGACGCTCCTCTAACTGTCAAAAATAGACCTACTACATTGAAAATAAAAAAGTTGGGGATAGGACCAATTCAGAAGATTGGCGTATTCGTGGGTACAACCCATTGACTCCACCAGATCTGCTCCAACATGAGCTTCAACAGACAAGCAATTCCAAGGCTACTGTATTGAAAGCTCGCGGAGAGGCAGCTGCAATTCTTCAGTCCAAGGATCCGCAAAATCGTCTCGTCGTGGTTGTTGGGCCATGCTCCATTCATGACCCCAATGCTGCCCTCGATTACGCCCGTCGCCTTCTCCCGCTCAAGGAGAAGTACCAGAATGAGCTCCTTATTATCATGCGCGCCTACCTCGAAAAGCCGCGCACCACCGTCGGGTGGAAGGGGCTCATCAATGACCCAGATATCGATGGGTCTTTCCAGATAAACAAAGGACTTAGGATTAGTAGACAATTGTTCATTGACCTTACCGAGCTTGGGATGCCACTCGCTAGCGAGATGCTCGATACTATTTCACCGCAATTCCTAGCAGATATGTTGAGTGTTGGTGCTATTGGTGCGAGGACTACCGAGAGTCAGCTGCATAGAGAGTTGGCAAGTGGTTTGAGTTTCCCTGTTGGTTTCAAGAATGGAACTGATGGAAGCTTGGACATTGCTATTGATGCAATTGGAGCGTAAGTTTTAACTTTCATTCATTTGGTTGACCAAATCTGATGTTTCCATGTTTGTAGCGCAAGAGGCTCCCACCACTTTTTGTCGGTCACTAAGCCTGGTGTGGTCGCAATTGTGGCTACAACTGGGAATGAGGATTGTTTCATTATTCTCCGTGGTGGGAAGACAGGGACAAACTATGATGCGGCAAGCATCAAGGATGCCAAGGAGAGACTTCGTGCGAAGAAGACTCAGGACAAACTTATGGTTGATTGCTCCCATGGTAATTTTGCATCAACGTATTCCTGCACATTGCAAAACGCTAATTTTTCTCCAGGGAATTCCGAGAAGAACCATCTCAACCAGCCTAAGGTTGCTGCTGCGGTTGCGGAGCAGCTCCGTAACGGTGAGGACTGTATCATGGGTGTTATGATTGAGTCCCACATCAACGCTGGCAATCAGAAAGTACCGGAGGAAGGAAAGTCTGGTCTTAAGTATGGTGTCAGTATCACTGATGCCTGCATTAACTTTGAGGATACCGAAGGCGTCTTAAAGATGCTTGCAGATGCAGTCAAGGCTAGGAAAGAGCTATCTAACAGAGGACCAGACGTCAATGTCACCAGCAACTAATTCGCATCAATCCGCTGGATGGACTTTAGGGATTTTATCTTTTATGTCTTATGGTTCGATTGGGTGCTTATGTCTCTTTTCTCTGTTTTCTGCTCTCTTAAAAAGTTTGATAGCTTCGTTTATAAAATCTCTACTCGGGTTGTCTTTCGTAATATGTTCAAAAGTTTTACTTGTGACTGGTTGTCCTGGGAGCAGGGATTTTCTTTGCAGTGAAGTTTAACGAATTAGATAAGCAATCTCAAAACTAAACGTTGTTGGTAAAATACAGGTTTTGTACTTCAGAATTCAGTACATAATTTTTCAGAAAATCAAAAAAAAAGTGGAGGAAATCATAGTCTAGACCATGATCTGTAGCATGAAAAGTGTGTTTTGTCATATCGCGAAGTTTCGGGTTAGTTTTTTTCTAAAACAAAGGGATTGTTCTGAGCCCTTAGCCAATCAGAAGACCCGCATATCCCGATCCGGCAGCAAGGAAATTTGAAACATCCCATCTTTCCCTCCACCTCCGGCAACTTCACTCTCGCCATTAAGCCTTAACCACTCAAATCCATCATCACCTCGCCTCTCCTCTCCCCCCAACACCCCTCACCAATCATACGTGATCTGGACACACAATGTTCGCTCGGTCGTGCCTTCGTTCAGGAACGGTCCTGAAGAATGTCGTGAGACAGTCAGCCAGGGTAATTTCCACTCCCCCTCCTTGATTTTTTTCACCCCACTTTCGCACAATCACCAGTATCTAATTGAATCCCATTGCACAGAGAACCACATCGACAAACACAAGTACCGGTAATGCGGCCAAGAGCGACAGGGGATTGAATATCGCCGGCACTATCTCTACGGTTGCGGCGGTGGGAAGTATTGGATTATACTACCAGCAATATGGATTCGGGTTCTCAGAGGTACATGCTATGACGATGGCTGAGGAGGGGTATGTTCTATATCGTTTGACGTCAGGATTTTTGAAGATGGGAATTGGTGGCTGACGATGATGAATTAGGTTGCACCCGCCGCATTATCCATGGGAGCATCAAGGATGGTTAAAGACTTTTGACCACCAAGCGTCAGTGTTTCCATCTCTACTACAGCACTCTCGGAATAATTATTAACAGATATACAGTCTTCGCCGTGGTTTCCAAGTCTACCGTGAAGTATGCGCTTCTTGCCATTCCCTCTCCCGCGTTCCGTGGCGCACCCTAGTGGGTGTTTCCCACACCGTCGACGAAGTCAAGGCCATGGCCGAAGAGAACGAATACGATGATGATGAGCCCAACGACATTGGAGAGATTGAGAAGCGTCCAGGAAAGATCTCGGATTACATTCCTGACCCGTACCCCAATGAGCAGGCCGCACGTGCCGCTAACCAGGGAGCATATCCTCCTGATTTGTCCCTCATAGTAAAGGCCAGACACGGCGGTTGCGATTACATCTTTGCGCTGCTCACAGGATACCCGGATGAGCCCCCGGCTGGAGCTGCGCTTTCGGAGGGATTGAACTTTAATCCTTACTTCCCAGGAACTGGTGGGTGTTTTTCTTATGTGATGCGTATAATTGATATGCGGAGAGGCTAATGCTGTATATATAGGAATTGCCATGGCAAGAGTCTTGTACGATGGTTTGGTAGAGTACGAGGACGGAACCCCGGCTACTACCTCCCAGATGGCCAAGGACGTTGTCGAATTCCTGAACTGGGCCGCCGAGCCGGAAATGGACCAGAGGAAGAAGATGGGTATGAAGGTTATCATCATCACCACGGTCCTTACCGCTCTTAGCATCTGGATTAAGAAGTACAAGTGGGCTCCAATCAAGGCTAGGAAACTGGTATTTATACTTCCCCCTACCACATATACCCATCACAATACTAACAGTAAACCCTTAGGTCTACAACCCACCAAAGGCATAAATCCCCCCAAAAAAACATCAAACATAAAATAGATTGTTACCATGGAAAATCGGGAGGAGCAATGGAGAATATACTGGCCACTGTCGCGGAGAGCGGAGGGAATGTCAGATAGAACTTTTTTTCAAAAAAATCAAAAACAAACCAACCTACCCAGTTTCTACCGTTTTCTTGTCCTTTTTTCCCCTTCCGTTTTTTTGCTTCCATTTTTTTCTTTCCTTGCTTTCTATTATGCTTCTTGTGTGTTGGTTAAGTGTATAGCTGTATATCCTTCCGAAGCCACTTGTGCCGTCCAGTTATGGAAGTGGGGGGGGGAGAGGACCGTGGGTGGGGGAGGGTGGGGGAGAGAAGAGTTGTTGAAAGCGAAAATACAATTTACACCGTGTTATAGTTCTCTAGTGATGGTCTGCCACTTTCTCGGTATCATATTATAGTTTCCGGATAACGTTATCATCATACCAAATATCTTGATTTGATTTTCATGCTGTCTCTTTCCCACCCGGTAACATACCGAGCAAGCCATCATGACACTTACCCACGATAGGAGAGTCCTATCCTCCTTGCCTTCTTTTACTCTCCTTCCAGCAAGCCGCGGTCCAACTTTTTTTCCCGCCAAGCCCGGTGAAAAAAAGATTGACACAGTGCTCTATCATTCGTAATTCACAACGCCATCCATCCATCATGCTGCATCATTCAGTCTCACTCCATCTATTACGACAGAAATTTTTCTTCCCTGCAATTGTAGGCCAGCAAGGCAAAATAAAAATAAAAAACTAATTTTCACATGCACACTTTTTTTTTTTCCGCTCGTGCTGTGAGTATAATAAGTTCCGAACAAACATCCTTCTTCCGCTGTGCTATTCGATTTTCTTCAATTTTTCCCCACGATAAGGTACTGATCGAGTCCGAGGCCGGGACAGGAGAGATAAATACACTTTTGCACGTGCTCTATTTTTTTTTATCTCACTCAGTGAAGGGAGGAGATTTTTTTTTTGCTTCCTACTTTTTCTTTTCTTTTTCTTGGCAGGCAGGCTGTCAGACAGGTACGGTAGCGCAAGTGGGAGGCACTTAAGCTAAGCAAAGTAAGCAAAGCAGAGCGAGAGTTGTCCCGGGACCATAGAAAGCGAAGCAAGAAAAAAGAAAAAGAGGGTATTGTTGACTACTCTGCATATTTTACTTTCCCAACAAAAGTTCTTTTTTTTTTCTTTCTATTTATTGCTTCGGTTTGGGATGAGTTCTTCTACGACGGCGATTAGGAGACTGAAGCTTTTGAATAGGACTTTAGGAATTGGAAGTATGAAGCATCGTGTTACAGTTATTGGGTCTGGGAATTGGTGAGGGTTTCTTTTCTTGTTTGATTTTTTTCTTTTTGAGGGAGTGGGAAGCTAATTGTGAGGTGTGAGAACAGGGGGAGTGCAATTGCGAAGATTGTAGCGGAGAATGCAAAGGGTAATCCTGATGTTTTTCATGAAGAGGTTAAGATGTTTGTTGTCCTTTTCTTGTGTTTTTTTTTTATTTTTTTTCTTATTCGAGTTTGACTGACTGAGGATGGTGATGATCATGATGATGACAGGTGGGTATTTGAAGAACAATACCAACTCCCAAACTCACACCCCCGCTACGACGAGAGCAAGCATTCGGGCAGTCGGAACCTAACCAGCATCATCAACACAATCCACGAGAACCCAAAGTACCTCCCTGGCATCGCCCTTCCTCCAAACCTCTTCGCAACGCCCTCCCTCCCGGACGCTGTATCCGAGGCATCGATACTAATCTTCAACGTGCCCCATCAATTCGTCTCCAACATCTGTCGGCAGATCAACGGTTCCTGCCTCCCCTACGCTCGTGCCATCTCGTGCATCAAGGGCGTGGACGTCTCGCCCGACGGGGTAAGCCTCTTCTCCGACACCATCGGGCGGAAGTTAGGCATCTATTGCGGCGCCCTTAGCGGTGCGAACATCGCTTCCGAAGTTGCCAAAGAGAAATTCTCCGAGACCACCATTGCGTATGCGCCGCCGGAGGGTCCCACCGAGGATTTTCCCAAGGGGCTGACGCCAGTGCCCGAGGAATTGCCGACTGTTGATCACGCGCTGCTTAAGACGCTCTTTCATACATCCTACTTTCACGTTCGTGTCGTGAGCGACGTTGCCGGCGTGTCCCTTGGCGGGGCGTTGAAGAATATCGTAGCATTGGCAGCGGGCTTTGTCGACGGATTGGAATGGGGCGATAATGCTAAAGCTGCTGTCATGCGTGTTGGGCTTCTCGAGATGCGAAAGTTTGGGAAGATGTTCTTTGGAAAGTCCTGCAAGAGCGCTACCTTCACGGAGGAGTCTTGCGGTGTTGCGGATTTGATTACTTCTTGCAATGGCGGGCGTAATCATAAGTGTGCCATGCTCAGCGTGCGCACTGGGAAGAGCATTGAGACGGTCGAGGGCGAGGAGTTGAATGGGCAGAAGTTGCAGGGCACTATCACTGCCCGCGAAGTCAATGTCTATTTGAAGAACAAGGGACTCGAGCATGAATTCCCGCTCTTTACGGCTGTTTATAGGATTCTTAATGGGGAGACGAATGTTAGTCATCCATCCATCCATCTTCTCTTTCTTTCTTTCTTTATCCGCTGGCTAATTACTCCTGATGCAGGTTGAATCTCTACCCCAGTTGATTGAAACTGATTAAACTTGGCGACTGATATTATACCCGGTGCTTATTATTATTATTATTATTGGGTTCTCGCTTTTTCCCTTTTTCTTTTTTCTTTTTCTTTTAAACACTAAAGCTGTAATTAAACACTAAAGCTGTAACGTGTGATTGATAGAAATGGAGATTGTTTGTTTTGCTCTGCTTGCTTTGCCTTGGGGTTGTTGTTCACTGTAACGTATCGTATCGGCTCTATATCACCCCGTTTCCGGCGCCCCCAGGGCTGCGTTTGATGTTCTTGAAGGGGACTGCCCAGTTGGTTGTTCTTGGTTGGTTAAACGGTTCCATGACATAGCAATTAAAGAAAAATCCCGTCTTTCGATTATTCTTGCACTTGTAGTTTTGTAGTACTACCACCGTTTATAACCGCAGAACTCAACAGTCAGCCTCCACCACCACCCCCACAAGGCGTGCACGCACGGTACATTTGGCCCAAAAAAAAAAAGAGCCCAACGAACGGATGGAGGGAATTTTATCCCCGTGAATGGTGATTGTTAGTGCCGTTTTTTTCTCGGCCGAGCAAGCCGATTTCCGAGCCCTTGCGTCTTTCTTCCTTTCTTCTCCGTTCCGGAAGTATGTACTTCCTTGAACCCCACAGCTCGTGCGTGCACGATACGTGTAGTACATACTAGACAGCTCTGCACACTCCTACCGTAAAGACCAGCGTACAGTACCTCAATACAAATACAAATACCCCCCCCCCCTACCCAATATCCAAAATCCCACCATCTCAGTCCAAAATCCCACCTTCACACATCACAACCCCCTCTACCAATATGACCGAAAAAAACCCCCTCCTCCCACCTCCCGCCTTGTCGGCCTCGGCCAACGAGGGGACGGTAAACTACCTAGCCTACGGCTCAAACCTAGCCTCCGCAACCCTCACCAGCTCCCGAAAAATCCACCCACTGCGGATAACCCCCGTCCGCGTGCCGGGCCTAACACTAACATTCAACCTGCCGGGGATCCCATACTTGGAACCCTGCTTTGCAAACGTCCGACTGCGCTCCACACAGTCGGGCGAGGAAGAGGAGGAGGGGAGGGAATTGGTAGGCGTGGTCTACGAAATCACCCGGAGCGACTACGATAGGCTATTCGCGAGCGAGGGTGCTGGGGCTGCGTATCAGGAGTACTCCGTTTCTTGCATCCCTCTCGGCGCCGCCGGAGGCTGCGAGGAGGTTATTGCGAGGACACTCCTCTGCCCGGAACATACGGAAGCGTTGACGAGATGGACGGGACAGCCGTCGCTCCGCTACCTCGATCTCTTGAGAAGCGGCGCGCGGGAACGCGCCCTGCCGGGGGAGTATGTGGAGTATTTGGATGGGTTGCAGGGGTATCGCGTCACCACTTTGCGGCAGAGGGTTGGGAGGGGGTTTGTGCTTGCTGTGTGGGCGCCGGCGTTTTTGCTGACGCTGGTTTTGAATAGGGTGTTTGCCGGGGAGGATGGGAGGGCGCCCGGGTGGGCGGTGGGGTATGGGAGGTGGGTTACTAAGACGGTTTGGGGGAGCTATGATCGCTGCTACAAAGTGGTGTTTGGGAGTGGGGAGTGCACGGAGGGGGAGGAACCTAATTGGGTTGAGAGTATTGGCGGTGCCGGGGGGGTTGGTGGTGGAGGAGAAGAGTGGTGAGGGTTGTGGTGGAGGTTGGGGATGTTGAGGTTTAGAAACTTTTTTTTTTTTTTTTCCTTTTTCTTTCTTTTTGGTTAGTTTGGAGGGGAGGGAGGTGGGGTGGTTGTCATATAGACTTTTCATATAACCTTGTTACACACCCCCTCACCATCAATCACTCGTCACTAAAACAAAAAAAAAAACAAAAAAAAACTGTGCCACATAACTAACAACTAGACTACCCGTTGACGATGACCCCACCATTAGGATGCAACGTCTGCCCCGCAATGAAGCTCGAATCCGCGCTAGCCAGAGACACAAAACAAGTAGCAACCTCACTCGGCTGCCCCGCTCTGCTCAGCGGGGTGGTGCCGCCAAAGCTGTCAAGCTCCTCATCCGTCATGCTGGAGACAACCAGCGGCGTCCATATAGGCCCCGGCGCAACGCAATTCACGCGCACGCCCTTGAGCAGTAACTGCATCGCGAGGGAGCGCGCGAACGCTACAATCGCACCCTTGGTAGTGGAGTAGTCGAGGAGATTCCCCTCGCCAACGCAGTGGTTCACGCTAGCGTTATTGATAATGCAGCTGCCGGGGCGCATGTGCGGGCGGGCATATTTGGATAGGTAAAAAAGTGAGGGTATATATTTGTTTTGAAGGTTCTGTCCCATTGTTCCTTTACACTCTTTGCAATCAGTCCTCTACTCTACTCCCCCCCCCCCCCCCCCCCCCCCCCCCCCCGGGGGGGGGGGGGGGGGGAGAAGGAGAATAATCATACTCAGACAAATCCCTAATACTCTCCACCTCAACCCGATACGCGGCATTATTAACCAGCAACGTCGAGCCCGCCCATAGCGCGCACTCTCTCCTCTACCAACCTTCGACAATTCTCCGGCACGCTCACGTCGCACGGGAATATATGGCATTCACGCCCATACTTGGCCACGTGGTTCCTGGTCTGACCTGCGCGTCGCTTTCTTCGGCTGGTGGGTATGCGATCGCTACGTCTGCGCCTTCCATCGCGTAGAGGGTTGCTATGGCGCGCTGTCCCCGCCGGTTATGAGCGCTCGCTTGTCGAGGAGTTTGCCGGTGGGCTGGTATGGCTGTTGTCCGCCGCTCGCGGTCGGGAGTTGGTTGAAGACGGGGCGGGGTTTCATTTTGGATTCGACGCCTGGGAGGGGTTGGTGTTGGATTAGAGGGGAGTGGCCTTTGGGGTTTATTAGTTGGGGTGTGGTTTGGGAAGGGGGGGGAGTGTACCGGCTTGGAATTGGCCGGCAGGAGAGGTTGCGGCCTTTTTCACGTTTTTCACTGTCTCCATTTTTTGCTCCGCTTATGTAGGTTGAGTGTTGGGGGAGGGGTTTTTTTTGGAAATTTTGTGATGTTTGGCGAGGGGCTTGCTCTGGTCTTATATTTCGTGAGTTTCACTTGATTCTCTACCGTTACTCTGGTACAGTGGGTTGCCTCGACGTAGGTGTTTTGTCATGACCTTGTATCAATCACTATTGCGTCACTGTGGTTTTCCCAAAGCTGGCTTATTGCATGAGTAATTTATGAATAGCGTGGAGAAATTGCACTCGAGTTAGTTACCAACACGGTATTTAGTAAAGAAGGGGAGATATCTAGGATATGGAAAATCGGTGAAACCACACAATGGGAAAGGAAAGTAAGTCGTTTATAGTCTATATGCCGACCCCCAGGCCCCTCCAATATCAGCGCCTCTCCAATCCATACGGCGTAATTGTTGTCATCTAATTTACTTGAATCACTTCGAATGTTGAATAACGAACACTAACAAATGCGTTTGGCAAATACGACGGTACTACGGGCAAGCTATGAGAACGACATGCATGCGATGCAGAATGTCACTAGATTACAGAATGGCGAGAGCTGAGTGCTTACCATACAGCAATACCCGCAGGATAAAAAGTTCAGTATAAATCGAACCTGCTCTGTAATTGCTGTTGTATTATTTTGGGGGTAGGCGAAAGTCTGGCGAAGTCTTGGCTGCCAATCACATAGAAATTCTGTGAGCTACTGTACATTCACCAGACTTTCCCCTACACCCGAAGTACCATAGTTTAATACTGTAAGAGTTTAACCCAATTCACGGCGGTAGACTACCACAACGTAAGGGGAGATTTACCTGAGGAAGGACGAGCCAGATTGGTATGAATATTTTAAAGTCGATTTTCAGTTCCATGGTCGCTTGAAACTAGCTTCGGGAATCCTTCTGCATATTGCCCGAAAAAATAATCTATTATACGTGAAGTGTAGGTATCAATAATCTATTCGTTGATCCATCTATTGCTGGCAGAAGAAATGAAAATAGAGAAAGAAATAATGTATTGTACACAAGACAGAGAAAAAAAGACAAAAAAAGACAGAAGAAATAGATTCAGCCAAGAAAATGGTAAACAAAAATAACGAGCGCAAGCTTCCAAAAAAAAACAGTTCCCCTGCACCTTTACACCAAACATTGTGAACAGAAACATTAATCCACTAAACGCGAACAGTAGGCTTCGGCCGGGTATAGATATGGGCTAAATGATGAAGCGGTGAAGTGAGATCGCCGGGGACAGGCCTAAACAGATGGGAGAAAGGATGAACTTAACGACCAAGGAGATGTTAGCTAAGCAAAGACCAAGAAATATACTGGTATATAAATACCTGAATCGCTGATAACCCCAAAAGCAGGTAAAGCTCAACGAACCACAAAAGATGAATGGAAGCCAAAGAAACCGAAAGAAAATAAACAAACTATCCGGTATAAGCACGAGTAACCCAAGCCCATGATGAAAACCAATCTTAGAGCCCAACGGCGTATAATGAAAAGTATAAAACGGAAAGATAAAAACAAGGGCCAAACGCCCGACGCTTGCTGCGGAATGACAGCCGGTATGAAGGAAAAAACAAAAACCAGGGCCAATATTAATATACAGTATCTGACTACAAAGAATGAGAAAACAACAATGCAGCAAGCATCAGAACCACATGCCCCAGAGGGGATCCGATATGGGTTGCTGCACATCACTACATTGCACGGGTTCCCAGTCTTGTAGTAGCTTCAGTACTCCTGGATGGCCGTTCTTGGCAGCATAAGAAAGTGGTGTGTCGCCGTGTTTATTGGGCCGGTGAGGGTCGACATCTGCCATCTCGAGTAGGAGTTTCACTACTCCTTCATGCCCCTCGATAGCAGCCCGTGAAAGTGGCGTATAGCCATATTTGTCAGGCCTGTTGGGTTCGACATCCCTATGCCCTAGTAGGAGTTTCATTACTTCTACATGCCCTTTAAGAGCAGCACACCCGAGTGGCGTTCGATCATCCACATCTGGATGATTGGGGTCGACATCCTCCTTCTCGAGTAGAAGTTTCATTGCTCCTTCGTGTCCCTTGATAGCAGTCCAAGAGAGTGGCGTACAGCCATATTTATCAGGCCTGTCAGGATCGACATCTCCTCGCCCGAGTAGGAGTTTCACCACTTCTACCTGTCCTTCAAAAGCAGCGTTCCCGAGCGGTGTTCGATCATCCACATCTGGATGACTGAGGTCGACATCCTCCCTCTCGAGTAGGAGTTTCACCACTTCTACATGTCCTTTAAGAGCAGCACACCCGAGTGGCGTTCGATCATCCACATCTGGGTGATTGGGGTCGACATCCTCCCTCTCGAGTAGAAGTTTCATTGCTCCTTCGCGTCCTTTGATAGCAGCCCACGAGAGTGGCGTACAGCCATATTTATCAGGCCTGTCAGGATCGACATCTCCTCGCCCGAGTAGGAGTTTCACCACTTCTACATGCCCCTCAAGAGCAGTACACCCGAGTGGCGTTCGATCATTCGCATCTGGATGATTGGGGTCGACATCCTCCCTCTCGAGTAGAAGTTTCATTGCTCCTTCGTGTCCTTTTATAGCAGCCCACGAGAGTGGCGTACAGCCATATTTATCAGGCCTGTCAGGGTCGACACCTCCTCGCCCGAGTAGGAGTTTCACCACTTCTACATGTCCCTCAAGAGCAGTACACCCGAGTGGTGTTCGATCATCCACATTTCGATGATTGGGGTCGACATCCTCCCTCTCGAGTAGAAGTTTCATTGCTCCTTCGTGTCCTTTTATAGCAGCCCACGAGAGTGGCGTACAGCCATATTTATCAGGCCTGTCAGGATCGACATCTCCTCGCCCGAGTAGGAGTTTCACCACTTCTACATGTCCCTCAAGAGCAGCACACCCGAGTGGTGTTCGATCATTCACATCTGGGTGATTGGGGTCGACATCCTCCTTCTCGAGTAGAAGTTTCATTGCTCCTTCGTGTCCCTTGATAGCAGCCCACGAGAGTGGCGTAGAGCCATATTTATCAGGCCTGTCAGGATCGACATCTCCTCGCCCGAGTAGGAGTTTCACCACTTCTACATGTCCCTCAAGAGCAGTACACCCGAGTGGCGTTCGACCATTCACATCTCGATGATTGGGGTCAACATCCTCCCTCTCGAGTAGGAGTTTCACCACTTCTACATGTCCATTAATAGCAGCACACCCGAGTGGCGTTCGATCATCCACATTACGATGATTGGGGTCGACATCCTCCCTCTCGAGTAGAAGTTTCATTGCTCCTTCGTGTCCTTTGACAGCAGCCCACCAGAGTGGCGTACAGCCATATTTATCAGGCCTGTCAGGGTCGACATCTCCTCGCCCGAGTAGGAGTTTCACCACTTCTACATGTCCTCCAAGAGCAGCACACCCGAGGGGTGTTAGATCATTCACATCTGGATGATTGGGGTCGACACCCTCCCTCTCCAGTAATAAATCCACAACCGCTTCATGTCCGTATATAGCAGCCCACAGGAGAGGTGTACAACCGTTGCAATCTGGCTGGTTGATCTCACAGCCTTCACAATTCAACAATGCTTTTGCCAGTTCAACAATCCCAGAAAAACATGCATAGTGCAGTCCAGAGAAGAGCCTAGTATCAACGATATCCTCGAAATATCCGACCCAGATATTCTTTATTTGCTCCAAAAACACTTTGGCGGATATGTGGTCTTCGTACTGGTTCAGGAGCTCCAGCGCAAGCAACCTTCCGCTGTCTGACAGTTCTCTTTTTGCATGCTCTCCCCAAAACCTCGAAGAATATCCGAGAAAGGGCATTGTTTGGTGGTCTGGGAGAGGTTGACCCGAGAGCTCGTTGACCTGCCGTGAGTTCAAATAGCTCAAGCAGGTTTCCGCAATGACCGAATGTGCATTACCGAAAAACTCGGGATGGGCAGAGAGGTACTCTTGAACAGTAAAGTGCATCAACCGGACAGTCAAAGATTCTTTATCCACCGTGATCAGGCCTTGACAGCTGCTCAACAATGTCTCTATCAATGGAACATTGTCGGGATCGAGATCCTTTGCTCCTATCACTACCGCCATCGCGTGGCATAGTTCGTCCACCTGTAATGGCCGCAGTGAATGGCAGACCCACATGAGGGTAGTCACCGCTAGCTTTGCCTTTTCCACGCCTTGGGTCTTTATCCTTTCCATTGTTGCGCCATATGCATCAGCCAACCCTAACCCATCACCCATTGACTTCAGCCTGTCTTTCCTTCGGGCTATGGTGGTTTCTCGCAGAACTGCATCCATATGGAGGGAAGCTAGAAGGAATCTGAATTCCAATACATATCAGCTAATAATCCCCGGGAGCCTTCTCATTGCCCTCGCTTGTACGTACGTTTCCGCGCTCGTTTCCGGAATGCTCCTCATAATTTCTGCCTCCAATGTGCTACTCATTATCTCCGGGGTTGTGTCCTTCCTCAATCTCTCGTGCAGATATTTAATGACATCATTTTCCGCAGGTTGTATCGATACACATGTTGCGCTTCCGCCCAGTTTCCTCACAATCTCAGCGCGAACATGTGGTCTTCCGGTGATAAATATGCGAGTGTTCGGCGACCGTTGTAGAATCTGTCCTAGTGAATCAAGCACCAATACTCGATGCTCCGGCGTACATTCGTCAAGCGCATCAACACATATAAACGTGCACTGTGCCGTCTTGATGGCCTGAAATATTTCCACAATTCCCGACACTTGCAATCCCCGGCCGCCAATGACTTTTTTCTGGTCGTAAAACTCTCGAACTACCGGCTCTGGAATTGTTTCTAAACCACTAATAAGTTGTCTGACCAGACAGCCGAGCATATTGATCGGGGACTGCTGTTCCCTGGCCGCAAAGTCGAAGTAGAAACAGGCGACGGCAGTCTCGTCTCTTCTCGCTTGGTCGCATAAAGTGTCAATAACCAACGAACTACCACAGAACCTTGTCAGCAATGCTATTGTTGGGATTTCTCTCACTGAAAGATTATCTCTCTTACGTGATGTAGCTCTTCCCCACCCCGGGGTTTCCGTAGCAGAATAAAATCGCAGGATCAGTTCTATCTTTCTCCCTCCAGTTATACCAGTTTTTGAACTCCTCTGTTTCCAGCAGCCAGCCCCCCACACCGTCTAACCGCTGGGCTCGGATATCCTGATGCCGTAGTCGGGGCTCCAGTGGCGATAGCCAGGCCAGTATCTTGGCGGAATCGTCATTAGCAAGAGTATAGTTGTTGTTGACAGTAGTCGTAGTGTTGAAAGACCCATCGACATTGAAGGAGTTACTGTTATGACTCAAAATTCGAGACATCTTCTTCGCTTTGAATACTATAGAGCAAGTTGCGTTGATTACCCTCGGCGATGAATGGTATCTTGGAGAGCTGAAGAAAAGCGGGGTTCATCGCGCAGCCTTCTGACTCCAATGACCACCCAATCAAACCCATTTGCACTTTGTGCAACCGACACTCGATTACTGTACGAGCAGTCAGGTATGGTGCAAGAAAACCAAAACATGCACCGGAATTTGTATGTTCTCTACGCTTCAAAATCGGCTCCATCCAACACTTGATCAAGATAAAAAAACCACTACCAGAAAGCGAAAGCTAGCTAGAATCCTGTAGTAGTTTTTTGATATCCAGCAACTGCTTAATAAAGATGATTTTGACGGTCGAAAAGGCCTTGCTTTTGCGGGTGAACATTAAACAATGCAACACCATCTCAATCGCACCTCAGAGTTTGATTGGGTAAAACATGTCTCAGCCTGGTCACTGCGGATACCGATAGGAATCATAGAGCTTCACTCGAAATCTTGGCACTGATCCGGTTGCATCTTGGCGGTGATTCTGGTGCACGTTTTGGTTTTCTTGCACTATACAACACCATCATTAATATGCTCCCTGGCACGACGGTCAGCACTCTGCTCTCGCATCTATTGCCACCCCCAACTACGTAGTACAGTACTATCTTGCACGCCCTTCCTTTAGCCATTGAAGAGTTTCATCATGCAAACTCACTCGCCGCCTTCTTGTGAGTTTTGTGACATTGTGTGCCGTTAGAACATGAATAACGGCGCCCCGCGGTTGGATTTTGGAACTCCCTCTCCCAGTAAGGTCCTGCATTCCCTAATTTTCCTTACTCTGTTTTTAGCCCTCTTTTCCTCTGGCTACAGAGAACTGAAAATAGTGAAGACCTCCGATCATGACTTCCAATCCCAGCACATAGCCACAGTGACTTGTAACAGAAACCATGCTCTTCCCAGATAAACTTGATTAAGTCACGAATAGTTTAGGCGGGACTTGGGTGGATGGAGAAGTGTCAGTGTGCTGTCGAGCACCTGGATTTCGCCAAAAACTCTCATATTTCGCAGATATTTCCAGTGCCAATCATTTTCAGAAAGTTCTCACTGCAATTAGAGAAATGCCGGCAAGATGCAAATACTTCAACTCAATCCCATGTTTCCCAATTTTCACTCGGAGCGAGTAATGTTTGTGGAGTTAGCAGAATGTTTGAATTTACCTACTGTATGCGTGGTGGTTTTAATGAGAAGCTCCAAAATCCATCAGAAATTACATAAGCTGCTCATGGAGCCTGGTGGATCAGACGCAGAAGCGAATCACACCTTGTTTGTAAATTTTGTCCAAACCCTCATTGCAAAATTTTCGAAAGCATCAAATGTCCGAATTTTGATCAGACAAACGCGAATTGAAGATACTGCCCTGTCAAGAATATCAACCAGACCTCAAAATTTTCTCTTTCAATTGTTGGATGCCAATTGAGATTTCCATATTTTGGATTTTTTGGTGTGTTTTAACTGATTCGTTACACGGTCTGGTCCACTTCCCGGTCCAATACGTTACGCCAGGCAGATTAGAAATACACAGGAGAAACCGCGCCGCTTTTTGCATGATAGCTTCACTTACGAACCAAACAACAAAGTAACACCAGAGTCAAAATCGCCACATTGAACAAATATTTGCGGATTGATAAAAGGGCATTAGGTACAAGATATCAGCACTGTAAATCAGTAATATACAGCCTGGTACAGAAGATGTTATTCATTAACGACTCCGGTATCTCAACAATGCGCCTCAATCTCAGCCAAACACTGCAACTGAGAATGCACGACTAGTCTAAGGCGATATCGTATCGTGACAACCCCCCAACAACCATATTTTCTCTTCTTCCTACACCAAATATGGCCAATATTCAATGCGTTTGAAATACTGTATTCATAGATTGAGTTTTTTTTTGAAGTTTATTGAAAGTAAGTTACTGGAATAATTCAACGTAGGTATGGTATTTCACAGATACATCGGTCGAGGTTCACGGTGGACGGGAAGCGAGCAACACGAGCACAGTATTCACTTATTGCGGGGATCACATTATCACGGAATCACACCTTTACACACCGATTTTTGTTTTCACAATTGGTTCGGGAATGCTTTTGCTGGGTTTTAACTTATATCAGCGGAACTAGCAGTCTATGAGAAGTTTATTCATATGTGCGCTATCCATCCATCCAAATATCGATCGCAGAAAAAATGAAAATAGAGAAATGACTACTGTAGATAAGACAAAGAAAAAGGATTTATAGAAAAAACAGATTTACAATAAAGGATCTATTCAACACGGAAGTGGTAAACAAAAATAACTGGTATAAGTTTTTAAAGAAAACAGTTCCCCGAAGAATTTATGCCAAACACTGTGGAGAGAAATGTATTAAACTACTAAAGGTGAACAGCAGACTTCCACCGGGTATATAGACATGGACCAACTTAAATAGTTAGGAGGTGAAAGTGAGATCGCCGAGAGTAAGCTTAAATAGACGTGAGAAAGGATGAACTGAACGATCAGCAGATATGTTGCCTGAGGGCAGATAAGGAGTTACAAACTGTATATACCCCTGGACGACTAATACTTCTGGAAACGGATAGAGCTCCACAAATGACAAAAATTGAATGGAAGGGAAGGGAACAGAAAGGAATTGAGCAAACTATCCAATATATGCCAGATGAATGCATGGTGAAAACAGATCCCCGAGTCCAATTCTCTATGCTAAACGATAAAGAAAGGAAAAAACAACAGCACAGGCAAAATGTCCGACGTTTGGTGTGAAATAGCAGTCGATATCAGGAATAATCACGCAAGACTAATAAACAGTATCCACAGCAAAGGACGTGAAAACAATTCAAAGCTCCATGCCGCCGAGTCAAATGCCCCAGAGGAGAATAAAGATCGGCTGTTGCCCATCACTTTCCACAGGTTCAGAGTCTTGTAATAAGCTCAGTACTCCCTGATGGCCAGCGCGAGCAGCATAAGAAAATAGTGTACATCTGTGTTTATAGGGCCGGTGGGGGGTCGACATCTTCCCGCCCGTGTAATAATTTCACCACCCCTGCCTGTCCTTGCAGGGCAGCAACCCCGAGTGGTGTTCAATCATTCTCACTCGGATAATTGGGGTCGGTATCTTCCCGCGCCAGCAGTAATTTCACAATTCCTTCATGCCCATGGAATGCGGCCCATGAGAGAGGTGTATGATACCGCGAAATTTATCAGGCTTGTTGAGGCCAACGTCCTCCCGCCCCACTAGCAATCTCACCACCTCTTCACGTCCGTTGAAAGCAGCACCCTCGAGTGGTCTTCGATCTTTAGCGTCTGGACGATCGGGGTCGACATCTCCCCTCTCCAATAGTAGCTTCACTACTCCTTCATGTCCCTCGATAGCCGCACATCCGAGCGGTGTTGGATAATTCCCATCCGGATGGTTGGGGTCGATATCTATCCGCCCTAATAGTAGCTGCACGATTGCTTCATATCCCAGATTGCGGCCCATGAGAGGGGTGTACAACCTTCTCTATCAGGCCTGCTAGGGTCGACACCTTTCCGTCCCAGTAGTAGATTCACTACTCCTTCGTGTCCCTCCGCAGCAGCATACCCGAGTGGCGTGCATCCCTGGTTATCTGGTAATTGGAGTCGATATCCTCCCTTTCGAGCAGCAGTTTTACAACCGCTTCATATCCGGAATTGGCGGCCACCAGAGTGGAGTACATTTCTCGTAATCTGGGCGATCGGGGCCGATATCCTTCCTTTCCAATAGTAGTTTCACCACCCCTTCATATCCGTACAAAGCGGCCTACGAGGGTGGTGTACTGCCTGTGCAATCTTGTCGGTTAATATCACAACCTCCAACATTCATCAATTCTCTCACAAGTTCAACAATCCCGAAGAAAGACGCAATGTGTAGTCCTGAGAAGAGCGAAGAAGAATTGATATCTTCGGTGAAGCCGGGTTGCAGTTCTTGCTTCAAAAATTATGTAGCGGATGCCTGACAGGACACTGGATGGGAAAGGTTATCTGCTAATCCGGCGTTCAGGACGATGCAATTCCAAAGCCATTCCGAATACCCGAGCTGTTAGCAAAGATAGAGGGCATTCTTGGAAGGGGCAGGAGATCCTCACAGCCAACACAAGCGACGCAGGCGTCGCAGTCCTCATCGCAAAGCGAGTGATGCACAGTGAGTAAATTGTCACAGTAAGACAGCCAGACAGATGGCCTAAAGGCTCGCGGCCCACCAGTCTACCTTAAGTATGATATGAACAAATGGGCCATACCAATTATCACCAATGCAAAAAAAATCCTCAATTGTGAAAGCCCACCATGAACATTGCAGAAACCAACAGGGTCATGCCAATGCCAACCCGAACAAGAAGAATGCATAAATTGAATACCGTATCTGTAGGAGTACAAATCAACATTTTCAAACCACATCTCAGTACAAGCCCGAGAATTTTACTGTATAACGTTAGTACGGTAAGTTACTTAACAAAGTGCATACGTTCAATTCCCTAAGTACCTACAAGTACTGTACTTGTAAATAAATAAATAGACAAAATTTTGAACCCCCCGCCATTGCCAACACCAGCTCCCCACATTCCGCATCACCCCCACTAACCCAAACTACCATACTCCCTACGGTAAACTGTCAATCAACCTTACCACAACATCATAAATAATTTTTTTACCAGAACAACCTTAAAAACCAACCCCAGTAAAATAAAAAATAAAAAATAAAAATAAAAATAAGAAAACCAAGACCTCCAACTATCAATCCATCCGTTAAGTCATTACTCGCAAAGCATACATACCTACGACAGTTGAGCACGCGTTTTTTCTTTATCTCCACACTTCCTGCTCCTCCTCCTATAAACTACACCCACTATAATGGACCTCATCCTCATTCTCCTCCTCCTTTCCATCCTCGCGCACACTGCCAGCGCTGGCTCAGGCACTGGTGCTGGTACTGGTGCTGGAGTGGTATGTAATGACTTGGACAGCGCAGAGTAAGTCTCTTCATAACGGGCTTCTTCCCGCTCATTACTTATTGAGTCAACTTAATAGCTTACTCGGTAGTTTCGCGCTTTCGCCGTCGCTGTTGGCGACGGCGATAGTGCGACGGAGGTTCGGAGGTTCGGAAGTGGAATTGCGTGCGAACCGGACGGTGGGCGCGGATGGGGAATTAGTCCGGAGGGTTTTGGGCGGGATTGCGGTTGCTGTTTTGGTGGCGGTTGTTTGAGTTGGTCGTGTTTACCGTAGTATCATGCGATATTGTTTGTTTGTTTGTTTTGGTTTTTGGTTCCGGCGTTTTCCTAATTGTTTTTCCTCCTATGATAAGGTTTGGGTTTGGGGGTTGGTGTTTTTTTTTCTGGTCGGATTGGGCTTAGGTTTGGTTTTGTGGGTGGTTGTTTGTTTACGGTATTTGTTTTGCAGTGTGATACTTGTTAAAGCATGATGTTTATATGAATACCGTGCCTAGGGATTATTAAAGTATTATAGCCCTACTGAAATTGAATTGGATTGAATCCCGAGTAATGTACGGTATGTACCATCATGAGTTTTTCCTCTGTCGAGTGCGCGAGTGAATTTGTATTTTCATTGTGTTGAGAAACATTCGGGCAAAGGTTAGGCCAGTTGGAACTTTTTAAAAAAAAAGAAAAACATTGACATTTGGTACAGGTACCGTGGTCGGGACCAAGCCGTACGAGATTAATGTGAAAGGTATGCGTGAGGATGGGGTTTGCCCAATAATCCCTAGGATAGACCATCTGTTGTTCGAGAATGATTTCTGTACGGCATCTATTTGTTAGAAGAATATTCATGACATATATACCACCAGTAATGCCCCCGTGTGTGAACTACACGGCTTCCGAAATGTTTTCCCTTGCCCTAAGACCTGTCTGGTGTTTTTCCTGTATTTCTTAGTCATGTACGTTTTGGTCACATCAGGCAGTATAATAGTACAAGTAATGGCCTGTGTTCGAACCACATGGCACCACAAGTGGTATTCTTGTGGATTGATATAATTCAATTGATATACTATTTACAAACCTGAATAGGTTCATATAATTCAATTGATTATAATCTATTTGAACTATTACTATTTGTTATTATTGTCTTTTCTTTACCAATGTAAATGGACAGGCATAATTCAATTTGTTATTTTTGAGTATACTACATTTTGTAATTTTATTTCTTTCTATATCTTGTTTTCACTAGTACTCTTATTTATTTACACCCTATTCATCTACTCTTGTACTATTCTAATTGTTTACTGCCACCTTACTTTTCCTCTTATACTTTACTATTCTGACACCTTCCTCTACTACAATTCATTCTCATGTCTTTCTACATTTTAATGGCTCAATTCTGTCCCAATATCTAATTTTAGTAAGTATGTATATGTAATTTCTTTGCCACTGGAACTCCTCACAACTATCTCAATATACCTACTCTACTGTTGTTACTATTCAATTTCAATTACAGTATTTAGTTATTTCATGATTCTAACAACTCTTATCTTTTTTTCCATTTTTTTTTTGTCTACCATCTGGTAAAAAGTATAACAATTCTGGTACTGTACTTTTTCTTCCTGTTTTTCCACTCCTCCAGTCTTTTTTTGGTTTGCCGGATACTATAGAGCTAAGTTCCTAAACCCTAACATGGTTTTCTGTTTTTTTGCCTCCGGTCTTTTTCCCCACCTCAACTGTTATAGTATAGTAAAGTAGGGTGACAAAAAACTCGGGCCATTGGCTGTTTTACACCAAAAACAGCCATCTTTATGGATCAACAGCTGAACAGCACCCCAGCGGATAATCCCAAAAAGCTCTGAACATCATGAGAATAACTATTTCCTTCTATGCTAGAAGCATCAATTACCTAAATCGATATTTGGTTATATTTGATGCAACGGCGCAGTAAGCTCAGAAAGCGACTTCTAATTTTGTATGGGTGTGCCATATAAAAAGTACTTGACAACTATCCCCTGTTCACATTATTAGTGGTTTCTCAGCTCTCTTTTTCTTTTTACTTAATTTCTCTTATTGCAAACTGTTCTCAACATGCCCTCTGGCTTAATTATCAAAAAGGAACAGCTCTAAATTTATTGTGGTTGAGAAAACGGCGGGTGAAGATGGCCCATTTTTGGTGTAAAAAGGGCATTGGCTCGAGTTTTTTGTCCTAGTACTGTATATCATATATAGCGCAAGTAATCTGTTTTACTGCAGAGCACGGAAAATTGCTTGCTAGACAAGGAACAGCTCCCCCATAGTTGAGCTAGCCAAGGTAGAGTACCGTACAGTGGGAATGGGGCAGATGTTTAAACTTTAAACTTTGCATGCTCAGAATCGCTGTGTCCAAGACACAGGGATCGATTGGGAGAGACATTAAGGGCTGACGGACCCTAACCCTATGTTTATTTCGTTTCACCTACCGTACGGCACTGTCTGAGGGGGCATCAGCATCATGTCTGAGAGGGGAGCAAGATGGCAATAAATCCCCCCCCCCCCCCCCCGAATCCGATACCGGTATAAGGTATTTGAAGCCCGGATTTCACAGGCCCAATGTCCGGCTCCAGCATGACTGCTGTTGGAACTTTTGCTCACTTGTAAAGGAGGAATTGTCTCGTTGATCAAAACACGATAGCTACCGTTTCTTGAGCAATGTTTCAAAAGGTGCTGTATGTGGTTGGAGGGGGGGATGTTGGTTGAGGATAACCAGGCAAAAAGAAAGAAAAAGAGTGGGGAGATGGAGGACCAGCTATTATAGTGGGTTTGTCGCCAACCTTTTCGGGCAAACAAAGTACAGTAGTCGGCGTCGTCAGCCATAGCAAAGATACAGTCTGTTCAAAGAAGTCCACGTGTATCAGAGTCCGTATCCCCAGAGAAATATCTTTTAATGTTTTTTCTGCTGCCCCTCAAGGGGTTGCTCTCCTTCTCTACCTCACCACACCCGTATCCTCCCATCTTTCAACCATCTCTTTCTAAACACTCCTTGGTGTCTGATACCTCTTCTCCTCAGCATAAGTTACACTTTAGTGACCGGAAGATGGAAAAAAGGGATGTTTAGTCTAGGCCGTGTACTAGCGGACATCCTCAAATCAAGCACTCCTAGATTTGGGATCCAGCTACTCTTCCTAGAATTCGAGTGAGAAGTGGTAAGCTCTCCTATCTATCTCCATCGGTTTGTTGATCTAAAAAACCTACGAATAGGTATTTCCAACTTGAAACAAAGTTTTCTCATTGAAGAATTGACTAATTATAAAGCTTCAAAAGGATAAAACCCCCGGCACGCCGCCCGTGGGTTTGTACCCTCGATGTTAGAGGTCGCGAGTGTGGAACGAGAGATTGGAGGTAGAGAGTAGAGAGACGTTGTTGCTTGATTGATTGCTTGCTTTCTATCTGAAACATATGCCTTAGACCTTCCTATTTATACCCATAAGAGGTATCTATATACATCGATATGACACTTGACAGTTCCCGATGTATCATGTAGTATGGCAGGTGAACATTCCGTCACATTGAAGTAACACTTCCAACACTCGAGATCACCGTTCTTCCGAGTGATGTCCGATGAGTTGTAAACCTAGCACCTCCCTCTCGGGGAGAAAATATGTTCCGACGTGCTACTGTATCCACACCGCAAGAGATATTTCATAGTACCGGGCCAAAACATCGCACAAATTACTCCTCTTCATCATAGGCCTGTCTCCGAATGGATGGACGTGGACTAGTAAGCGTTGGCATCTCGCGCGATATGATTTCCGGCTAGATCCGAAAGATCGATCTTGTGGAATACCAGTAGGAGATTACATTGAGATCTACATGGTGGAAACCTCAAAAAGTTCCTTTTTCCTTTGGTGATCATTATTTTTGACACTGTTCAACACTACCGATGGGTTCCTCAGGGCCCCGAACATCTGAAGCACATGCGTGTTTTGCTCAAAAGTAAAATAACCCTCGATTTTCGAGTAATTTCTCTGAATAGAAGTAATCTTTGAGTTGGATTTATCGTCATACTTGCTGGTCTAGCCTCCCCCCAAACTGGATAAGTC
Source organism: Choiromyces venosus 120613-1 (assembly GCA_003788595.2). Taxonomy (NCBI): domain Eukaryota; kingdom Fungi; phylum Ascomycota; class Pezizomycetes; order Pezizales; family Tuberaceae; genus Choiromyces; species Choiromyces venosus. The sequence continues at coordinate 510,425 of ML120421.1, read as the reverse complement.
GATCGAGTCAACGATGCTCACGCTCCATCACTCGAAAAGGGTCAGATGTTACTTCGTCAAAACAAATGCTTCGCTATACTATACGAGCACCCGGAAGGATTATTAGTGATTTATCATACTATACCGGCATATGAAATTGAATCTATTGAGGAAATTTATCGGGGTTCAATGCATCGTCTGGTTGAAATGAAGATAGTTACGCCGCATCATACCGGCACTCGGGCTAGTTTTTAATGCAGTCGTCCGTGCACTTATTTCGGGAGGGAATACTTCTGCATTTACGATATTGAGCTCATCTTAGCTAACCGTTCATACCGGTAAGTACGGTACAAAAATTTATCGCTCCTTAAGAATTACAAATTATCGTCAGTCAAATGCTTTCTAGTCTGAAAGACAGAGCCGGTGCTGTGATTTCGATGCTTATGAAACGTATTATGAACATGATTCAATTTCCCCATAAAACTACCGGATCCGTTGTGCTCTTAGGGTCCGAGGTGAATATGAGACTAGTACCGTAAAAACTCGGATAGAAGAAAATTGTGCTAGGACGTTGGAATTCCCCTTCTCGGCTACGCAAGGGGAAAGCACCGCAAACTCAGCTCGGTCGGGACAAAACAAAAGGAATATACACAGCGCTTTAATAGGAGAGGCAACGACAACGTCCTAGCACATTTTTCTCCTATTCGAGTTTTTACGGTATCTTATTGCTCCTAGAATCAGGTCATGAAGATTAGCCAAGCGATAAGAAGCTTTGTGGTTTGATTGTCATAATGTCTTGGAAGCGAAAGAGGCCTGATACCTACAGTGCTACTGGTAGTCTAATCAGTACTAAATGACACTGTTTGCACTAGTTCCGCATGGAGTTTTGAGTCAGAGGCATCATTAGACATCACTCTAAAACAGGGCTCAGCTACATACCCGATAATGACTAATAGGCCCTTTCTAAGAAGATGATTCTTGGGCGTGGAAGCCAGGATGATGCAATTTGCAGGCGCCATCACTGATTGGCTTAGATATTACCAGGAACCGGGGACAACTGCGACAAGCTCCCATTGGCGACCGCTAATCGGGGGACGGAAATGTTCGCTAATAACAAAGACATTGGTACTGTATCATGCTCCTTTTCTGTCTTGTTTACAAATGCGCACTGACGGAGATGATTCGCTGTCGCCGACTTCGCCCATCTTTGTCACAGGCGCAAGAGTTGAAGGGTGAGCTCTGGCGCCGTGCAGCGCTGGAAATTAACACTACAGTACTTTTATAGTACGATGCCTGCAATAACGCGTGGGTTGAATGCGGGATCCACTCGGGTTTTCGGTCGCTAGATCTCATTTCATAAAAGCATCCTGAAGAGAGCTCAATTCTTGAAACTTTCAGTCATTGCCGAAGAAGTTCTGCCACCAGCTTTATTTAGTTACCGTATTATCTTGAATAAGAGAGAATTGTCTCAGGACGTCAAGGTTGCCTCTCTAAGTAACGCGTTCTCCCGTCTCCACCTTAATAGGAAAGTCAGACGTCCTGAGACAATTCTCTCTTATTCAAGATAATACGGTACTGTACGTGCCATGGTGTTGTATTTTCCCTTGCCTAAGGCTGGAGGCGGGGAATCGAAATGGCATAGGATGGTGGCTGTATGATGCGGTACTCACAATTAGTAATTCGAATGACAAGTGCGAGGACGGAGGAGAAAGGCTATGTACTTTCCATGATATGCATCTAACCTGAAAGCGCTTAGCGTGATGGGAGAGATTGGATGAAATGCTCAATACAATTGCACCCAGTTGTCCCGGACGGTCAAAATCCGAAGAATCTGTCCGGAACAGCGAATGATCCGGGACGGCAGATCAGGTTTTGGTGCAAAGAAATTCAGAATTCGCAGAGATTCATCCGGGACAACGAAGAATCCGGTAGAGTGAGGTCCGGGACAACGGGGTGCAACTGTATTGTACTTCTTTTTACAGGGATCTGTGTCTCTCGCTGCACGTGTCCAATGCGAACAGACATGGAGCAGCCCCTTGAATTTCCCGATAGGGAGGGATCTTGACTCTTTTCTTTTCTTTTTTCTTCGGGGAGTTTTTAATTTTTTCCTTTTGTGCCTGCAGCGTTTTGTCGAGTGCCGGTATGTTGCTGTGAGACGAAGGGGGGTTTGCGTTCGATACAGACGGTACTAGTACAGTATCTCAGACAATAACAAAGCACCTGGTCAGAGTCGCAGTTATCATGGTAAGTTATGTGGGAGAAGTTTAATGCTGCGGTGCGGTGCGGTACTGTCCTGTACCATAACAGACCGGTGCTGATATGGCGCATAAGAACAGAGACCAAAATTTAGCTACAGTATTTAGGATTACTGGGTTCGACAACGCCCCTTTGGAGAAGGGATTAATGAGTAGTGTTTACTGGATATGGTGAAGCGCGGGGAAGAAGCTGGGCGCAACGAATCTGGATCGTGATGGGGTTGAGGCTGAAGGCTGGAGGTCTCCATCGCTCCACGCGCTTGTCCCACTGGACGGGATATTTCACAGAGATTTGTGACGAAAAGGGGGAGCGTGTTTGTCAATCACTGGCCATCGCAACATGACATTCGCTAGAATCGCGATTGGGCGCTGAAAATGTACCTGGCTAAGCCTGAATCTGGTAACTCCCCTTTTTACAGTGAGATACTCCGAACACAACACTTCGCTTCTGAGCTCGTTGTAATAACAAGCAAAAAACACACTAAAATGTCCCGACTGCTACACAATAATAGATAAACCTATCGCGCAATGCCAGTTTGCGATATTGTAACGGCCAGTGGGGTAGAAAAGGAGGAAGAGGGGTGTTGGTGACCTGGAATAGTTTCTTCATCACCCAATTGAGTCAAGGGATGAGGCTCGTCTCATAATGCGGTACCCAGGCTTGCTTGACCGAGCTTGCTTGACCGAGTTGGAGTGGAAGCAAAACTTGTAAGAGTTGCCGGTTTTAGCAGTCTTTTGCCAGGTGAAGACTTGCGGAAGTGCGGGAGGGAAGAAAGTTGATGAATGGCACAAGATTCCTGCAGAAATGGTTGGGTGCTGTTCTGTGAGTTCGTATAATACTCTTTTCTCTTCCCTGTTGTCTCTCACACCGGGAGGTGTATGGGTAAAGTTACTAAAGTATGTAGGGGGGAAGTGAGTACGTACTTGTACAGGTACTGGACATGGTACGGGATGGGGGAAATCATGAGCTTATTGTCATTTGCGCCAGTTGGTAGTAGCAAGCCGCCTCTTCACACACCAAATTTCCCAATTACTCGTATAGCCTAGCCACTGACCCTAGTACAGTGTATCATATAGTGAAGTAATGCTAGCCTAATCAGTGGTGACATTTCGAGGGAGGAGGGCAGGGTGGGGAGGGTGCTGGGGGTGGGCACCGCATGCAACCCATCCATAAAACCAACTCCACCACCCCTTCTTTCCTTCCTCCCTCCACCACCGCATTTCTCACCCGCAAAGCCAGCTACTTCGAAATTCTTTCTTTTCGCCTTCGGGATTTGATTTTTTGCCTTGCTCCAACTGCCTCACATTCATTAAGGAATTTCTTTTTCTTCACCCTCTTTTCAAAATGAAGTACTCTCTTTTCACTGCTGTGGCCGCGGCCTTCACTTCTTTCGCCAATGCATACACCACTCCAGTTGGTGACAACCCAGAGGGAAACCCAATTGTTAAGCCTGGACTCGGCGAGATTGTTCCAGTTGGCGCTCCTTACACCATCACTTGGACTGTGGGTTTTTGAAAATTTGAATACATTTGATGATGTTTGCGCAATTTGCTAATAAATTCGCAGCCTACCACCACTGGAACAGTCACTCTTGTCCTCCTCCGTGGTCCTTCTATCAATGTTCTTCCTCTCTACCCTATCGTGGAGAAGATCCCCAACACTGGTACCTACTCGTGGACCCCGGCTACCAACCTCGAGGCCGACACCTCCCGCTATGGAATCCAGTTGATTGATGATACTACTGGAAAGTACCAGTACACCACTCAATTCGGTATCTCCAACCCCAACATGGTTTCCTCTTCATCTTCTTCCTCTGCCCCTATCGCACCCACTTCTTCAATGCCCTCTTCAATGCCCACTTCTTCAATGCCCACCTCTTCCAGCCCTGTCCCAACAACCAGCAAAGCTGCCACCACCAGCGGATTTGTCACTAGCGGAACCGTCATCTACTCTACCTCCATGGTCACCGTCACCTCGTGCGGAGCTGCAGTCACCGCTTGCCCTGGTAGGCCGCAAAACACCACTGCTCCTCATCCCCCTCCGGCCACCACGTGGATTAGCCCAGTCTGGAATGCTACCGTCAGCAAGCCCGCTGTCCCAACCGGTTCCACCCCCGCTGCTCCTTCAACCAACGTTACCAAGTCATCCCCATCCGCCCCTGTCATCCCTATCTCCCCAGGTGCTGGTGACAAGATTCGCGTTGGTGGTGCCATGTTCGTCGTTATGGTCGCTGGTTTTGGTAAGTTTTACTTTTATTTCCCCCCACATTTATACCATACCATTTACTAACATAAACACACTAGCTCTCCTCTTGTAAAACTATCCACCTTTTTTTCTCTCTCCAAAAACAAAAAAAAAAGAGAAGGAAAGAGGAAAAAAAAACAACTTTTAACGAAACAAAGCCTTATTTTCAAACGCGAGGGGGAAAAACCAAATCGAAAAGAAAAATCCCGGAGATTTCAAGGATTTTAAAAACACCATAACCCCTTGCCACGTGGAACATGATCTTGATACTTTCTGGCCCGCTGGGGATTATTTGATATAAATTTTGAATGCTGAAATTTTTCGGGCCCTTTTTTTTTTCTTTCTTATTTTACTTTCTTACATATCTACTCTGAAAATAAATCCTGTTAGTTAGAGTTTTTTCTTTCTTCCTTTTTCCTTCCCTCTTTTTTTCCTAAAGAAAAGAAGAAAAGAAGAAGGTTTTTCAAAATTCTACATTAATCATCCCGCGTTCTCTTCTTTTTCCTATCATTTTGGCGAATTCTCTTTTTTTTTATATAACATTGCGATGGATTATCCCTTCTTTTCCTTGGCGGAGTGGAAGGGTTGTGCATACGCATACGAAGTACTGGTAATTCAATTAATGATGGAGCTTTATCGGGGGGGGGTTTTATTTATTTCCACTATACATCTTTTCTTCCTTACAGACATAATCATAGCTAGACTATTAAAAAACATTACTATCGTATCAGCCGCACAATCCATTTAACTCTCCGAGTCACACGTATAAATCCCCGTGCATAACAAATAACCTCCATCCATTCAGGGGTAAGGAAGTAATAATACATGCTTACAAGTGCGCTAACGCTAGCGTAACAAATGCCTCAAATTTGAATGGACGGGCAGTGTAACGTTTGCATGGAAGTTTTTTTTTATTTTTTTTTATAAGTGTTCGGTAATTGGACCGATTGGGAAGGAGAAGTACAGTTACTTGCCTTTGTTGCAAGAAAAGGGAAATAGGGTAGGGTACTAGCAGTGTAAGAATGATGTTTAGCCGCCCTCCCTTGTTGATTGATGGGGCATACAAGTGGCGAACTCTTGGCAGCGAAATACATGGTCAACATCGCCGGACTTAATCCTTCGCGCCCGGGTACGAGCATGTATTCGATGCAGTAATGTTGCTGGCTGGCTGGTTGGAAGCGGAGGGATCCTGGGGTGTGTGAGTAATCTTTGAATGGATGGGTGGTACTTGTATGGTATTGTTAGGTCGTTAGATTGGGTACAGTAGTCTAATCTACTGGTTGCTACTCTTGCTCTGGGGGGGGGGGAGTTTGTGGATATTGCGTTTGGGTTTGTGGCTGTGTTTTTTTTTTTTTTTTTTTTGTTTTTTTAGTTCTTACTTGGATTATATACTCTCCAGGGGGGGGTTTATTATTGCATTGTTTTGGGGTGCTTTGCTTTTTTTTTTTTTTTTGTCGTGGTCTTGCTTGGTGTATGGTCCTTTTGGGGGGGGTGATTCCTATCATCATAGCTTCACGACATTTTATGCTAACGCCGTGTTCCGCCGTGAGGTTCTACCGTTATGATTGTATTCTAGTGTCCTATTGAGCGCGGGGGCAGATTTGCTTAAGGAATGCGGGGTACATGTTTCTTGACAGGGCTTTGCGGGTACTCTGGCTATGAATGGTAGTCTGATAAAAGCTCGTTTGGCGGCGGGTAGGGGACACACGGAGGGCGGGCATTGGTGTGGGATGAGGAGTGGATTTTAGGATTGGAATGTGAGTGGCGAGTGATTGGGAGTGATTACTAGGCTTCACTAGTATCAAGTGCTAGAGGAGGAATGTTACTACGGATCTAGGTTGAATTAAAAGGGGGTTATTGTTTTGTTTTTTTTTGCCTTGGGAATTTGGCGCATTCTGTGATTTGTTTGCTCTGCTTTGGTGAGGTGATGATGGAGGAGGGATTGGAGAAGGGATTATTGACCAGGTTTTGGGGGTGGATTGATGATGGTGATGATGATAATGATACAACTGATCTAATAAAAGCCTGTGGAAGGGGAGGGATGGGAATAGGAATGGAGGAGGGATACACCTACCCAAGGATCTGACGCGGGGTCGTTTCTTGATCCGATCTCACAGCACCCTTGTGGTTCCCGGGATTAACGGGCTCAACTGCCGTAGCCAGCTTGAGAACTCCGCTCCCAAACAGGGCTTCGGTATTGTATCGGTTCTATCCTCCTGGCATATGACAGATGATTTCTCTGGAAATCCCGTGAAAATTGGAAAGATGTCCGGTATTGCCATTGAGTTATAGACCAGGGGGAAAGATGTTCAAAAGGTCAATCTTTCATCGGACTGCGGACTGCGGACTGTATGGTATCTATGGACTGCACGGCGTTCGCTGTGAGGTCTAGTGCAGGGCTGGCCAAAAATCGTCCGGGCATTGAAGAGGAAAAGGAGTAAGGGGATTTTTGGACGGGAAAAAAATAAACCAAAAGGATAAACACTGATTGCTCGACGATTACCAAATAATACTGGATGCTCTGAAAGCTCCCCTGATGAAGACACGAGAACAGGGGGACAGCGACTATTTAACAGGATCCAGTGATGCCTAAAGCCCCTTTTTTACTATCTTTTACTGTACTAGTCGTAATGAAGGCGCACAGTACCTCTCCACCACAGAATCTTCCCTCGCATACGATTACGCCTCGGTTATGTATCTCTGCATCACGACAAGTTAAAAATCCATGTGTTCACGTTTATCAGACACGTTCTTACGCCGGAGGTGAAGAATACCTCTCCCTCGGCGCTCGTTACATTGGACGGGATTGTGCTGCACAGTCACGGGAAGTCTGCTAATGAGCTGAGTGTGGTAACAAAGCCGACGGTTTATATATTCCAATGCAGGATACAAGAGTAGAATGTCAACTAGGAACAACAACAACTACGTCGCAGTTGAATTATCTCTGACATCGGAAGATCATGGCCGGGATAACTGTTCACTAAGGCCTCTAGAAGTCAGTAGTTCCAAATAGTAGGAGAGATTGAAGTATCTGGCGTGACATCTATCTTCGAAACTTATTCGGTAAAGCCGGTAACTTAATTTGTCATTAGATAGCGGTGACTTATGCACGGCCGTGGCGGGAATTCCTTGAGCCACGATATGTAACTATACTCATATTCATGGCGGACGCATTCGGCCCGTAGTTTTTCTTCTGTCAGGTGACTCGCGGGGTATATCGGAACTATCCCCCAGACCGCTGAAACCGCGGAAAATTTTATGCCACCCCTGTCACTGTCTGAGACACAGGTTAATAAGCAACTTTTGTTAATTACTACAAATTCTCAGAGATGCAAACTTCAGAACATAGTTAATATTAGCTATATGATCGTACCTACGCACATCATTACTGAAGAATACTGAAACAGCACCTTAGTCATCCCTGTCTTAGACACGGACAGGGGTGGCATAAAATTTTCCACGGTTTCAGCAGTCCAGGAGATAGGCTAAAATCGAACTTGGGTCTACATTGTGCAGTTTCATGAATAATCACTCGTAACTCGAGGAGCCCCCTAGAGGGGTTTTTGTATAAAATTTGTCTCGTGTGTCTAGTCTGGAGCTCGGCGGAAGGGTACGTCTTCGCCCGACTTAGGGGACTAGTCACAGAAAATCACTCGTCATAAAAATCTGCTGTATGGATTTTTTCGTCCTAAATAATTTGCTCTCTTTTCTCCCTTTATCAATTCTAGCTCTTTGCTTTTACTTGAGAAGGGGTGATGTGCTGGCCAACCCGCGGTTTAATATTGGCTCGTTCGTTCCCACTATTAACCACGAGTGTTATGTAGGCTGTGTTCGAATTTTCCGCCGGATCTTAGTTTAACACAGTGCATAGCTTGTGTCACCTTGTGATATTGAATGGGCCTACTAATGTGTTTCCTGATAATAACCATTACCGGATATCACAGTAATTATTGGCATCTCAGGTGGTAGGGAACTTTTGGCTGGAAAAATATAATAGGAAGACACGGAGGAGAGCTTGCCAATTGGGTTCTGTATTTCCTCCCTAATCAGTAAGTTGAAAGGTATAATATTGGCGACTTTGATATTTTTGTTGGAAAACCAGTGCTTAGTGTCGGCTTGCTACTAACTATGCGGATGTCTGAGCGTGGGCACCGGGATGAATTCTCCAAGTAATATTCGACGTCTGCGGCGGGGTAAACATACTCGAGGTGCAAATAAGCATTTCGTTGCACTGAAACCTTCCAGCCCAACATCCCAAAACCACAAAGGCCAGGTAACTTTGCACCACCCAAGTAAACCTCAGCACCCAGGCTTGCACAGAATGTTAATTTGTAAAGTCAGAAAAGGTGCTATGAAAATAATAAATATACTAGTGAATAGCCCTGATTATAGTGAATAAACCTATCTAAGTAGCTAAGAAAGAAAAATTCTTGGTGTCCTGCAAATTGTCGTTTTATTCACCCAATCCTGTTTTGGTGGGTCCTGTTTTGGGGGCCTGTTTTGGTGGGGTGTGGGCTGGGGAAACAAACTCTGGCTGAACATACAAAGTAAGGCTATATTATAGTAATTTTGGTGGCAAGAAAAGGTGATATGGAAATAATAAATATATCAGTTGATAGTTCTGATTCCAGCAAATAAAGTTATTAAGGTAGCTAAAAAAAAAAATGAAATTCTTGATGCCCTGTAAATCCTGGTTTTATTTTTTATTTTTTTTGACAGGTTGAGGGCAAAAGTTATAGGTGAGGTAGAAAGATGGCAGCAAACAGACCTTTTTTTTTTATTTTTTTTACTGTAAACCTCTAGTTCATCTACATCAGCCTCCTCTTTCAGATACTATACTACTACCAATAACTACTTCTACCAATACCATCAAAACAACCCTGAAGAACTCACTTACTAGGATATAGTTAGAATGCTTAAAGCTCAAATCCCTGTATATTTTTATAGGTGAAATTGAATGAGCAGTATATTGGAAAAAGGAAGATGGTTGAGAGAAAGATATTAGAGTTGTATCTATAAGAGTTTCATTTTCAACCATAAAAGATGTTAGAGACATGGGGGAAAAACATGGGACTTTTGATCCATAGTAGTAATTTTTTAAATCTTAGAATTAATTAATACCAATACTCTTATAGGTTTCTCATTGAGGTGACAGTTTGCATTCTATAGATATAGGATATCACATCCTAGGAGGAGTATGAGAGCTAGAAGAAAGTCTAGCTAACTACTACTAATAATAATGTTACAATTCAGCTACCTATTGGTCTTAAAATTTGTATAGTCTTTGTAGATAAAAACAGATTGATTCAGATCACTTGTGTTTCTATTTATCCTACTAGTCTCTATATATCTAGAGGGACCTGGTATAATACCACCTCAGTTCCTTGTCCTATTATAGACATTACAACATTCAAAGATAACTTTAACCTTCCTCAAAATCAACAATCTCTTAAGCATTAGAGAAAAACCAATATTATCTACTTTGAGATTCCCAGGTCCAAGAGTAACTACCTTTAGAATACAATTGGGACCACTTTTGCTATTGAAATATTATATCAGGCCTAAATATATCTGGAAGAGATAATATGTAATATTTTCAGGTACCAGAAGGAGGGTTTCCTTTATTGGGTTGCAAAATAGCATGATAGCTATAGTTTTATTTTATTTATTTGGTTAGGTCTACCAGGACTAGCTAGGACCTTCTGTCTTTGGGAATTTTTTTTTCATAGGACTGCCTGTTGACCCTGTTTTACATGCCTTCATGTGGGGTAATGATGTGGTTCCTACTACAGGTTCTACAGGTGGTACTTTCCAGATGCACTGTGGGTTTAGCTGTATGGTTTTGAGCTTTGGGGTTTGGCTTGCTCCCCTGGATATTGTAATGCTGTTGCTGATATAGGCCTCTAAGGAATTTTGACAATAAAATAAGTAACATCATGTAACAAAGAAAAAAATTTAATAAATATTGATACATAGTAGAAATTAGCATATGGTATACAATCTATCAGAGCAATCTCTTTAAGTAGGGTTGAAAATGCAAGGAGATGAGGAGCATTGTATTGCCATGCATCTTCGGTGTGCAGTTAATTTTGTTAACTAGCGATAGTATACTCTTGCTATATTGTCTAGTACTATGTTGGGATTTCCAACCAAACTACAGTATCCATCGATAAGCAATATCTTTGCCTACTTTACAATACTCTTCACATGCCAAAACTAATTTGCTCCGATAAAGGTAATAAATCCGTAAATCATTCAATTTAGCCTTAATTTTTCTAATATCATACCATTGTTGTTGTAGTAATAATAAGTGATCACCAAGACTTTTGCTTAGGCACTTTACGTTTAACCCGCTGTAGACGTCACAAGTGAGATGCCATATCATGTTCATGCCTCTGTTTATTGGATAGGAGACCATAACCAATCAATTTTCCTTCAGCTACAATGATAATATACCTTCTTTTTCGAATACCACTATCGATGGAAAATGTAGTGTTCGAATAATACGGTACGTTATGGTATGGTAAACGTTCGATACTGTACAGTAAATTACGGCTGTAAGCTAGAATACCAGAAAACGGGGGTTCGCGCCGAAATTTTGAATACCAGGTAATTGTGTCTTCACCACCAAGTTCAGGCTAAGTTTGATTAGTGACATTCTTATCCACAATGCCGGAGTATGTGTTTTCTTTTCCTCTTCTGCGTAAACGCTGCTCCCGTCTACTCATAGCATCGCATTTGGAATGTCAAAAAACTTTTGCACTAGACCGGGGTCTGGTAAGTTTACCTTAGGCTACACAAGTGTATCGTACCGTATGGTATATTACACCATGTAATGATACCGATTCGACCCCTAGGAAAATGTGAGTGATAGAGAGTGACTCCAGAAATTACGGGAAGGGGTTTCGGTCAAGGGAAGCAATCCCTAGCCTCTGGATGTTGATACTCGTGCTCTTAGACTTAACGAGATGGCTATACCAATTACTGGCTATTTTCCTACCTTTAATTTGAAAAGAAAAAACCCACACCAGGGTACCCTCAAATAAAATTCAATCACTACTTGAAAGAAAAGCTCGCTAGTGTTCTACAAACCTTTTCAATTCTCCAGAGTGGATAGCCTTGCCTGATAATGTGCGTATCACTAAGTTCAAGGGAGTTTTTGAAATTTCATATCAAGTTACCGTCACTGGTTAGTTTTTGTCTAAACGCAGGAGCATTGGGCCCCATCATCCCACAAGGGATAGAAATAAAGGTGTTAATGCGCTTGCTGGCAAATCATTGGGTATCTATGCATTATAAATTTTCTTTTCGTAGCAATTAAGTTACGGCTCAAGGAATTTGTGCGGAGAAATTGCAGGTTAGTTCATCAACTCTCACTCTACAGAAAATGTGACTTGAGTTCGTGGTTTGGGGTTCAAAAGCTACGTGCCGAGAGGATGTAGTGGGGCAGTAGGTCCTGGGATGCAAAGCTCGATTAGATATAGATATATCTTGTGTTAAGGTGCTATTTGGCTTGCCGTTTTCGTGCCGTTTGACTTTTCTATACGGTAAAATTTGGAAAGAGCGCCCCCCCCCCCCCGATAGTCCGCCCCCCCAGAAGGGAACTTCTGACAGAGATTTTGCACCAACCTCACTGATCGCCCCAGGGCTCTCTTTCCAAATTCTACAGTAGGTGTTTTCGTAAACAACGTTCTAGAAACCGGTTTGCCAACAACTTTGAATGCCAAAACGGCGACGAGCTAAATACTACTGTCATCTCAATGGAAGAGAGCGTGACTTCAGCCTCGTTGGGAGACCATAAAAACGTAGTAGAAACTCTGAGGATTTGGCTGCATAATTCTGATCTCCCTGGCGTGTCTCCCGTTCAGCCATTCCCGGCCATACCAAGCGATACGATACCATGCAGGCTTTCAGAAGAGGTGGTCAATTGTACGGGATTCGGCGAACGAGGGAAAACTAACGAGTTTTCTGTAGAGTTATTTCAAGTCGCCAATGTAGCAGAAGTTCCACCTAGAACAGATCAGTCAATATGATAACCTCTTGAAGAGACAGTTTAGGATTAACACCATTAGGTTGACAGCCTCCCGTAGTACTGTGGGGACTGGAGGAAACGAAGGGTATGGCCGGGGGGAGCAGTATCGAAGATGGTGGTTGTAAAATTAGTATCAGGTATCTTAGGAACTTTGAGGAAATGATTTTGTAGGGTTGACTCGGCGATAGAGCTATGGCGCCCTATTTGTTTTCAAGTTGGAGAAAAACAAGAATAAAACTCTAACGACAACAAAAAGCCTAACGGCAACAGTCGCCGCGATGAAGGTTGTTCCATTAGTCGTAGATTAGTCGTAGTAGTATTTGACAGTCGCTATAAAAGCACTTTCTTCCTTTTCCTTAAATTCCTTCTCTTCCTGACAATCACACCCTCTCCCAAACCTACACCACCACGCTCCATCTCCTTAACAACCTCATACTTTATTTTCTTTCCTCATAAACTATTTATCATCTCACTCCCCCCCTTCGTATTATTTAATACACCCACCAAAGATGTTTACATTTAAAGGAAAACACGCCCAAGCGGCTGATTATGGTGTTGAGAATAAGCAGACTCTTGAGATTCCTACAGGTATGCTTTTTTTCAACCCTTCTTGAATCTGTCTAAGATACTGACATACACTAGAACCTCACCACCGCTCCAAGAGAGCGAGATATAATATTCCTATGGAATCATCCTCCACTTGGTTTGAACAAGCCTGTGCTAAGGAGGCATGCTACGAACAAACCGAAATAAGTTCAAATAGTCAGAGCTCAGAGCCAGAGACTTTGAGTGATCTCGATATCCCCGTTGAATCACCTCAAAGTATCTTTCTCCCCGAATTCTATTTTCTCTTTCTTTTTTTCTCTTCAAACTACTTACATACGGTGCTATAGAAGCCAAGAGACTAAGAGGCACTGCCCGCCATAACTTTTTTTACTCATCCACCCCCTCCAACAAAAACAAATACAACAATGGAGGTCTCAGAACAGACAACTCCGAGTCTGAAAATCAATCTAATGGCGATGCTAAGGAGACAGCATACAACGATGGTTTCGATTTCCCAGTTGAGGAGCCAAGAAAGATATACTTGGCACCTGATCGCTATGCCGAGTATCTTGTCAACCGCAAAATGGAAGAGAAACCCAAGCGACTCCAGAAGCTGGTAAAGGAGGTAAAGCCATGGGAGCAAAGACGGCAGCACGAGAGGGGGCCGCGTGCTGGACGGTCTGATGAGTTTAACACCTTAGAAGAATCCGAGTACGCGGAGGGTATCGTCCGAGCAGCCCGGCGCCACCGGCTTGAAACATATCATCGGGAGAGACATGAGATGTGGGGCCTCAGGCCGATCCAGGATCCCGGCCTACGCGAAGCAATGGTGGATTCAACAAATGCAACTATACTACAAACAACCCCTATCAAACCCAGAGACGTTGCAGGCTCGAAACTGGGAACTCCGACCAAAGCCACTTCCATCATCAACAAAACAGACGTCACGGACGACGTTACCATTGAAGAAATCTTGCAAGGAATCCCACCACCATCAGATCCTTGCTTCAATACTCCGGCGGACATCATTTTCCTACCTCGCAATATTCGATTCACTGCGGTCGTCTACACACTGGAATACCGCCTAGGATACACCCCAAAGCAAGTCCGGTGGCTCATGGGGGGTGAAAGAGAGGGACGTGGGCCAGTCCCGACATTCAATGGGCTGGGAATGCGTCTATCACGGTACATGAAGAAGGCTGGGCTACAGAATTCTGTGAGGGTGCCGCTGGCGCAGCCTCTCAAGACATCAGCCGGAATCCCGAAGCCGAAGGGGAAGGGAAAGGCCGGTGACAGTGACGATGAAGAAGAGGACTCCATCGGGACTCGGCCTTTGCTGCCACACGGACCACGCATTCGGCGAAAGGAATTCGGCGTGCACGGATGGTACTACCACCACCCGCACGAGATTGAGGATGCGTTGGAGTATCATTATTGTTATTAATGTTGCTTGCGAGATAGGAATTGGCTTGGATGACTGTTTTGGCACTAAAGTAAGTATATTCTCCCCTCAGACAACAATGACATCCGCCAGAATCAGCTAATCAAAATTTCACAGGGTGCATGGAGATCTCGAAGCAGCATATCATTTTATTCATTTATTTATTTGACTGTTAAAGTTCCGGACTTGATGGAGAATATGGCGGTAAAGTATCATTTATTTCTTATATACTTTACCTTTTTCCATAGATAGTGTCTTACATAAAAATTATAATTCATTATCAAACGGGTTAATCAATCATTGGCCCTGTGAATTCATACTGTGCTCCCGAAAAATCGAGTAAAACCTGAACCCAGCGTTACCAATCACAAACGGTCACTCGTACACTTTTTATGTGTCATGTTGTAAGTATGCTCTGATGCATACCCGTGATGCTTCCTGACAACGGAAGTGGAACGAGCGGAAGAGAATAGATGAGGTGGAATGGGCCGAAGGTGGAATGGACCGAAGAAGGTGGTTCGGACCGAGCGGTATTGGGTGGTACCGACGCAGCCGACCGGACCGAGCACGATGGTTTGGGATGGAAAGACAGTTATGGGATCACCAGACACTTAGTATAAGAAGAGAGAGATGCATGGCATCTTAACAAAAATAATAGGAAATCGAGGTACACTTTTTCACTCAGTAACTTGGGTCTTTCATACTCCACCAAATTATCTTTTCCTACGAACTTTACTTATTGAAACATTTCCATTTCTCTACATGTCAAAATGTCCCTCCATCAGAATATTAATTTAACTTTTCTACTAATAGCAGCTCAAACTACAAACACATCGACAGCGCGGCCAATCCTTCTAGCAATGGTGATAGAGGCGAATTTGACAAACTGCTTGGTTGAACCTCGCAATTCTGTTTCATGTCTCATACTACCCTGTGTCTTAGGGGTCGAATCGGTATCATTACATGGTGTAATATACCATACGATACACTAGCGTAACCTACGGTAAACTTACCAAACCCGTGAGCCGGTCCAGTGCAAAGGTTTTTTGAGATTCCAAATGCGATGCTATGAGTAGACGGGAGCAGCGTTTATGCAGAAGAGGAAAAGAAAACCCATACTCCGGCATTGTGGATAAGAATGTCACTAATCAAACTTAGCCTGAACTTGGTGGTAAAGACACAATTACTTGGCATTCAAAATTTCGGCGTGAATTTCTGTTTTCTGGTATTGTAGCTTACAGCCGTAATTTATGGTACGGTATCGAACGTTTACCATACCATAACGTACCGTATTATTCGAACACTACTATATCTCGAACAAAAGATTTGACACACTACCTCTTTGTCTTTGATCTCGCAGTTCTAACACACTTACTTTTACACACACACACACACACAAAATTCCCTCCCTCCCTCCCTCCCTCCCTCCTTCCACCTTCTTTCCAGCCTGAATAACATCCTCCTCCCTTGAGCCTACGTTTTGAGCAAACCTTGCAATTGGGTCCAATATTTTTGGGCCAACCCGGGTCTAATTCGGGTTGGGTTGGGTTCCGTTGGGGCTAAGCCCGGGTTACCCATTAAACCCAATCCTCTAGGTTGCAGGAGGCAGTAAGGAGCGATTTTGATACCAAAAGCATATTATGTCACTCGACTTTTTTTTTTAAAAATGGTTTTGTTAGTATTGAGGGTTCTGAATGGTCTAGCAAGCACCAGTCAAGTTTAAATGGTCTAGTCATAGTTAAGTCTAGTCAAGGGTTGGTGATTTATTTGACCAGACTACAGGAGGTTAGGCCAAGATGACGTTTCATGGTATCTCCTATAACTTAATAAGGCATCGTTTTTCATGGTCTTTGACCTGGAGTTAGGCGTGAAATGAGCAGTTAGCACGGAAAAGTATGAAAACACGTAAAAAACGCGAAAACTAGTCTCCCAGCCACTCGAATCTCACCCATCCGTATCACCGGTTCTCACTCGACTTCGAGAGATTTTTGGTGTCAGCTGAGATGGTCTTTCAAAATTGTCACACATTCTGTGTCTCCTATTCTCTCCCTTCCTGCCATCAAACGCTACTTTAATACATGATCTCTACTTCTACATACATGTAATAACGATTTCGCTTTTCAGACTGCTTGGGTATTTGTAACTCGTGTTATGATACCCATATTTTTTGCTAATTTGGGTGGGTCGCACTTCCAAAGTTTGGGTTTGGGCTGGGTTGAGGGTTTTTTCGACCCGGGTGGCCCAATTTCAGAGCTTAGTTTTGAGCGCCTGGGCATTCTCTCCTGGGGAAGAACATAGCCAACGCTGGGTAGAAAACTTATTTCTACTCTCCATATGGCCCTCTTTTTCTTGAGATTTCTCTCTGGGGGTGCTTGCACTTGGTGGAAATGGGGGAAGAAGATCGGGGAACTCAGCGGATGAGAGAAATGGAATGGGCTTCCTGTAGAGTGTTTTCAGAGTTCAAACCTTCATCCTAGCTGGTATTCGGCTATACCGACCGGTCAATATGATAACCTCTTGGAGTATCGGTTTAGAATTAATACCAGTAGGTTGGTAGAACCTTCTATAATATCATAGGCAACTGGAGGAAGCGAGGGGGATGACCGGCAGGAGGAGTACCCAAGATGAGGATGGTAAAACTAGTAGTAATATCATAGTAACTTTGAGGAAATGATCTTGTAGGGTTGTCTCAGTGCCTATGGTGTCTTACCTGTTTTCAAGTTGGGAAAACAACAATAAAAAATCACAACGATAATTGTCGTAGCGCTGAGAACCCTTCGATTAGTCCTAGATTAGTAGTAGTCACTATAAAAGTCCTTTCTTTATTTTCTGTAAATTCCTTCTCTCCCTCCTCACAACCACCACGTTCCCAAACCTACTCCACCACACATCATCCCAACTTCATACTTTATTTTCTTTCCTCACAATCTGTATATCATCTCACTTCCCCCTCCGTATTATTTTAATACACCCTCCAAAGATGTTTACACCGAAAGGAAAACACGCCCAAGCGGCCGACTATGGTGTTGAGAATAAGCAGACTCCTGAGAGTCCTACAGGTATGTTTTTTTCAACCCTTCCTGAATCTGTTTAAGTTGCTGACACACTCTAGAAACTCGTCACCACTCTGGGCCACCGAGATACAATACCCCTATCCAATCCTCGTCCACTTGGTTTGAGCAGGTCTCCGAAAAGAGTTCTAAAAGTGAAGACTCAGTGGCATCCCCAAATAGTCAGGACTCAGAGTCAGGGGTTTCCGATAATCTCGAAATCCCTGTTGAGCTCGCTCAAAGTATGTTTCTCCCCAAATCCTTTTTTTCTATTTTTTATCTTCAAATTACTTACAAACAGAGCTATAGAACACAAGAGACTAAGAGGCACTGCCCTCCATGAATCCCTCTGCCCATTCTCCACCTCTACCAAATACAATAATGGAGGCCTCAGAAAAAACAACTCTAAGTCTAAAAATCAATCTAATGGCAATGCCGAGGAGACGGCATACAACAATAATTTCGATTTCCCAGCTGAGGAGCCAAGAAAGATATACTTGGCACCTGACCTCTATGCCAAGTATCTCGTCAACCGCAAAAGAGGAGTCAAACTCAAGCGACGCCAGAAGTTGGTGAAGGAGGTAAAGTCATGGGAGCAAAGACGGCGACACGAGAGGGGGCCGCGTGTTGGACGGTCTGATGAGTTTCACACCTTAGAGGAATCCCAGTACGCGGAGGGTATCGTCCGAGCAGCCCGGCGCCACCGGCTTGAAACATATCATCGGGAGAGACATGAGATGTGGGGTCTCAGGCCAATCCAAAATCCAGGCATACAGGAAGCAATGGAGACTTCAGGGAACGAGGACGACTCGATGGACTCCGGAGAAGGCCAACAAACCAATGCCACTTCTACCAACAAAAAGGACGTCACGGACGACGCCACCATTGAAGAAATCTTGCAAGGGATCCCATCACCATCAGATCCTTACTTCGATACTCCTGCGGATATCATCTTCTTACCACGGGCAAGCCAATTCACTGCGGCGGTCTACTCACTGGAATACCGTTTGGGATATACCTCAAAGCAAGTCCGTTGGCTCTTCGGGGGTGAGAGGGAAGGACGAGGGCCAGTTCCGACACCCAATGGGCTGGGAATGCGCTTGGTCCGATACATGAAGAAGCATGGGCTTCAGGATTTTGCGAAGGTGCCCCTGGCCGGGAAAGGGAAGGGAAAGGCTGTTGCCAGCAAAGATGAAGAGGACTTTATCGGGACTCGGCCCTTGTTACCACACGGACCACGCATTCAGCGAAAAGAATTCGGGGTGCACGGATGGTACTACAATCATCCGCACGAATATGAGGGTGCGTTGGAGTATCATCATTGTTATTAATGTTGCTTGTGAGATAGAGGGTAGTTTAGATGGCTGTTTTGGAGCTAAAGTAAGTATATTTCTTTCCCCCCTAAGGAAATAATATCCACCAGAATCAACTAACTGAAATTTCCTAAGGGGCCTGGAGATCTCCAAGCAACATATTATTTTTATCTATTTATTTATCCATTCAACTGCTAAAGTTTTCTGGAACTGATGGAGAATACAGTGGCAAAGTAATATATGTTTATTTCTTACACACTTTACCATTTCCATAGATAGTATCTTACATAAAAATTACAAGGAACACCTCAAAAAAGTCATGAATGGGTAAATGAAATATGTAATCATGCTACTGTAATAATCCTATAGATAGGTAGCTACAGTAGACTGAACCTTAGTCTGTATAGTTTACCAAGTGGTAACCAGAATAAGGACAGTCCAGTATACATAGTATACTATGGTAGACTGCAATATGGTATGCCAAATCTATCAGTGGACTATAGTTGGGGAGGCCTAAGGAGGCTGTCAGGGTAACCTTTAAGGAAGTATTCCTTGATATTAGGGAAAACAGTAGAAATGTTACTTGGATCATCTGGGTAATATTTTAGCACATTACATGGACCTGGAAGTGCAAACCAACTATGAGGAGGTCAAGTTACCCTACCTTGAGGAGGATATCACACTACTTGGGGGTCTCAGTTACCCTACTGACAGAATCCTATTACCCTACCTTCAACATTACACAAGAAATCAGACTTAAGGAAAATGATCTATAGTGACCAGTAGGACTTAGATGTTATAGTGACTGCTTGGCAGGTTACTAGGGACCCTAACAGGAGTATGAGAGGCTTTTAAATGCCCAATTTCATGGTCACTAAGAAAAGGTGCATAGTTGAGAATTTACTAGTAAAAGGTGGTTCTTAAAGTAGTACTCATAATACTGTATAAGTCTCTGGAATATCATATGATCAATCTTATTCACAGGATATATAAGAGCTATATAGGTGACTACCTATGAGGAGGTCTAGTATTCATCACAGGGTGAGGTGGGGTGGGTTTTCACTTGCTGGCCATGTTGTTACTCCACCCCAGTGAAATATTCCCTTCCTAACCCCAACCCCTGCCCCCGTACAGTGCCCAAACCTACTTATCCCCTGGACAGGTACCTGTTTTGTACCTCCCATATTTGATCAAGGCCTATCTAGGCCATGGGCAGGGCAGAGGCCTAGGTAGGAACAAGGGCAAGGAATTATGAAAAAAAAAAAAAATACTATGCCCCAGGCTGCTGAGTAAGGTGAGATGGGGAAAGGGACTGGGGGCCTGTAGATTTTAGGGCCCCAGAGGCCCCATAATAAACACTAAGCAGGTCACTAACTTTGGCTCTGTTTGGTACTAGATAGACTAGGAATCACTTCTATTAGCTTTCAGGTAATAGGGTAGTCCTCTGGGTGGTCTGTTGGAAGTTAGGGAGTGATAAATGTCTTCTTAGATAATGGAACCAATAGTAAGTCTGAGCCAATCCCCTCAATAGTAGTATAACTATGGGATATTAGTAGACTCTAGAGGTATGAGTCTTGTCATAGTAGAGGTAGTCACTTAGAGATTGGCTGTGGGTAGTACCTACCAAGTTAATACCTATGTGTATCTTACTAGTAGCACTCAGTAGTTGAATCAAATATATTAGTTTTAGAGTAGATTTGCTGATTGACTATACAGTCTACATAGACAATACTGCTATTTGATGAGTAAGTTAATATAGGTATACTAAGTCTAGAGTCAATGAGGTAGTTAACCACTAACAAGTTGACAATAGGAAGAGTTTTTCTCTTCTGCAGCTGTATTTGAGATACATTGCAGAAAGTACTTCCTATTCACAGACTTAACTATACACAAGCTATCTGACATCTCCAAAGGTTAGTTCTGATGGAGAAGATGTAGGATAACCCTGAGTAAAGCAGGGTACTCACAAAGGTCAGAGTAGTGACAGGTGAGAACCGACTATATATGATATCTACTTAAGTAGAAGTAAGTCCATTGTACTTTGGCAACCAATGATCCTCTTGAGAAACTTGAATTGAGTAAAGCTTTCCAGCTTAACAATATTGAGTTTTACTGTTTGATTCTTCTATTGAAATTATCTTTATCTCTATCTATACTTTGAGTCTTCAGTGCAGTCATAACCTTAGGATCTATCTTCCTTCAGGGTACTCCCATTATGGCTATCCCAGCAAAGGTACAATTCTTACTTGCCCAATCACAAACATTATAAGTATTTGAGTATAGACCATTGAGATCTAGTTAAATAAATAAAAGCTTTGATTTTTAATTTTTATTAAAAAAGAAATAGAAAATATCAAGAAAATTGACAGTAACTCAGATGATACTTAACCCAGCTAACTGTTCCTCCTTACTTATTTGATTAACCATGTTACTCTCCTCCCTAATTTTATCAACATGGTTAAAGGGGATAGCACTGACAAATGCAAGGATTTTGAAATGTGTAGTGGTAGGTATGATCTTAATAACTTGTAATGAGGATTACTGATGTAAAGTAATAAGTACTAGTATAGGCATGCTTAAGTAAGGAGAACTGTAAAGTAATAAAGTTAAACCTTTAGTTTAACCTTAGTTTTAGTAGTGATTACTAAGTAGAAAAATTCACTGTAGGAAGGTAGAGTAGTAGGTATTCTAGTCCTTAATTCTTTTAAGTAAAGGAGGTGAAGCCCCCTTTATATACAGAATCATCTCCTCTATGTAACTAAGAGAAAAATAGGAAATACTATATAAGAACAAAAAGTGTAAACAAGTTTGACCTTGAAAACCAGTTGAGTAAATCCCAATAAATATGTGTAAATTTAAAGTGGTATGAGAGAAATTATCATTGGTCTAAAGACCAAAAAATATGCATAATATAGAGACCAAAATAATCTGAACACCCAAATAAGAAACTAACATGCATAATTCCTAATTGTTATTGTAAAAATATTAATGAAGTATATATGAGAAAACTATCCTAGCTGTAGTAATGTTCACAGTGTTTATAGTTATTTAAAATACTAACTAGTAAGAGAGTATATAATATTATCATAAGAAATATATATATAAAATGAACCAAAAATTTCAACACTTCTCCTTATTATCTACAGCCTAAGAGTTCCATCAATCAAAGATGTGATGGTTTTGCTAATACTTTAGTGCAGATATCAGCAAGGTTTTCTGATAATGTAACTTTAAAGAAGGTGAATAAATGACTATCAATTTATTCTCATATCTTATAAAAGTTATAATGTGATCTATACTTGGTCAATTATAGTAACCATAGTAATGATAAATACAATAGATAAGACTGATGGGTGCTAACCAGTAAGACCAAGTACAGTAGTATCTACGGAAGTCTTCAGAAGGTCAGATGACTCAAGTCCTTATTCTATATTCTCAGTTTTGTCAGGTAACACTTTTGTTAAAAGCTAAAAGTAAGGAATCAAAGATGTAGCTATTCAACCAAGTATATTTAAGAATAACAGTCTGCCAAAATCTGTCATCTAAAATACCAGACTCAACAGATCCTTTAAATAATATAATTGTATACTATTGTAGTATACAAAAATAATAAGACCATATCAATTGATATATCTTGAAACCAAACACAAAACAAATATTATATCAAACAATAAAGTAAAATAAAAATGATATCAAACAATACATCTTGAAACCAAATATAAAACAAATATTGTATTAAACAAGAAGGTAAAATAAAGATGATATCAAATGATACATCTTGAAACCAAATATAAAACAAATATTGTATAAAATGATAAGGTAAAATAAAGATAATATCAAACGATACATCTTGAAACTAAATATAAAACAAATATTATATCAAACGATAAGGTAAAACAAAGATGATATCAAATAATACATCTTGAAACTAAACATAAAACAAATCTCATATCAAATAATAAGGTAAAATAAAAATGACATATAGAATATGTGTACCCATTACAAAAGTAGATATTAATATATTTTGTTCATTCATTAAGTTAGTAGTTAGTTACCAGAGAATTTATGCCTGTGTTATTGGCATATAGAGCAATTGGTACATTTAATCAGACAACATGGAGACCCTTTCAGAACTATTAGATTTATCATGCTGCTAGTGATATAGCAACATATTGAGCTTTGACTGCTGAGGTTATGACTGAGGCCTGTTCCTTTAAATGCCAGGAGATATAAGAACTATTTAAGAAAATGATGTATCTAGAGAATGAGCAGTGAGAACCAAGGTAAGTAGTAAAGTAGGTATTAATGTAGGTATTGATAGCATTTATTGCATTATGTGGGTAGAATAATCAAATGTCTTTTGTTCTGTTAATATATCAAAAGACATATTAGGGACCTTAAAATATTATTCAGTAGTGTAAGAAGAAAATTGAGAGAGGAAAGAAATTATATACACTAGATTGGGTCTTGTACTAGTCATTAGATACATAAGTGATCCTATTATTGATTGATAAATAGAGGTATCTGATATCTGTATGTCTTCAATTCCTTTTATAAGTTGAATATCTTTTAGTAGGAGTGTAGAAACAGAATTTAAATTTTCCATGTTATATTGTTTGAGGATGGACTTGATATATCATTGCTGGATAAGATGTATCACATCTGTAGTATATTTTATATGTAGGCCAAGTAGAAATAAGGCTTCCTTTAAATCAGTAATCTTGAATACTGTTTTCAAGTCTGCAACTAGAAATATAACATAAGGGGAGTCAGCTGAGTAGATTGTACTGTCATGATCAACATAAACTGAAACATAGATGTCATGTTTAGTGTGGACAAACATGTATGGGTCAAAGTTTGATGTCGTAAAGCTGCCTTTGAGTTTAGATGTTAAGAGTCAAGTGAAGAGAGTATACCATTCATTTGCAGACTGCTTGAGTTCATAGAGACATTATTTAAGTTTTCATACCTTATCTCCATCATAAAACTAAGGTAACAGTTACATGTAAACTTCTTCTTTCAATTTACTGTAGAGAAAAGTGGATTTAACATCAAATTGTTATGGTCACTATTTGTTATTAGTATATATTGCAGGCAGAAAGTGGAAAGATTTGTAATAGATAATGAGAATAAAGGTTTCTTTATAGTTGTAGCTGAAAATTTGTGAAAACCCTTTGGTAATAGCTCTTGTATAAAATCTTTCCAAAGTGCCATCAGGATTCTTTTTAATCCTGTATACTCACTTACTATCAATTATTTTCTGTCTTATCAATTTATCAAGTACTTCAAAGGTTCCAACCCTCTCAAGTCCCATGATTTCATCATTCATTGCTGAGGTCTATTGTTCCTTAGGTGAGCTGTTTATTGCTTAGTTATAAG
This sequence comes from Choiromyces venosus 120613-1, assembly GCA_003788595.2. NCBI lineage: Eukaryota > Fungi > Ascomycota > Pezizomycetes > Pezizales > Tuberaceae > Choiromyces > Choiromyces venosus. Next base: position 486,185 of record ML120421.1, on the reverse strand, counting down.
TAATTAAATTCTCATCCAGTAATTCATTGGCATTTCTACTATAGAATTGGAGTAGCTATGAGACTCTTCTAGATCGTATTTATGTTACAGGGGGTTCTTCTAGTGAGTTCTCCTGAGGACTTGGAGGTTCTAGTAGAGGAGTTGGAGTTGTAGGAAAATTATATTCTCCTGAGTTTTCTGGTAGATGAGGTAGATGTACTTAAATAGTTATTGATGGTGGAAGTTTTTCTAGTTCTTTAGACTTATTGAGGAGTTTCAAAGTAATAGGAAAGGATAGTAAATAAATAGTCACAAAGGTTTCTTCAGATAATGACATGTTGATTAGGTCAAGTGGTATTATCACTTTAGTTGTCTAATAGATCTATTATGTTTCTAAGATTCTATATTACAAAGGAAGGTATATCTAGTATATCTTATTAGAGGATATATATCCAATAAGATAGCCTTCAATGGCCTGGAGCTATAGCTTCATAGTAGGTTTCCTAGTCTCCTCTGGTATATGAACAAAATATTTAGTTATATATAGACATAAATAGTATACCAATGACCTTTTATTGTAGAGAAATTCACAGGACATTGACTTGCCAATAGATCAGTGTAGAAGTTAGTTCTGGAGGTAGGTAGTTGTTTTAATTGCTTCAACTCATAACTGTAACATAAAATCTGTTATCCTAAAGTAGACTGATGTGATAATAGTCCTGTTATATCTTATGGCAATGTCATTGGATTCATAGAAGTAAGGAGTAGTCTTTTCATGAATGATTCCAAACTTTTATAATAAAGTTAGTATCTTATTATTGACATATTTACCTCTATTATCAGTTCTAAATCTTTTTATAATAGTATCGTCCTGAGTATAGTGTATCACAGATCATTATTTTGATATACCAAATGCTAGTATCCTTACTAGTAGTTATACTCCTTGTATATATCTGTAGGAAGCTGAGATAAATCATATCTCAACTAAGATTACTAAAGAGCTCAACCAGATAACAAATAAATATGTGCAACTATAACTCTACTAGTCACAATGACTCTTCCATATATTGGAAGAAGTGGAAGAATAGGTTTCCTTTGTTATATGGTTTTATTTGTCATATGATTATATTATATATTTAAGTTGTTATAGTAACTAGATTAATGGTAGTAGGTAGGAGGATTTCCTTAATATGATTATGCTATTTGTTGTTGGACAATCATCTCATTAATAGTATTTCTGAGGAGAAATTCAGGAGGTTGGGACATGGCTGGGAAATAGTTAGATTACTTACACACTTGGATAATTGAGGAGGCTGGCAATGGATATATAAAGCTTAGGACTTTCCTATTATTTAGTTTCCTTATGCAATTACTTATACACATAGGCTACTACTTGGTTCACTACCATAGTCTTAACATACATCTAACCTATATCTCAAAAGGTGAGAAGAAGGCTCTGATTGGCATTTGAGTGAGCCTGTGAACAGTTATATTGTTCTATTACTGTTGCTACTTGATTGAGATATCTGTAGCTTGACTCAGTAATATCAAGGATGACAAGTAGGTATTCCCTACTGTGTTAAGACGTGGTAGTTTATCATATGGTGTTTATTCATGAACTTGGTAAATATTTTGATGAGGTCAAGTTTGACCTTAAGGGAGTAAATATAAGCATATCTAGTGCAGACATCAATGAAAGAAATATAGTACCAGGAGTTGTCAAAGGAAGAGGTAGATAATTGTCTATTTAAATTAGAGTGGATTAGTTCAAAAGGGTTTTCACATCATTGTTCAGGCTCTAATGTCTCAGGTTTCTATTTTGTTGACTTAGAACTAATGCATGTTTCGTATCATTAGTCTTCTAGAGTCTTGAGAATAGGAGGGTATTGGAGTAGTTGTCACTACTAATGTATTGAGGTGAAGGATATTCAAAGACTTCATGCCACTGTTGGTAAGTCATTTTATTCACTATCTCCTTTCCTACTTATACAATATAATCCTGTCCATCTAATTTTCCTCAGATAACATGTATTTTATTTTCCCATAAAAAGTATATACCCTTCCCTTTACTACACAAAGAAAAATCTTTCCTAAAGAAAAAATAGTATACCAAGAGAGCAAATTACTTAGACCCAACTTAGGAATCTAAAAATATGTTGAAGAAGAAAAATAGGAGTCACATGACCATTAGAGGTTTTGACCATGAGCTTAACTATTCAACAGTTATATGATTCTATTACCAAATCATTGCCCAGCTTAATGGTCTTCATTTCTGGTTCAAAGTTTATAAGGTCCAAGTTACTTGTTATATGTAAGCTCATACCTATATCAATTACCCAATTGCATGGGTGAGGCATCTTGTACGTAGAGTGAAGTGAAGAGAAGAATATATTAACCAGTTGGGATGTCTCTTCCTTTTCAATCTTAGCTATATCCTTAGCTTTTCTTTCCTTCTTTTTAAGGTTGTCAGCCTTGAGCTTTTTACACTCATTCTAAGTATATCCTATATAGTTCACAGAGGGGTGGTGCTTTCTGCAGTAAGAATATTCTTTGGTAGTAGCCTGTTGTTCTCACAATTGTTTCCTTCTCTTTCCCTTATCATCAGCAATTTTCTATGCTTTGTTATCATTCCCTAAGTTATTGGATATTCTAAGGTCTAATAGTCTTTAGCAGATATGATTATAAGTGAGATCCTTCTTAGTTTAGAGATTATTGATAACATTATTGATTGATAGTGAGAGGGAGCAGACGAGAAGGTTTACTTTGGCTTCAAGTAAGTCAAATACAGATTTAAAGGTAAATAGTAGATTATATTAGTTCTTAGTAGTAGCAGAGGTATAATAGTATTGCAATTGATTCTAAAAGGTATCAAAGTTATTGACATAGTCAGTGATAAGTGAGGATCCATCATATTTGGTATCAAAGTCAGTGTTGAGTTGGTCGAAGAAGGAGAAGATATTTTCTCTATCAAATTTGTACTTAAATATGATCCAAATTGGGGTGATGTCTTGTGAGTAGCCAATAAGATAAGCTATTGGGGGTTGACAATTTCAAGAAAGTAAGTTGAAACATATTGGTAGTGTTCACAGAATCGATCAATGTCATCTTTATTTGTGACATTGTCATCATTGCAGATTTCTGCAGGGAGAGTTTCCTCTCCTATGACTATTTTCCAACAGTTAAATAATCTAAGTACAAACTAAGAAATATCTTGCCAAGTTCTGTAATTATTGAAGCTTGCAAGTTTTGGGATAGAACTTAATTTGTAGCTGGGTGCGAAACTATGTTTGGCACTATTGAAGTGTCTATCTATGGGTGGAGTGACAGTAGAATCAGGAGGATTGACAGGAGTTTCAGTAGAAGATAATGCCATATTAATGAATTTAAGTTGTGCATACTAAGCAGAAGCATGTGAGAGTAAGTAGTAAAGTAATAGATAAATCAAGCTTATAACTTTTTGAAATGTATAGTAGTATGTATGATCTTAAAAGCTTATAATGAGGATTACTGATATAAAGTAAAGAGTACTTATACAGGCATACTTGAGTGAGGAGAACTATAAAGTAATAAAGTTAAACCTTTCATTTAACCTTAGTTTTAGTAGTGATTACTAAGCAGAAGTATTCACTATAAGAAGGTAGAGTAGTATAGTACTCACTACTTAAAAGGTGAACCAATAGTGTTTCAAAATGTAATGCCCTATGTAAGATGAGTTAGGAGTATTTCATGATAGACTTGAAATTTGATATAATAATAGTGTGATTTAATTATTATAAAAAACTAAAATTACAAGCAGGACTGAACTTGAGACCTCTAAAATCTAAGTCTGTCATGAAATAGCCCAAACTTGGCTGACATAAGGCATTATATTTTGAAATGCTATCGGTCTACCTTTTAAGTGGCTAGCCCTATAGGTATTCTGGTCCTTAATTCTCTTAAGCAAAAGGGGTGAAGTCCTCTTTATATACAAAACTATCTCCTCTATATAACTAAGAAAAAAATTAGGAAAACTATATAACAACAAAAAGTGCAAATAAGTTTGACCCCAAAAACTAGCCAAGTAAATCCCAATAAACATGCATAAATCTATAGTATGAGGAAAATTATTATAGGTCTGAAGACTGAAAAACATGTATAGCACAAAGACCAAAATAATCTGAACACCTAAATAAGAAACTAATATACATAATTTCCAATTATTATCATAAAATATTAATGAAAGATATATAAGAAAACTATCCTAGCTATAGTAATATTTATAGTATTTAAAGTTATCTGAAACACTAACTAGTAAGAAACTATATGATATTATCATAAGAAATATACATATAAAACAAATCAAAAATTTCAATAAAGGTCAGTGAAAAGTTTATATAGAGGCAAAGCAAAGAGGGTTATTTGGTGATATCTTTCAAATGTTGGGGTACTGGTTAGTTAGTAGTTACTTTCTTTAATATTTAATAATATGAAAAGTAAATAACTCTTAACCTATATAGTATTCATTATGGGGCAGGGAGGGGTAGGTTTTCACTTACTAGACCTGTCATCACTTTGGCCTGAGGGTGATATTTCCTGGATTATTCCTGCCCCTGCCCCCATGTGGGGTCTAACCCTACTCATTCCCTGGACAGACCCCCATTTCTTGCTACCCATATTTGATGTGGGCCTGAGTGGTGGAAGGGGTAGGGTATGATGAAAAAAATACCCTACCCTGGGCCAGTGAGCAGGATAGGCTACTGGCAGGGAATGGAGCTGGGAGCCCATAGATTTTGAGATCCCAGAGGCTCATAACAAACACTAAACCTATATATAGAAAGGACAAGAACAAGGTGTAGACTATAATACAAAAGAATGAGAAGGTTAACTTCTCCAATGGAGAATAAATATAAAGAGGAGAATCATTGGTCAAAAGAGGAACAAATACTACCAGTTATAAGCAAAACATGACTTATATAGCTGGAAGTCAGTTGGTCATTAAAAGGAAAAACAAATCCATTGAAGAGAGTCACATATGTGAAGGAAAGAAAGAAACCCAGGAAAGAGAAAATGAAATATATTTATTTTCATCATTCATACTTTGTCTGTTATTTGTCCTTTGTTTGTCTATATAAAAGCTAAGTATGGTTGGTCCTTATAAAGAACTCATAATAAGGTAACCAACAAAAATAAAAATAATATCTCAATAGTAGAACCTAGCTACAACTACCTAGGTCTACAAAATAAAACTAACTTTTCTCTCACTAATCCTAAACTATTTCTCATCCCCATAGTACCTAGATCCTTCATACAAATATTAATGTAAAAACATATAATAATATTTTTAATAATTATATACCAAATATAGAGAGCTTCTCCTTTTATTATTTACAAGTAGTAATCATCTAATATATTATGCTTTTAGAAAAGTTTCATGTATTTTTCTTTAATATCACAAGATTAGAAACTAGAAGCTTGGCACCTTTTACTTTGAGAAGTTAGGTGATAGTACTTTTGTTAAGTTTTCACTCCATGTTATACTAATTTACAAAACCCTAAATCCTCAAACTCTATATTGTGTTGAAAATTGTATCATAACTGCAAAAGTTTATGATATGATTGGGCTTCACCCAATAATTCACTATCAAACTGGCAATCATAATCATTGACCTGCCTCAAATTCATATATGTATGATACTGGTGACAAAAATGATAAGCAGAACGGCATGCAACAACCCAAACCATGCTACTTCACGCCTTCCGCTCAATAGATTCTAAAGCCCCAGGAACATTGAAAAATTGATAGTTTAGTCCAAAAATTCTTTCCAATACCTCCCCAAGAGCCTACAGAATTTTAAAGAATTTTTAGCTACATTGACATGCCATATTGTAAAGTTAAAGTTGAAAAAGGCGCCAAGCCTGACCATTTCCAATACAAAATCATCAAAAAATGCGCCAAGAGCAATGTACTGACCACATCCCTCTTGATAATTCTTCAGCCAGTTTGTATACAGAGTTCTAAAGGGTCGGAAAGTAAAATCTAAGGAATTATCTAATATAGATGAAGATTCAGCTTCAATTGCCCAACTAGATCAGTTGCTGGAAGGTTGTGAACATGGCTGCTTTGGGTGGGAAACCTTAATCTGCTCATCATTTTTATCACCAGCCTCTTACTCCTGAGATATCGAGTGAAAAAACTGAACCTATCATTCTAAATCACAACCGGTCACTCGGTCGGTGGACGCTGCGGACTTGCCGACCAGACCTTCCGACACACGATAACGGACTGCCAGAGCCTTGCGCCACAACGCGAGAACCAGGACTTAGAAGGCTTTAACATAGGACCGGATTCGGCCCTGTGGAAGGACAATAAGGTGGGGAAGGAATTGGTTGCAAAACTTTCTTCGTTTATTACATTGAATTTAGTCAATTTTCCGGTTAAGATTGGAGGATTTCCATTTAGAAGAGGTTCCAATTTGGGTTCTTAATGTTTTTTTAGCTCCCGGGCTTATGATTTGATGTTTTTGAAATTCCATCTCATCTATGATACTTGCTTTACTTGGGGGTGCTTAGTAGGAAGTTTCTTTTGTTATTAGGGTTTTATAGGCCATACCTTAGGGCGCATCCCAGGATTTTCCCTGTATCTAAATAAATCTACGGACTTAACAAAAAAAAAACACTCGGTCGGTGGAACGCTCTTCTTTCTCATCTCCGGACCCAAAGCTCAACTCCTAGTTCCTCCGGTCTCTTAGTTCCTCCGGTTTCCTTTCTCCTTTTCTTTGCTTTTCTCTTGCTCTGTTTCACTCGTATATAAATACTCCTGCTTTATCGCTCATTTAATTCACCAAGTTCGAAAGCCCATACACTACCACTCCTACGTCCCGATCGTGATTACCATTCTTCAAAACTAAGCTACAAAAGTCTCTATTTCTCTCATACATATCTGAGCATTCCAACACTCTGCCCTATTGTGAAAGAGAAATTCAGCCTCGGAGGGTCCGAGCGGGCACTAAACTTCTATAGGGATGGGATATGCATGGTCAGGAATTTTATCTACTGATTTTGTGTCTTCAACGAGTATCAAATCCGTTGTGGGCAATCATTCGACCAGACCTATTAACGCTGTAGTATTCAACTGCTATCCAATGCCTAATGACTGCGGCAAATACTTGTGGATTTACGCGAATGGGAAGTCATGCCATGTAAGTTGCCGAACTTCTGGAATTCAGAGCACAAAATTAATGACCACAATCGCCCGCGAGAAGGTTATGAAAATGGTTATTATTATTACTATTAGATAGGTATCGTAGTTTGCGTATAGTGGTTCGGAATATCCATCATCCGCCAATCCCCCAAGGCTTCATGCTACCACCACCACCACCCTCCTCTCCTATCCCCTCCCTTCCATCCTTCCTCCTCCTCCGTTTAATCCAATCCAATCTAGCTCCCCACTCCCCATTCATCCATCCATCACCCTCCCTCCCTCACTTCATCTCCCCAACCTCCACGTCCCCCTTAACCCTCGCCGCACTAACCCCCATACTCTTCAACAACCTCTCCCTCTCGACGTGGCTCAGCGGGACCCATCCAGTCGGTGCCTGCATCTCCTTCTCCTTCTTCTTCTTCCTCCCCTCTATCCTCTTCCGGACTTCATCTTTCTTTGCGGAAATGATCCGGGGACATAGTACGACTCGGGCGATCTTCGATTTAATGCTTTGTAGGTCCGACATTTCCGTGACCGCGTGTGTTGTTTGCTTGTTTGCTCGTCTGTATGTACGTGATGTCGGAGATGGAGGGGGGAGGAAGTGGTGTCTTTTTGTGTACAGTAGGAGTAGTGGTGGTGTTTTATATTCAAGGCCAAGGCGAGGAGAGGCAGATAGCTAAGACACGGTAGGCATATGTTATCACTCGACGCGTCAGGGTTGGGGTTGTGCCCTGCTGTGTGGCGGCTGTGCTGTGTGGCGGCTGTACTGTAGTGGCTTTGCAGGCAGGCGGTCATGTGAAAGACGCGAGGGCGGAGGAAGTCTCGTGAGGTAACGAACAGATATTTCGTCCAGCGAAAGGAAAGAGAGAAGGCGGAGGCACGGGTAAGATAGCGTAGTTGTAGTTGTAGTTGTAGTCTTGAACAGATGCACTATCCTATCCCCCACTCCCAATCAATAGAACACCTTATCGGCCGCACCGCAAAGCCCTGGTACTACAAAAAGTCCAAAAAAATATTATTCGGAACCCGAAATGCAAGCCGAAAAGAAAAGAAGAAAAAAAATGGCCATCAACGAAGGAACGGGTGCTCCTGCCTCTTTATTCCGTCTTCACCGGCATCGGATGGCGGGCTCTCCGTTCAACGCGATCTAGTATTCGGTTAGTAACCCGGAGATCAATATTTTTTTAAGTTTATGATCACGTGCCCGTTTCGCGCTCGCTCCTCGCTGGGAAAAGGCCCGAACGTTGGGCGAGCCGTGGTTGACATGGACTGGATTGGACTGGACATGGAAGGGCGCGTGATACTGTACGCTGGGTTAACTTAGGTTACACACAGATGAGCATTTACGGTACAGTACTATGGTTGATTCGCTAAGCCAAGGTGAAGGAGTTTCTTCCTTTGATGCTTGGTCAACTGTAATTGTCGATCTGTTAAGGGCCTGTTCCACCACGATGCCAGAGAATAGCAGGTTTCTTAACCACTGTTTTATAGTTATTACGCCAACTCAGATTGCGAGTTATGGCTCAGAGAAAACTTTCGGTGAGTTCGGCACCCGAAAAGAAGCCAATTTTTTCCTCCCACCCTAGTAACACCACTAGCAGAAGTTTTTGTTTTTGTTTTTGTCAAGTCCGTAGATTTATATTAAATACACTGAAAATCCTGGTATGCACCCTAAGGTATGGCCATAAACCCCCAATAATAAAGGAAACTTCATATGCACCCCCAAATAAACAAATATAAAATCCAAAATCCAAAATCATCAAATCATAGGCCCAAAGGCTAAAACAATTTAAGAACCCAAATTGGAACCTCTTGTAAATGGAAATCCTCCAATCTTAACTGGAAAATTAACAAAGTTTAATGAAATAAACAAGGAAAATTTTACAACCAAATCCTTCCTGGCCTTGTTGTCCTTCCATAGGGCTGAGTCTGGTCCTATATTGAAAATTTCTGGGTCCTGGTTCTTGTGCTGAGGTGCAAGGCTGTGGCTGTTACAAACCTAGCATGGAAAAAAGGGTTTCACATGACTCATGATTATGAGGTCATAGGTTTGTAATGGTTTCGTGCACATGACCAATTAGGTCATGTAAGTCTCTCACACATGACTAGCAGTTGTGAGTCATAGTTATTATATTTGATTGAATTGCATAATAACTTGTTTAAAGTTATTAGTTGTTTTGTGCACATGACTTATTTAGAAGTCATGTGAGTTTCACACCTGAACAGTTTAAGGTCATGTGGTTATTATGTTACGCAAATATATGAGTCACAATTGTGGCTCATAATAGTTATTGATTTGTAAATGGGTTAAGGGAAGGATTATATAAAGAGGAGGATACGACGTAGTAGTTAGTTCTTCATGCAACCACCTAAGTTATTTCCTAGATATAACTATATGACTTTATGAATATAAAACACCTTTACACTCTTTACTAAAGAACATCTCGAGATATCTTCCTTGTAGGACAAGGAAGAAGGTGAACAAATAGCTTAGTCTTAGGAAGGCTAAGTAAAGAAAAGAATTTAGTCTTAAGAAAGATTAAGTACAAACGAAGAATACCAAGTTAAGTATTAACACCATTACAACATCAAATAAAGATTGATATAACATCGTTACCTATTGCTCGGTTGTATACTAGGAGTGATAGAATAAGCGATCCTAACAGTGGCAGTCTGTTATAATATGTTGAAAGGTCTGATCAGCAAGTTTACAACCATCACACTTAGGGTCTCTGTCTTGACTGGACCAGTCTGATTGGGTATTTAGGTAGCTCTTGTTGGCTTTTATCTGGTGAATTCTCCCAGCCTGGAATTTTGGTAAGAGTATAAAGTTCCAACATTTCCTGAAGGGCAGTCTGTATGGGTAGTACGGGGGGTACCCTAGTTTGGTCTACCACTAGCAGAAGCAGCGAGCCATATATAAGGCTCCCACTTTGCTCTTAACAAGTAATAAACTCTGAAAATATCATACACGGGCCTGTCTAGTTACATCTTGGTAACTTTAGCTTTGTCACTATAGTTGTTACTAAGGAAGAAACAGAGGCAGTTTGGTGAAAAATTAGGTCTGGAGGTAATTTTTCAAACCCAAGGTTTTGAATTCTTTTTACGAGCTTGGAACTTCAAACTAACTATGGCATGTTGGTCTGCCGAACACCTACTGGGTTTCCAGTTCAGCCAAAACCAAGAGTTTCTGCCCTCAAACACTTGTTTTAGGTATCACCCAAACAGGCCCTAAGTTTACTTATGAAACAATATTCCTCACGATGACAAGAGTACAAGATTAGATAAACAAAATACAGTACATGCTAAACAAATAATAATAATGACAGTTATTTAATAGAATGCCCCTGTGGGGCACTAAATTTAACAAGATACTGTGAAGGGAAAAATCTGATTTTGCATTTTTAGTCACACTATTAGTATTTGTATTCTAAAAACAACGACTATGCTAATACTAAAGAACCACCTAATAGACATATGTCTTATGGCATGTCCTTCACTGACAGCCAAACTGAAAAAATAAATCCACCTCCTGGCTACCTACCACAAGCCATTACCAAGACCAAAAGTCCCCTCGCAAAACCTCCAACATATAAGAAACACACCCCATAGCCAACCAAAATAACCCAACCTTATTGCAATATCAGTCCTCCTCCTTAGGTACCCCACAACACTTAGTGGATACACAGGTGTATAGACCAAACCTTCGGAATGTGTCAGGCTGCCAAGCCCAACACAACATGATACAGGCAGGATGTCACCTCCAGACCTCAATTCCCCCAAAGTCAAGCCATACCAGCCAACCACAAAACAACCTACCATACCACACCACCCCGAATCAACTGGAGCAACAACCATCTGTCTTTTTATGGGGGTCAACGGGGTCCCCAAGGCCAGCAAAAAAATAACTGACTGAAGGGTAAGATTTTATGAAGAAAAACCAAACCAAAAAACTTCATAAGCCTAAGGGCCAAGGTGCAGCCAAACTGACCAAAGAAGGAATGAAAGGAAAAGAAGCGAAGGCCGAAACCAGGTAAACTATTCCAGGCAAAAAAAAATTGAACTGACACCAGGAAGGAATGAAGGCAAGTCAAAAAAACTGATAAAACCAGGAAATGTGTGTGTGTCTGAATGGTTACTCCAGCAAGGAGAGGAGGAGTCAAAGACTGGTCCTATATGACCAACTGTATTCTGACTGGTAGAATCAAAGGAAAAAGACTAAAGAGGTATGAAACTATCATGAGAAAGCAACACAGGCATTGATTGGGTGATCCCCCCCCCCCACAATCAAAACTCCCAAAAACATGAGGAGGTTTTAATCACACAGTAGTTAGTTTGCTGGAACTAAATCATTATTTGTAAAGGAACTCTATTTAGCTAGAAATTGGGGGGGGGGGGGATTACGTGGCCTATATATATAGACTGGGGATGCATTATCATTTGTTTGCTAGTTTGTTTGTTAGCTTATGTGGCCTATATAAGGGGCTTATCTCCACACCTCACTTAGAAAAAAATAACAGGAGGAACAAGGGATAAAGAACAAGAAGAGATGACGAGGGAATTTGGCATTAAGGGAAGCTATGGGAAAATTGCCAGAAAGATCATAGGAAGACAATGGGAAAGTTGTATTTAGAGGAATTCAGCATAGATAGTTGGACAACTGGGATCAGTTAAGCTTTCTTTGGCTTGGATTGATTTTTCTTTTTGGGGTTTGATTGTGGTTTTCGGGCTTGTCGTTAGGGGATTATTTCCTACAGAATTGATTGAGACTTGGCTGTTTTCTTTTACATTGAGCGAACCTGTTTACCATGGGCATTTTTTGTTTGGTTGTTGTTAGTGATCGAGAAGCCAGACCTGACCTATTCTTTTATTCTCATTTGGTGCTCTGAACCTGACCTGTCGAGAATTTGTTTTTTTCAATACCCTTACAAAAAAAGGTTTGATAGAATATTCTTTGGTACCAAGACTTGACATGTAGAGAGGGGTGGCAGACCTCAGTAGCTAGCTACCCAACCTAGGACACCTAGAGTCTGCTCCACCAGCTTCACTGAGCAGCCCCTAGGTACCCAAGATTGCTAGCTACCCCCATGTCTTGTATGTAGAAATTAACCTTCAAAATACCTATACCCTATGTATAAGATTATACCAGTAGTTAGAGAACACAATGTGCCAAGTTCTGAGACTGGTACTTGTGCTCCTCCGAGATGCTCTACCTGTCATAAAGTTGGCCATTATGCTCGAACATTCCAAAATCACATACATAGTGCATGTAGCTAGTATTTATACTTTGTTTATTAATAATAGAATACATTTACATTCTCCACTCAAATAATTCTGCTATCCAGCACACCTACATGATATGGTGCAAAATAAACTCCAAAGAGAATACTTGCCAAAAAAAAATGCATACCAGATGGCATTCTATCAAACCTTTTTTTGTAAGGGTATCCCTGTTAAATTTGGTGCCACACAGGGGCATTCTATTAAATAACCATAATAACAAACTCCCGCTCGCTTAGATCCCTCCCACCTCCTTGCATAAACCACCGGCATCGTAGATAACAATAAGAATGAAAAAATGGAAAGACCACAGCACCCCACTCAGACAAGCTTTTCGGGGGAGGACGAAAAAGAGAGCGAGAAATAAATGATCATACATAGTCACTCGTGACAGAGAACTTTAAATTATTATTATCCCATAACTCTTAACCCCGGAGGTCCGACTTCATGAGTATGTACCGTATGATAGATGAAGATAAAGTTGACTTTTGTCGCTGAACAAAACGAAAACAAAAAAAAAATAAGAAAAAAACAGAAATAGTGTCTGTTGCTCGAATTTCCACCCCACCACATTCTCCTCCCATCACGATTCTCGCCAGCCAATTGTGTATATCCCAGCTGAAAACCTCAATCTTTTTCCAAAAGAAGAAAAAACAAAGTTTGCATCCGCGATACACACGTCCTTCATCCAGGCTGGATACTGAGCCCCCTGTCCCAAAAATTCACCCTCCCACCCTTCCCCTCTCAATACCACCACGAAAATTCAACCCTGCTTCGGCCCCTCCTTCGCGCTCTCCAAAAACTCTGCAATCTCCGACACCCTCTCAGCCTCCATTGTTTCCTTCTCCTGCGCTTTAATCGCCTTCTTCTTTCCGTTCATAGCCCACGTGACCATTCTGACCGTGCTCTTTAGGGAGGGGACTTTCTTTGGCTGGTCTCCAGCAGCGACGACGGGGGTTTTCTCTTCGGTGGTGGTAGGCATTTTTGTGTTTGTGTACTTTTGTTTGTGGTGGTAGGTAGGCAGGTAGTATGTGGAAGAAAAGAGGAGGTGATTGTGGTGGAGAAGCGGAGCTTGACTGGTATTTATACCCTCGTTACCGGACACGATAACTCTACCGTGACTTTTCCGAGATGTAATAGTATGGTGCGGCACGGTAGTATGTCAGGAGAGGAAAGTGTAGGAAGGAAAGGAGGGGATTGAAGGAGGCAACAAGCAGTCAAGTCAAAACAAAAAATGCAGAGAAAAGACGAGCACTGAATTTATATTATAGCGATGCACTAATTTCCCCTTTTTGTCTCACATACTGTACAGGTAACTGGCAAGAAGTGTCAGAACACAGGGGTGAACCTAGCACAACGGAGGAAAACAATCTTTACCTGCCCGAATCCCTGTTTTTACCCCCTGTCTTTCCCCCGGTCAATGTTCTGAAACTTCTTGCCGGTTACTTGTAGACACCGGGTATATAGAGACCGTTGCCAAGATGGTGGTTCTCAAGAATATACCACTTTCAGAGCCGATTGGGATCGCGTGGACACCACAACTCAGCTCTCTCGTCAATTAGCAAGGGAAATCAGGTTTGATTGCTCGTTCGCTTTGCTCTTTTTCCGCCTTTTTCTTCCGTATATAGTATAGCTCAACTCCTATTTTACACGCCTTCCCCTTGGCAGCGGCCTCTATATACCCAGTGTCTGCGGTAGGATGACAAACCAACAGCCGGCCCCTAAAAATTTGTTGTGCGCCCCGTCCGCATGCGGCTCATTCGAGTGATGTTCCGTGAATGCTAGTGAAACTGGGTTGTGGAAATTGCTGGTGCCTTCGCTATGATAAGTGTATCTGGCTGTGGGTCCAGGTGTTGAATTATGGAATATGGGAAGAAAAAAAAGAAATGATGTATGATACGATATGATACTTTACTTGTAACCCGTAGATTGCCGATATGTAAAGCTCCTCCACTGACTGGGAGGGTTGGAAATTACGGCTTGAGAGGACAGCTTCACTTTATTATTCCCATGGTTACGGTGAAGAAACACCAGATACGGGAACAGTATCTCCACAGTCCCCCCTCTCTGAAACTCGCTTCAAATCCCCTCTAGCCTACTGTACCCAACCAAGCCAAATCAAACAACTCCCACCCACCTCCCACCAAACAAAGGCAAACAGGCGCCAAGCCGAGTGATATCACATGATTCACACAGCCCCCAACCAAAAAAAAAGAGATGGTGTGTGGCGGGTGACATACCCACACCAGTTCGATACACAATCACGGGAATCCTTTAACCGGTTATCGTATGTCATGCGGTACGGACTGCACTGGGCTACACCATACTGGAACCATACTATACTGTACTGACCAAGTGAGTGGGGGGATATGACCAGGAATAAAGCAATCCACTTTCCCCCGGATTCAAGCAGGCGAGCAAGACATCCTCGGTATTTATCTATCCAGCCTATCAGAAACTACTTTACTCTAATACCCTCTGCTATTGTTGGGATTTCTTCTTCTCTTCTACCTACGATTTAGTGTACCGATCGCTTCACACAAACTATATCTATCCATCCAAAGCACTACCATAAACAGAGGCCGTATTGTATCGTAGCGAGTGGCGAAAGCAGTAAATTACGAGCCACACCTAGCCGAACCCAGCAAAGATAACGCGGACGCGGAAGATCAGGAAAACCTTTCTTCCCAGTGTGGGAGTAACTTAGTAGCTATAACGGGATGATCTGTGACACCAATACGCCGCCCAACCAGAAGTGAACAAAAGTGTCACTCCGCTTTGGTGGGTGGGTGATGATGTGCGGTAAGGTCCTGCTGATAAAATAAGACAAGACAAGACAAGGACAGTCAACCTGCAACATCTCGGGAGATCTACGTTTATTCAGCAATGGTAGTCACACACACCCACCCCCCCACACCATCACACCACTTCAAGTTTCTTTCAAATTATTCAATACAGTGCATCCCATCATAAAGGTATCATATCACCAACCTAGGTTTTATGAATATTTCGGTACAACAAAGACGTTATGAATTCTTGAGATGTTTGAGAAGAAAAAAATCGCCTTATCCTAATCCAGAGGGAAAATGCTGTTCTGCAATATTTTCTCAGGCTCGCTGTAAAAAACCTACTTTGACCATATTATAAAAAAGATTTTTGAGCTGTAGGGTAAGCTGGCTCTTCATCTCATCCCTTAGATCACATTTACATTCCCCTCCACCTCCATCACCCTCCCCCCTCCCACTCCTGCTCCTCATCCTCCCACTCCACCCTTCCCTCAACAAAGCACCCCACCAACCCCCCACACCCCGCAAACACCGCCATCAGCGGCATCGCGGACGTACACGCGTGCGCAAAGGGCATGAACCGGAACGACACTGCTATCAACGTTAGTGCCGCTGACATAATTGCTGCTAAAAGTAGGAGAGGTAGGAGGGAGAGAGTATGGTTTTTGAATGGTATCTTGGAGTTTAGGTTTAATTTTAACATGATGTGGTATGGGGTTGGGAAGGGGAGGGGGGATGGGAGTGGTTTTATATGAGAGGATATGTTGAAAGAAATCGGGGTTGTTTCAAGATTGATGGATGCGGGAGAGGCCGCATATGACAGCGTAGAGATGAGATGAACTTGAGATAGTAGTGAAGGTCTACGCTACCCAGCGGGCACTAGAATACACTAGCAGAAAAGAAAAAAAAACTGTGACTCGTCAGGATAAAATACCATATCATCTCATGAAAGTTGGAACTAAAGGGAAACTAAGGCAACCGAGCCAATAGAAGGGGCATGAAGACCGCCAACTCGCCACAGTTTAAACATATAGAGAGCGGCGATTGGGCAGCTTCAAGAAAATCCTCACTAGCGCCATTCCGACTTTTCATGAGATGATACGGTAATCTGTGGTGGGGTGGCGACGGTTGGTGGTGGGGGTAAATGGCGCTGACAAAACAAGACAAGTCAACCTGCAACCTGCGGGAGATCTACAGTACCGTACCGGACGTTTATTTATTACCGTACCGTAGTCGGTCGCACCACACCACTCCTTATCTCCCGCCTTCTTCATCACTCCCACCCCCGATCCCCCAGGGTCCCAGTCATCGCCACTACCAATAACAAAATATGCAACCCTCAAAAAAAAAAAACCAACTTCATGTCATGAATAAACCCCTCCTCCACTGCACTAGTACCCTAAAAACCATAGCGACGACGGGCGGGTGATTTAGTGTGGGGTAACTCACACCACCAACACCGAGAAAACAAGACAAGACAAGGCAAGAGGCAAATTGCGGGAGATCTACATTTGTTTATTCAGCTAGTCACACACACACACACACACTACACCACCATCCATCCCTTTTACCCAAAGTCCTTTTCCAGTAGAGTTATTTACTACCAATACTATGCTATTATCTAATTCCCAGGGAGAGGGTAAATAGCATTTATGGGGGGAGGGTATTGTAGTGTTAGTTGTCATGGCAGGAGGGGAGTTTCAAGATTGATTTAGCGGATGTGCGGGGGGAAGGCTGCATATGCTAGAGATGGGATGAACTATGTAAGTTGGATGCAATGGTGAAGATTTACTTCTGAATTTAGCGGGCACTATCGTGCTCAAGTAACTTGGACAAAACCACGACTCCCGTCACGATTGGGATTCAGGTTAGCTCTATCATATTGTAAAATCGGTACGTTACTTTTAGCGCACTTGTGACACTCCCGTCCATCACGATCCTCGCACAAGTATAGTAGTAGTAAAGAATGTCTGATATAAAAAAGCTTAAATTCAAAAATACATATCACCCTTCCACCCTTCCTTCCAAACAAAATAAACAAAATAAACAAAACGAAGATATTTCCTCCAGCTAAAAAAAAAAAAAACTAAAAAAAGATTCCCTCTCGATATCAAATAAACCAAAATAGTAAGAAACCCCCCCCCCAAAAAACCACCCCCCCCAAACCACCGGCTTCCAAGCGGAACAAGAAGTAGAAAACGATAATAATAAGAAGGCAACCGTAAACTGTAGTACGGTACTCCAACCAAATAGGACTCGTATTATAATAATAACTTTTCCTCCCTTTTCCGTTGTCCCAGTCGTAATCGTCGTTTCTGTCTCGTCGTGACGCCGTAAAGTAAGAAACCCTAACCCTGAGGCCCTTCCCACTTCCCAAAATAGTACCGTAGTCATCTCGCGTACGGTACCCCCCCCCCACAACTCCAACCCCCGTCGTTGTCGTTGATTCTGCAAATAGAGAGCCCCCACCACCACCATCTATCATCGCATACGACTCCCCTCCTTCCCCGAGTGCCCCACAACGCAAGGCGAGCGAACAGAACAGTCATAACAGTCATGACAGTCAAAAGAGTCAAAAAAAAAAAAAAAAAGCAAAAGCAAATAAAACAAAATAAATACCGAAACGGGAAAACAATTCGTTCAAAAGTGTCCGCCTGCGGGAAGGCATGGCCTTCCTTCCGCCCCATAACGAAATAACCAAAACAAAAAAACAAAAAAAAACAAGAACGAAGAAGCATAAAGAAAGAAAGAATGGAATAGGAAGGGAAAGGAAAGGAAAGGCAAAAGGAGAGAAGAATAAGAAAAGAAAAAAAAATAGAATATAATAGAAAGAAATTAAGAAAGTATTCCTCAGCAGTTTATCTCCCCCTTCCTTCTTCCCAAAAACTCATTCGTTGTTTTCTGACTCACGTCGTGTGACCGCCCTTTTGAAAGTAAACCTTCTTTTATTTTTTTTATTTTTTTATTTTTTACTGACCCATCCATCTGTTCTCGGTATTTTGTGCCCTTTTTTTTTTTTCGGTTGAAGGACAAAAAAAAAATTAACCGAGAACAAAAGGAGGAAGGGAGTAAAAAAAAAAAAAAAATAATAAATAGAAGCTCTTTCGTCGAAATCACGGACGGAGATGATTAGAAAAATCAAAGCTGAATGAAAAGTAAATGGGAGAAGGAAAAGAAAAAGGGTCGTGAATCGTAATAGGATGAAATGTTCCGTTGGTTTCTTTTTTTTTTTCTTTTCTTATGTCGTTGTCGTTCCTTCCATGCGAGTGTGCGTTCGTTGGTTCGTCCCATCCAAATCGATCGATTCCCGATAAAGAATTGTAATTGGAAAAAGAAGTCTTAATGGAATGCGGCAGAGAGGTAGGAAGGAAGTGAGAGGAGTTTGAAAGAAAAGTAAAAAATCAGAAAAAAAAATCAAACAAAACATTCGTCCGATGTCGGGTTCGAAAAGGTTGAGATGGATAGACTAGCTTCCTGTGGAAAGGAAGGAAGGGTTCATTCCATTCATTTTCGTCCGATGAGTGGTGCTTCGAGGGGAGATATAATGGGTCCAGCGCAATGTCGAGGCATTGGGAGGGGTGATAATCGTGCTCGAAGCAGGTTTCCTTTTTTATATAATTTTGAATTAAGAGGAGTGGTTTATTCTTCGAATCCCTTCAGCGTGCTCATTCATCGGTGCATTCTCTAAATTCGCCAGGTATCGGATTAGCTCTGTAATTCTTCATGATGATGATAGTCGAAGGTTAAGTGTGAATGTGTATATGAGTTAAAGAAGTGTGAGAACATACCCCGAACATACCCCGCGGTGGAGGACCAATATCTGGAGTTGGTATTCTTGGTGGTTGCGGGGCCGGTGGCGGCGACGGGTCGTTTGGTGCAGGCATCGTGAAAGGTAGGTTGGTTGGTAGCTTTAAACCTTTAAACGGCAGTGACAAATAGAATAAGGATAGAGAAGCTAAGCTCTTTAAGTGGGAGGGGTGTGGATGTTTGGGAATTCGACTAGAATGCTAGTATACGGTAGTGGCGAAAGTTTGGGTTTTATCTTCACAAAACAGAGCTCCTTAAAAGCTCGTGATGTTTTTTCTCTTGATGGTGGTCTTCGATACTTGTTCGCAGTGATGGCGAAAGAAGAAAGAGCTAGGTAATCGAAGTTCGGCATGACTCTTATATGAAAATTTCTGGAGTCCATTTGTCTCTCTCTGGTCTCTCGCACACACCTATGTGAGGGAGGGGGAGGGGGGGTGAGTGTGAGTGAGTGTGTATGAGTGTGTGAGGTGTGGGTGTGTATAGCGCAGCACCTGTGCTTCCGTTATGGCGGCCTGGAAGGGCAGCACATTTGGCGGCGATACAATACAAGACGCAGCAAGAAAAATGGGGCTCCCCGGATTATTCACTTTGCGTCACATTTGATGTTCCCTGCGGATACGTGATGCTTTTTTCGTAGGTAACTTGGACAAGGGGGTAAGCCATATCCTGGGGATGTGCACCGGTTTGTGGGCATTTTCGCTGCGGAACCTAACTCACAGCCTAGGGACAGCTTCTAAGCGGTTCAATAGGCTTGTAACACCGTCGCCTGATGGATGGATGGGAAAACAGTTGTCCTTCAGGAAGTTACAGTATGAAGGAGAAAGACTGGGGGTGGTGAGGAGTTAGTCATAGGGCCCATTCGCTAGTATTTTTGACAAGGAGAGCGAACAAGAGGGAAAGAAGAGAGAGGGTGCGCAGGACCACATGAATCCCAGCATTGAGAAGAATAGGGTCAAGTTCGCGTTTCCACTTCGTGAGCTGCGCCTCAAAGTGCAAAAGTACCCACGGTAACCAACCCCTCCAACGCGTCGGAAACGCGTTAAAATGCCAATTAGCACCCCGACAGGTTGAAGCGAAAAACCCCTGACCTTGTCTGTGTCATGCATCCTGTCACCTCCTGTGACTTGACTTATCCCTTTCTGTTCCACAAGACAAGACTAGGAGCCATATCTGCCCCCCATCCCGTAGGCTAAACCTTGATCGTCACAATGACTCACAAAATCGTGTCTTCAGGATCGAGGATTGGGGAGAGAAATAAATATCAAAAAAGAACTCAAAGAGTCACCAATATGTGTCTCTAAGTCCATATCTATTGAGTATTTTCTCCTTTAACCTGCGAAACTAAATTGAGGAGGTTGGACAACGAAGGTCTTCCTCACGATCACACTCACAAACAACAGCCAAGAAAGCATCAACAACACAGTATCCCCTTATTATTACGGCGGGTGGAAAAGGTCGTTGTCCGATTCGAGCGTGGAGAAGAACTCGATTATCGACTCGGCAAGGTAACCGAGTGCGTGGGAATGGTAATCAGGAAAGGCACAATTACGACCAGCCTCTACGAGTACAGAAGGAAAGAAGAACTCGAACGGAATGTTCATGGATCAGGTCCTGGCTTGGAAAGCCAATTCTTTCTCTCCCTCTCTCTCAACTCTGGCTCGAAAAGACACAATTCATTCTATTCCTGGATCTCCGAGATACTATACATATAATCCATACACAAACGAATTTACCATACACTACCGTACACCAAATATTCATCATCACAAGATTAGATTTCGGGGGTATAGAAAGCCAAAGTCCCGATGGATGGATGGATGATATCAGCAAATCCTGTGCAACAAATTGCAAACCATCCTGAGCCAGGATGGTCCATTTCAACCAATGAGTTATGGCTAACCCCAAAACTAAACATATCCCAATCCAACCAGACCAGATACTCGCAATTCCGGCTCCAATCTCACCTTCCCTGGTACGGAGCTGTCAATTGAAGAGTCATCATCGTCCGTCCGTCAAGTCGACCTGAGGCACAGACGGACAGACCAGATCGCAGACTCAAACAAAGCCCCCTGCGCTTGGCTTGTCATTCATTCTGGCTAGTCCAGTTCACGGAAAAATGGGGCTCCACCGGAGAAACTATGACTCCGACAGTAACAAGTAATTCCGGAGGGAGGCTGTCTGTCTGTTTCAGGGCGAACTATGCTACAATTATTATTATTGGAAATTTTAACCACACAAGAGGAACCGGGTGAGTGAGAAGTACCGAAACAGTGGCAGCAAAGCTTGTCGCCAGTCAGTCAGTCAGTCATGATTTCTATTCTAAAGCAAAGCGCGTTCGGGGGAATAAACAATCAGTCAAGCGACGAGAATACGGAAGAGGAAAAATAAAATGGTAATATACGTTTTGCTCATTCATGGAATACGTAGACTAAATAGCAAACGCGGCCGCTACGAATCCAATACAATCGCACACTCATAATGCAAAAAAAGAATCTCAACAAGAGAGAGTGAGAGCAAAAACTGGATCTCGGTAAATAATAATTCAGTCTGGAATGGGAGTAGAATCTCCACAATACACGTCGCTTAATAAAACTAACTACAGTATTTTCACAAACCCAACCCAAAAAAAAAAAAACGCCTGACAATAAAACTACAAAAGTGCCCCTTTCTTCCTCACTACCAACCAAAAACGCGATTCCCTCCAGACCATCCAACAGTTGGTCCCAAACAAAGTCCAACCGCCGGTCCGTGACTCCCATGCCCTCCACCCCACACCACCCACCAACCTACACGAACGCACAAACGATCCTTCTAGAACATTCCACAACCACAAAGGAAGATCCGATCGAAACAAAAACGGTACCGTATCATAATTAAAAAAAGAACCCTCTTCTCGCTCGTGACTTGGGTGGAATCCTGGTACTTGAGGCTTACGATCGTATCTACCAGCCAGCATAGCATAGCATGGCACACCATAGTCTAGCTCGCGCGGCACTAGGTGGATTGGTAGGAGAGCCTTATCTAGTTTTATCTATCGGTAGCTAGATAGCTGACGCGGAGATGGTTCTCATGACTGAGGCATTTGGATTCGTTTGGTCCAGTTCGCTTGGTTCCGTTCTACAGTACCGTATTTCCTCGAATGCACTAGAACGTATTATACCTTCTCGGCTACCGTAGGCTATGATGTTCGAGTAAATGGTAGTTCGCTTGGGACGGGACGGGCCGGTTCATTGTTTATCGCTCGTGATCGTGGTCTACGGGCACTAATGGCGGTTGGTTCTCCGTTTTTCATGATGGGGAAGGGAGGGGAGGAAAGGACGGGCCGGGGGTGGCCGGTTTGTCGGTTTGTTACTTTTCACTCGTGGACGATTGGGAAGAAGAGGTATGATGTGGTCTACGGGCACAAATGGCTGTTGGTGGTCCGTTTTTGTTTTGTTTTCCTGAAGGGGGTGGGGGGGGGTGCTATGGTGGTGGATTGGTTGATGTTGATTGTGGCGATGGCAATGGTGGATTGTAATGTTTGCCTCGAATTATGGTGGTGGATGGATTGATGGGGGAGAACAGAAGGAAGTGAAGGGAAGGGAAGGGAAGATTGAGACCTATGGAAGCCGTGCCGAAGCGATGCGAAGGGAGTGAGTTGGCGAATTGACTGAATGTGCACTGTTGTTATCATATGCGAAGCATTGAGATCTACACTACCGTATCGTACTTAGAGATGCAAATTCTATGGTACTTGTCCTTCTCCCGACCATACCGTATCGGATTAACCCGCATCGTGATGCTGATCGGGGATGATATCCGAGACCAACTGAACCGAACTGATAACCCAACCGATTGCATCGTATCAAATCTTCAGCACGCACGGGCGCCTCGTGATGAAGACATCCCTACAGCCAAGTCCAGCCCCAGCTCACCCGTTGACGGCCCGCCCGCCGTTTCTCTACTGTATCACAACACTCGCTAAGCCATCCATCCCTCTATCATAATAACTCAGGCACTGTAGGCGAATGCGCCCCTCTGCAGCGCAGCTGGTGACTAACTACCGTAACAATGAGGCTCCCGCTCCGCCGTCTCGTCTCGTCTGACAGCTGGTTGAGCCGCGGTTGCGGTGTGGTATGAGGCTCTGCGTAGTGGGGGGTGGTGGTGGTGGTGGTGGTGGGGTTGTGTTGATTAGATTTTAGTGATAAGTGATGGCGTTTTGTCTCCCACATCTACCGTACCACTCGTACCGGTACTAAATACTGTATGCTGGCAGAGCAGTGGGCTGCGCTCCCAAGATTGTATCGTAGATTCATGTGAGGTTCTTTTTTTGGTTGTGACGCAGGTGTTTTGATTCACCTCACGGGCGGAAGGAAGGAAAGAGGGGAGGAAGGAGGGGAGGGAGGGAGGAGCTTCTCTGTCTGTCTGTCTGCCTGTCTGCCTAGGGCGCAGTTACGAGTAGTCACGCTAATCGGGAAGCCGATCGCGGTTGTGGTGGTAGGAGTATCATGGTCTGGAGAGAGGGAAGGTCACAGTTTATTTCTGAAACGAACGAATCTGGTTGTGTCATTGTGAGAAGGTTATAGTACAGTAGGGCAATCATTTTCTTCTTGGGTTTTTGTTGGCACATTGGTGAATGCGTGTATGGTGGCTTGACCTGACCTGACCTGACTTGTTATTTGTCTTGTCTTGTTTCTATTATCGTTGGTGTTACAGGTAATCACTGAGCTCGTTAACTAATACAGTAGGGTACGGCAGCTGGATGCTTTTTTGCAAATAGATGGTAAGGGTAAAAATAAATAATAAGCCTATTTTAGACTCTGATTTTCCGTAGAGAGCTGGAAAGAAGTTACTTGACTTGACTTCGCTAGGGTATAAGGTTCATCTAGTCAACATAGCCATATTTTTGTTCCATTTTAAATCCAAAGTAAACATAGAACCAACAACAGGAAAAATCCTCCATCTACAACGTAGCAGAAATTAAACAGCCGCTGTCACTGCCCAAGGCAAGAAGACGCAGATCCTACTGTATCCACCCACCGTAAGAAAACCAAACCCGAGTGAGAAAGCATGACCTCAGTGGGGCTATGCTAAAAATAGTCATCTGATACACGTTACCTCCAGCAAATGCGAAATTCATCCAGTCTCCATCACGGAGGAGCCTATGGGAATCACTACTCATCCATTCAGCTGAAAGATCTCGAGTGACGGTCCGTGTTGTCATGATGCGTTCCATGTCTGGAGGATCGTTCTTTAATTTACTTACCGTACTCTATGATAGGAACAGGGGCAGTACAGGAAGGACACTTGCGACGGTGGTAGCTATCAGCTAGGCATACTTACTCGAGTACTAACAGGTAAACAACCCTTTTCGCTCAAGAAGTGCATTAGTAACCAGAAGGGGCGGGATGGGCAAAAGGGCGTGAACCATGCATCCCATCTTGTGAAAACGTTTGACTCGTGACCGGTGAATCACAGGATTACGTAAACTGGACCCGAGTCTATAACTTACCTAACGCAAGGTGCAACTATCACCCAGGTCAAAGCCAGGATAATAAAATAAGTAAGGATAAGGAAAAAAGGATGATGAAGACGATGGATGTATTCTGAATCTGCCCCTTGAGAAAACAAACACAAATGCCTACGATAACGTACCGTACGGCGCTCACGGGGTGGGTCAGTCAGTACGGTACTCGGTAGGACACGCGGCGCTATCGTAACATAAACCCCAACCCTTCAAATGCAAGTATGCAAAAAAGAGACGTATGCTTTTCGCCTACTACCACTGCAGATGATAACGATGATGCCAGATTTACTGTATGGCACTTTTAAACCTTTTCTCGCTCTGGGCATGTTCGGATGAGATGAATGCTTATGCATTGGAAATCTAAGTACAGCTACAGTAATCTTCATGCCAAGTATGGGTTTTGTTACTGGATTACGTATGTGGGTTATTTGGCAAACGATGTGGGAATGTTAGGGAGAGACAAAAAGAGAGAGGGAGGGTATGGGACGGTATGGTATGGTACGCGTGTACTGTAGGTAGGACTGTGTGTACGAGTATTGTACTGTACCTGCATACGTGATCTTCTTGGCGGGATGATTGGAGGAGGAGGAAGAATGGAAGGGAACATGACAGGTAGCATCGTAACTAGAGTACGGTAGAGTGTGATGAGATGAGCTTTTAGAAAAAACTGTTTACTACAAGTGCCATTATTGACCAAAGTAGAAAAAAACCTGACCCCAAGATGCGGGGTCCGACATGATAAACGTCTCCTGCCATGTTTAAGGTACTCTTAGCTTAAGCCCCTACGTACCCTTTAGTCTAGCCTCCTTAGCCTCTACCGTAGTTTAAGCGGGAAGGGAAGGCTGAGGGGACTACGGTAAACAGATCACGTGATGCGGCTCTTTTGTCTTTTCCTTTTTTTTTTTTTTTTGGGATTGCCAAGAATTTGAAAATCAAACCTTGTCTGAACGTCAACTTTGCCCCGCTAACATTGGGAGGAGAAGAAACCTCTGCTCGCGACAACCCTTTGGCCTGACCGACCCACCGACCGACCACCTGCCCGACGGATAAACCAGGGGAATCGAGAGATTTGAATATCCGTGAAGGGTACACATTTTTTTTTCTTTTCAAATCGCTCTTCGTCGTCATTGGGCTGGCTGGGTGTGTCATTGTTGCTGACTTTTTGTTTGGGGAAGATGGATCAACAGGTTGCGGGCACCGCTGCGGGTGGTATCGGTAAGGGTGGAGGAGGAGGAGGAGGGGGTGGAGGGGGTGGCGATGGGAGATTCATGAGGCCGAGGAATGATCATTGTACGGAGATTCACTACATCCCCTTGATGGCCATCATCCCTAGGAGGGACTTGTATTTTGCTATGAAGTATTGGGAGCATCCGAATTACCGAAGAGTTAGGGAAGGAATTGAAGAAGAGGCTCAACGGACATTGTAATACCCACGCTCCCTATCCCCCCGGCCCTTTCTATTTACCCCCCGTGTTTGTGCTCTAATTGCTGAGACGTATAGATACATTTCCAACTTGCCTCACCGTCTGTTTCAACCCCAGCTCAAGAAATTCTTAAGGGGGTTCAACTATCTAAGATGCGAATGGCAGCCAGGAGATATCTATGCTATTCTTGTTTTTGAGAATCTGGAGGAGGCTACAAGGGCGTATAACGAGTTGTCGGGGAGAAAGCTAAGTCGCTCCGCCGTCTGGCTATCGTGGAAAATCCCAAATACCATTGTGTAAGAGAATAAACCCTCCACCGTGACCTGTCGCTCATGATGATGTCTAGCTATATAATGAATATAAATTCGAGAACACCAACTACCCGCATTCACAAATTACTTCAAGGATATCGGCTTTATGGGAGTTTAGTGCGGCGACCGCACATGATGATTGCTGCCTTCCGGAACCCAGAAGAGGCGGAAATTGCTGTTAGCCGATTGCAAGGAACCAGTGTTGATGGGGAATTGCTTCAATTTTCGATATTGCGGGGCCAACATGCCTCCGAGTTTGTGGGTTATGATCGCTCTCTATCTTGCTACCTGTGCCTTCGCACTTTAAGAAGCGGGGCTAGAACAATGTCCATAACTGCCACTCCGCCCCTTGCCCTTTCTCTGGCTGTGGAATCGCCAATATACTATGAGTTGTCTTTTAATCTTGGTGAAAATCCTCAAATCACCCTTCACGATAGCCGGGTGCTACCTGCTGTTACCTCTCATGACATTGCTTTGAGGATACGCTTTGCAGGCCATGCTGCAGTAGAGAGGGGGCCCCACGGGGGAGCAAACCATTTTTTTAGGCTTATGGAGACTTTTCGGGAAGATATGGCATCTTCTGGGGGGATAATGGATATTGGGGTTGTCTTAGAAGATCCGCTTGATGCGCTAAAGGTCGAGAACTTTTTTGGGGAGAGCGTGCCACCAGCTTCGCGAGTGATTCCCGGAACAGGGGAGGAATCGCAGCCCTATCATGGGGGTACGGCCGGTGAATCTTCGGGTATTCGGGAGAGCAGGAAGCAAAGGGGCAATGTTCTTTACTCGAGTGCGTTTAATAAACCAGAATCATCTCGGAGGGCCTCTGTTGGCAGTATGTCAAATCCACCCCCAACTCGGCCGGGAGCAAATGGCGTGCCACTGGGGAGAGGGGTGCATAGGAAATCTAATCCACATGACTCTGCAAACACCAAGGGTCCGGAAGATGAGAGAATGTTGCCTATAGGTTTGACAGAGCCTCAGCGCCCACTATTAAGATATCTACCCCCTAATCCGGGCGGCACTTCCGGAGTGTCTGCCTTTTCCGATCCACAACTGAAGGTGCGGCAATTCCCGTTTTTCAGTTCTCAACCGACTACTTCGATCATGCGCCCACTGGTATTTGGTCAGCGCCAGCCGGGTTCACACGTATTCTCCGGCGGAGGAGAAAATACGTTGATGGGCATACTCAAGGGCTCTGAAAATAATGTTAAAGGGCACGGGGATAGCGAGGGGATAGTGGAGGCGATAGAGGGCCAGGAGGTCAATACTCTTCCGGAACAGATGAATGGAGAAGGTAATCGATTTTTTCTGCCAGAGGCACAGATTAATAAAAAATCCTCCTCGGATTCTGCGTCTTCATCATGGTCTTTTCTTCACCGATCGTATAATAGCCAGGCAATATCATCATCCTCTTCGGCGTCAGTCGGATCAGTGGGTGAGTCAGTAACACAGGCTTTTGGCCAAATGCAGTATACGGACGATAGTGATTCCGAGGCAACAGAGTCTGCGCCAGCGGAAATTGTGGATCTCACCGTCGATAATAACCAAAAGGGGAGAAAGTCTGACAAATCGGGGAACCTGAGGAGAGAGAGGAGGAACATACCCATAGTTGATTCTAGCGATGATGATGGTCAATCTGAATTGGAGTCGCGCTCGGCAAGGTCTCGGCGTGAGAGAGCAGCGCGGAGAAAGAGGAGATCAAAGCGAAAGGAGAAAGTCGCCTCCGACGAAAGCATGGCTTCGGAAAACGAGGAGGAGCAGCCAGTAGTCGAACGGAAAAGGCACAAGAGTAGGAAAAAGGGAAAAGGGAAAGAGATTGCCCACTCGGATGAGAGTATGGAATTTCAAAGTGAACAGGATGAGCCGGGCCCATCAAAACCAAGGAAGAAGTCCTCGAAACATAAGAAATCTCCCAAGCAAGTAGAACCAGTCTCCGATTACGAGAGCCCAACTCCATTAAAGGGGAAGAAGAAGAAAAAGAAGAAGAGGGCTGAAGAAGTGGAAGAAGTCCAAGAAGCTTCTGACGTGGACATGGATGCTTCTGACCCCCCGACAAAACGAACGCGCAAGAAGCGACGAGGCCGCCAATCCTCGGCCTCCGAATCCGAAGACGCCATCCAACCACCCATTCAAGGCATCTCAGAAACCCACGTAGCCCGTGGCCGCTCCCCCTCCCGGCACCGTCAGGCCACAACAACGACCACTACCTCCGCCACCGACCCGAAGACCAAAAAGCGCAAGCGAAGCCCCACTCCATCCTCCTCACCAACCCCAACTCCCATCCCATCCCCCCCGCCAGCAAATCTCTCACCCAGTCCCGCGCGCCCCGGCGAATCCATGGATGCGGCCTTCCGCCGCCGCGAGATCGAGAAGGAGATCCACCGCATCAATCTGCAGCAGCACGAGCTCTCGGTGCGCGAGTCTGGCCTCAAGCATGAGCTCAAGGAGTTGAGGTACCAGTCGCGCGTCGAGGCTGACGTCCAGGGCATGACGTACGCGAATTGTGTATGCTCTGCGTGCGGCGAGTATGGGCATAATAGGAGTAATCGAGGGAGGTGTAAGAGGCATCCGAAGTATAGGGATTGGTATCCGGATCGGTAGGTGCTGTGGGTATATAGTAGAGAGGAGGAGGGGGAGCGGGGGGATTGTATCGATATAAAAACTTTTTTGTCATATTTTCTTTTTTTTTTGAAAGTTAAATTCTCTGGTATATAAAAAGTTTTTCATTTTACATTTTTTTTTTTTTTTTTTTTTTTTTTTTTTGGGGGGGGGGGGGGGGGGTTGTAGTGCAGTGTAGTATAGTATAGTGCTGTGCAGTGCAATCTAAAGACCATGTGGAGATGAGATGAAAGAGTTATGTTTACACTATTTCAGTAACGTTAAAACACTCTATAATAGGCCTAGCACACTATTTTCTTCCGCCACAGAGCATCACTCGAGTGATCATACTCAGAAGTTGTTGATACGAGGATTTCTTTTTGTTCACTAAAACCTTTCGTTCAGGAGCTCTTGAACGTCAGGTCCATACTTGGGACTGGTGTTCTTCCTCCTCCCCCTTGTTCTTGTTTTGTTTATTCCGTTATTGAGGGTGTTCCGGCAAAGCCTGCGGCGTAGCATACCGTACATGGCATCCCCAGAACTCGTGGATAAATACAAAAAGCTGGGCTATTCTCTCCTTCCTGTTATTGAAAGCTTTGTCTAATCGAATAACCTTAGTACTCTGGAAGTCTTTAACAAAAAAAAATGGACGACACCTTCACTGTCGTTATTTCTTTTGTGGGCGGTCGCGGGATTTTAATGCACGAGGGGAGGTAAAGTGTTCTCGCTTCTCGTGTAAGTTGTTGTTTGTTAGGAGCTTTCGTTTTTTTATTTTTATTTTTTAAAAGGTATTTTGGGTTATGGGTTGTTGAGTGAGTAATTAACTTATTGGGGGAAACAAGTTAGGTTAGGTGCTTAGTGGAGGAGGGGGAGGAGGAATCGTGAGTAAAGGGAAGTTGATTCGGATATATTCTTTTTTTTTTTTTCGTGAACGTGTAGCTCGGAATTGATTTCTGATGGCTTGAGAAAGGGGGGACTTGCAGCATGTCGGCTCGGGGGCTAGTGGTAGAATTCTTTTTTTTTTTTTGGTAATTTGATATTTTAAACGGCTTGTTCTGTACTCAGATCTGGTCTTCCATTTGGCAATTCGTACTGTACCGTGTGGTGGGGGTTAGAGAGTGATATACTGTGACCACCTACGAGTCCAGGATAAAATCTCCACCACCACCGCCACCACAATCACAACTCCTTACTCGTTCATAACTCAGCGCTAACTGTACTTGCGCGCAAACTAAGCTATAGTGCAGCGGGCCTTGGATTTTGGTGTGTTATTTTGTTGTTGATCAGCACCAAAACTTAATTTGCGCGCAAGTAGCTGTGGGAACTATCGAAGATGGCAAAGTCGGGGAAGTGAGCGGAATTGTGGAAGGAAAGATTGTTATGTACTACAGTATTCCGAAGTAAAGAGAGAGAAAGAGGAAAGGAGGGAAGAAGAGGCAAAAGTAAAACGGGAACAAGGTAAAATGGACAACGACACAGTTCAGCACAAAGGAAACTACATGACGGGGTTAGCTAGAAGCAAACAAGGGACGACGCGCAATCACAGTTTCCAAAAATGTGGGGATTCCTTTATGCTCTCAAAGGCTTCGTTCAGATCGTTTGTCTGTTAGAAGCTAGCTCCTAGTTAGGACCGATGACTGTTGATTGTTCTTGTATGTTTCTTTGTTGAGCTTTGTTTTTTTTTTTCTTGTTTCGTTTTGAGGGTGTTCAGGAATGCCGGCGGTGACAATGGCAAGGCTGGTCTGCCTTGCTATATAGTTGGGCTATATGTTTCCTATCTCGTATCAAGTAAGTGTCTACCGGTCATTAATACCATTCCTCCCACCTCAAGTATTGTGAATTGCTACACCCATTCACACAGGGAACAAACTAAACCCCCACCCAAAGAAGAAAAACAAGGACTACATTAACCCTCTCGGGGCATTGCAAACCCCCGAGGCTCCTCTGTTTTCCTTTCCTTTTGCTTGTTGCCCTATTATTTAACTTTCTTTCCCTCCTCCCAAGACTTATGCCCCGTCTGGTGGACCTGAGGGGGTGCGATTATGTGAAAATCACAAAACGTGAGTTTGCCAGAATTGAGAATTGCTAAAACGATATATGAATGTGCTCAAGAAGTATGTCTGGTTGCCACTGGAAATTCTCAACCTTACTCGTTCAAGTCACTGGGTGTCATCAATTCCATAATACTGAAGCCAAACAAAATTCATGATTCATGATTGACAAACTGTTAGCCTACCGTATTATATTATTCTCCTTTTTTGTCCTTTTTTTCCCTTTCTTCCCTTGAAAGAAGTAGGATTAGGTTTCCTTTAACTATTCCTCTAGTTCTGGTTGTCTCGTCAATGTAGGTTGAAAATACTGCTACGGACCAGTATTTCGATTTTGGCAATCTTGGACACATTTTATCATAATTGATTTTGACAATTAGTGGTCAAGCAGATGTGGGATCCCCAGGACCAATTGAAATGTTTTCACAAGTTGACAAAATCAAGGTGATTTTGGCAGTTCCGTGTGGTAACCAGGGGCAATCTTATTCTGCACAAACAAACCCTGATTTTGGATCGGCGTTGTAGGATAAAGGAGGGGAGAAGGAGAATTAAAAAAATTTTAATTTTTAAGGTATGATACATGGTCGGATGAGAAAAGAAGCAAGCAAAGTAAGGCAAGTGAAGCGAGATAATGGTGGTAAGAATAGCGGAGTAATAATAAAAGAGAAATGATGGAAGTGCTGAGTTTCAGGGTTTCAGGATTTGTTGTTCAAATCTCGGACTAGAAAAGAAAAAAAAAAAAAAAAAAAAAGAGGGCAGGATTTGTGATGAAGTGGAAAAGCTTAAGCATCATCCCTGGAACCCCTACTGCGAATGGCCCATGCCGGCATCACCGGCGGATACAATCTTAACAACATCTACTAAGTTGTGCTTTATCATATACCTCTTAATCCTCTTACCCAGTGCATTTGCAGTTGGAACTGCTCCCCTCCCTTCACGCTCACCACCCATTAGCCAAAGGATTTGCTTGCGGGTATATCCCATTTGATATTCGAGTTGGTAGACCAGTGCGTTGAACTTGGTGCTGCGGGGAAGGTAGATGATGTTTGGAGTAGTATTGAAGCAAGGGTCCAATGGAGTCGGGATTGTTGCAAGGATGGTTTCGGGGGTAGCGGATTCTTTCTGATCGGATGGGAGAGCTACCTGAGCCAGGGAGGACTGCTGGTGGGGATTGGTTTGAAGTTGGGTTGCTTGATCGGTGTTTTGAGGAGGAGCAGAGCAGGTTGGAGCTGGGAGGAAGGTTGGGGGATAGTGTTTGGTTGGTTCGGTGGCTGGCTTTAGGGGATTGGTTGGGTGGATTAATTTTGGAAGATTGGTTGAGTGGCTTGCGCCAGCTATTACATGTGAGCGAATTGGAAGATTAAAAAAGTTGGAGGGAAGTATACCTTTGGTAGAATTATGCCAACTTCTGCTTATTTTAGAATCTAATGCCTGCTTTTCATCCCTACGAGATGGTAAAGCTTCAGCATTGGAAGAGAACTTCTTGACATCCCAGTGATTTTCAACTGAACTAAGCCAATCCCTGACCTTTCAGTCATTCTCTTCCTTCTCTTTAGGTCTGAGAATCCACACATGGTCACCCCAGTCACTGCTTTCTGCATTTAATGGGCCAATGCAGTGTAGGGAAGGGTTTGGAAGTGCAAGTCCTGCAGTTTGAGTGTTAGAGAATTCTCAAATAATCTGATGAGAAGAAGAGAAGGAAAGAAAAAGCAAGAAATTAAGGAACAAAACGTACTATTCTTGGAGGTAAAACCAGCCTCTTGACTATCATTAACCCTACTAGATGTTATTTTTGATGGCATTCTGAAGGAGAATGCATATAACAACCAAAAGTGAGAATGAGAATGAGAATGAGAATGAGAATGAGAATGAAATGAAGGGGAAAAAAGATGTATCTATCTGGTAAAGAAGATTTCTTGTATTGTGGTTTGTTGATGATGGTAGGTTGATAGTGGTAGGTTAATAGTGGTAGGTTGATAGTAGTAGGTTGATGGTGGTAGGCTGATGCTAGTAGGTTGATGGTGATAGGCTAATGCTAGTAGGTTGATGGTGGTAGATTGATGGTTGTAGATTGATGGTGGTAGGTTGATAGTGGTAGGTTGATAGTAGTAGGTTGTATGGTGGAAGATTGAATGGTGTTAGGTTCCATGTAAAAGGTTAGGTGTAAAAGGTCAGGTGTGAAAGGTTTGGTATGAAACATTATGTAGTGGTAAGATAGAGAAGGAATTCCTCAAGAATTTCCTTTCTACATAGTGGTATGTTGACACCAGGTAATTATCCAGTGATGGGAAGCTAAGACAATCACTGTAAGCTCATTGGTAAATAGGAAATCATTCAATAAAGTTGAATGATGCTAATAAGGTTAGTGTTTACTATAAGCCATGAAGCTCAAAGACTCAGTTCAAGCTCCTTGAGCCTACTTGCACCCCTTGAGCTGAGCCAGCTCAAGACTATCTAAACTATAGCTCAAGCCAGACTTGAGTCAAGCTTGAGCTTTTCACAAGAGTTCTACTTGTCAAGAGAGTTGATGGAGATAGTAGTAGTATGACCATAGTAGGAGCTAGAAATTGTATTTTTTTGTCTTTAACCCTGAGAACATCATATTCTCCAGTTAAGTCACCATATAGATCTACCTGCAACTTGACTTAATAAGTGATATCTTGTAACTGCTAATAAATTCAGACTTGAGCTAGCTTGAGTTTTTTTCAGAGACCATGATAGTAGACTCAAGCTCAATTGCTCACTAGCCAGCTTGTGGTATACATAAAACAAGGCTGGCATAGCCGTTAGGGCTCTTTTCATTTTTATTTTTGAAAATTGAATAACTGTATGAATGGCTAATAAGGAATGCCTCTGAAAGTCATCAATGGACCAGGTAAATATATTGTAGCATATTTGTCTCTAATGTCTTTTCAAACCAAATTGTGAGGGAGAAACCATGATGCTGATCAAAACTTTACATCATCATGGAGGGGTGCATTTATCTTTTTCATCCTTTATTCTAGTATATCAAACCCTATAATCTAGACCAATACTAAGAGTAAAAGAATCTGTGTTAGACCTGAATGAAGAGATATGATTAAGGTTTGCCCAATAAAGGGGGGGCAAGACCTTTTGTAATATATTATCCTGCAAATTAGAGTAATTTTAACAGTTAGGTAGAAATTATAACTATTTTCTCTTCTCACAATATCAGCTTTGCCCTTTCACTCTCTGGGCAGAATGGAGATGACAAAAGAGAAATGGAATCTAAGGAGTAGATCAGAAATTAAGCAGTCTGTGTGCTAGAAGAAAACTAGTGGAGCACATACCTTCAAAGTAGCATGAAAGTAGGAAGCTTCAAGTACTAATAATTTATGTGCAGTCGAGTCTGCTGCTAGGTAACTTGTGTTGGAAATGGATGCTGCTCAGCATGCTCACCATACCCCATTCTTTCAGCCATTCATCCATTCATTCAGCCTTTTTTTTATTTGTTTATTCGCCCATCCATTTGTTTACTTTTCTGCCCTTTGTTATTTGTTCACCATTTGCCTTTTTTTGCCATTTACCTTTTCGCCGTTCACTTGCCACACCATAGGAGGAAAGCACAGGAGCAGTACGGGTAGGGGAGGGAACTGCGGGAGCTATTCCGGTATGGGAACAGTACAGGCATGGGAACGGTATGGGTGCGGGGATGGTATGGGCATGGGAACAGTGTAGGCGTGGAAATGGTATGGGTGCAGGAACGGTACAGGCGCAAGAGTCAATGTGACTGCCCAGAGCTATGGGAGTCTTTGTGAAGTTTGTTTTTCATTTGTTTGTTAGCATGGGAGTTCTGCGGAGGAAAGGGGAACTTATCAGAAGAGGGTGTGCAAGAGTGGGCAAACTGGATGTTTGTGGTGGTTGGTGGAATGATGGGAGGATTTCCTTATCGTGATTTATATATACTCCTGTCTTTACCATTGTGTTAGTTAGTTGTGCTTTAGTGAGAGTGAGCGAGAGTATTGTTGAACAAGAGAGAGAACTTCCCCACTTTACCCAGTGATCAGAGTTTTTACCAGCCAAGTGACTAATCACCGTTTTTATTGTGTCACAGGCTATCATTCGTCAGTCTAAAGTCTTTGCCATTCAAAAACTTGAAGTATCATACGAAGAAAGAAGAATGGGTGGGGATGAGAGTATATTTATAGTTGGGATTCAGGAATGCCAAGATTTTCTGAACTTTGGCTAACTGGAAATGAGAGGGCTCGGGGGTTGATCTTGTGGAGAGATTGCTGAACCTTGGTGGATTGGATTGGTAATGACTGGGTGATGAGACTTTGGGAAAATTCAAGTAGTGGGATAGTGCTATTGATTGCTTAGAAAAGAAAAATGGAATTTTTGAAGACTTAAGATGTTATATTTATCCTCTTGAGTTAATCATCTGGAGGGCGCGCAAAAATACAGTACAATAGACAGAAAGGGTGAGAGTGAAGTTTAACAAATAAAAAAAAAGTTGAATAACAAAGCCCATTAACTTTTAGGAAATGGCAAGCGTAGGAACGAGTCCTGCCTACTGATGTAGTACCATAAAAACCAATTGATGATCGATAAGGGGAGAACAGTGAAAGAAGATCGAGGAAAGAACTTCAAGTTAATAGTAAGACTAAGGCTGCTGCAGAGCGTCATGAATGGGTGAGAGAAATGCACCGCAGAGAAATATTTTACATCAGAATTGCGGGATCGCTTTGTTGTCCGAATAACTCTAACTAAATCCGCAAGTACTTGGGGTGAGATTAAATGTCCGTAAACTGCAACTAAGCAGGTACTTACAACAGCATGCTCAACCTCAAGAGAAAACCTGCAAAATCTATCTAGTGGTTTTTATTCAGGTAATATTTGCCACGTGCCTACTTGCTCCCCGAGCCGGGCAGGCTCGAGCTTATCTGAATTTTGGCTCGAGCTTTTCAGAAGAGTTCTACTTGTCAAGGGGTTGATTGAGATAGTACCAGCATGTCCACAGCAGGAAGTAGGATTTCTATTTTTTTTTGTTTAATACTTGGAACACCATATCCTCCACTAAAGCCTGCCGTTTGACTCTACCTGAAACTCGGTTTAGTGAGTGATATCCTGTAACTCCTAATAAGTTCAGGCTCGAGCCAACTCCAACTTTTTTTCTCGAGCCTATGATGGCGGGTTCGAGCCCCACGTTAAATCTCGAGCGGCTCGAGCCGGCTCGTGGAAAACACTATATTCAGGTCTCCCGACTCCCCAGAAACTCTCTTTTCTCTTGTTTTTACGGCCTTTAGAGACGTTATTATGGTGTAGCGTTGGCTGTTGGTGACTATCGTTTACGAACATTTAATCTCACCCCAAGTAATGTGAGTTCTAGTTTGTGATGGTTTTTACTTTTTTTCGGCCGCCTGCTATTACGGTAACCCTAATCTACCAATTCTGACTACGAAAATGAATCTCGAGAGGGAGGCAAACTATATGATTGGGCTTCACCCAATAATCAGGAGCAGAAGGAGCAAACATTTGACCTATATTCTATAGGAATCTCGCCAGAACTATGAACCTCCTCGCCTTCTTGATCTTTGGCATCAGCATGATCACAGCAGCTGACCAAGAAGAGAAAGATGATAATGTCATTGTTGCATATATATTTTCCAACATTTCTAGCGTTAGGTTGCGAAAGAAAACCTATATGAATATACAACCCCTCCGGTCCACCCCAAGGGCGAATTCATTTCGTAAGGCATCAGAGAAGAGCCCTTGAATATCATGATAAATTAGTTATCTACCCACTTGGTAACCCGCAAGCAGCCCAGTATGCAAATTCGTAGTTGAAAAAAAAAAAAAAAAAAAAAAAAACAAGTCTATTATCTGGAACTGGCAAGTAAATTTTACTGAATACTATACTGTACGTTATGATATCATGCGCGATAAACCCCCTTAATTCAGCCGGTGTCAGAAACCACCATCCTACCATTCCCAAGTCATGAAGAGACTGAGAAGTATGAGATTTGTATGATACTGAGCTTATTATTGTAAAAGCTACGGGCGATAATTAGGGTTTATATAAGAAAGCTTGTAGCTACTCTTCGCATGCCCGTTGATCTTCTCAATATGAACCTTCAATGGCTTAATACCAGGATACTGGTAAGTCCCTAATCTCCTGACCACCTACACCTTCTACTAACTCCACCGTCCTATATCCCTTAGATACTATGTCCGCCCCACGCCAAACTCCTTTTCCTGTGACTCCTGTACTGGAGTACTTCCATACGGACAAGATACCAGTATGGCTGCCATAGGCGATCACTCAACATATCTTTGTCCTCCAACCAATCCGTTTCCTCGCCGGCACGCATGACCGTTATGGGCAATAGTTCGGTCCGCCGCATGAACGCCGCAATATCCAGCAGAAACTTTGGCAGTAAGCAAAACCCTAACCCAACTCCACGTCCCCCAAATGATCAACGGCAATCCCACATGCAAGCAAAATAAGGAAAAAAAAAAAAAAGGATTCTAATCAGACATTACCATCGACTTTTCTTACTGCAATTACCCAAAATCCAAATCCAAATCCAAATCTCTCCGGCATTTCACATGGCGTTTGTGATTTTCTTTCGGGCATGATACTTCCACACAAGGTGCCGACTCTGGTACGCTAAATCACCAACCTGAAAAATCCAAAAAGCCTCTTGAGTGTTAGAAAGCTAAATAACTAACCACATATAGACAAATGCCACTCCAGTCAATCGCGGCACATTATGTTCAAAACACTACTAATCATCCGAGGCCCGATATCCAGAGACGCTCTTCCTAAGAACCACCAGCTGTTCTCAAGAATCAGAACTCCTATGAATACTAATCCCATCCTTTGGTTATGCAGTCATGTGCCGTTTTGAAGGTCTTTCTCCCTCTGAACTCTTGACCAAGCTCCCAGCATGTCACAAAAAAACCTCACCTACGGTGCTTTTGTAGTCCGTGATTTTATAATCTATCCTCCCCCCACTCAAAACTACCGATCTGCGATCCTTTTTTTTTGGGATTCGGGATTCACACATAGGCAGATCCTGTTGGTGATGTGCTTAGTCATAAGGGTCGGGGTTGATTTTAGAAATATGAAGCTTCGCATGCTCAACTTGGCCGTGAACGGAAAGAGGGTTTGGATGGGTGTAAGTATTAAGGCCCTGTTTGGCACACCACCATATAAAAATATGCCATATTTCTTTGAAATGGTATACAGTATATGCCAAAATAAATATATGGCGTTTTTTTTTCCTATTTTTTCCAAATAGGAGTGTTTGGCACGCATTTCTTTTTTCCCCTCCATATTTCAGGGTTCGAGGGGGGTTAAGAATGCAGACGGGTTAAGATAAAGTTGTAAAAACCTAGACATTTGCATGTCACCCGCAATGTGAATGAGTGGAAAACTCTGAACAGAGGTCCCCTTGGCAACAATAGGAGTCCAATGGAACCCTCTTTAATGCGCATTTCCCTTCTTGTAACCCTAAAAATTTCACACCTCCCACACAAGCAAAAAAAGAAGTGGAGAATAAAAAAAAAATGGTGAATTTCTGCGTGTGTGCCAAACAGACATCCATGTTTTTATATTTATACGGAGGTAAAAATGCCATATTTGTTGGAAATATACCATTTTTTTGCTGCGTGCTAAACAGGGCCTGAGTTAGTCTGAACCTCGAAGCTCACCGAATTCGGAAGATACAAATCCAAGTCATGACCGGATAACTACTCCTCCCCCATATTTACATCATAGCAGAGCCTTTGGCCCCCTCCTTGCTCGCGATGCAACCGTATCCACTCATGTATTAAGTGAAGCGTAAGTTAAAGGAACACTCGACAAAACATAAACTTGCACTCAATGCGAGAGATAACCCCCCCCCCCAAAGACCTATTTCCCTGACTGTGAAAATATAATTGAAGTAATTGAGCAAGCATAAAAAACACTTGTACGAGTACGAAAGTTAACGCCCTGCTCGTCCATCGTATCTGATAACTCAACACTCAACTATAGATTGAAACTCGCTGACAAGCCCTCACACTTGCTTAGGTAAGCAAACCCATCTGGCAGACACTGGGGTATCGACAACCAATCGAAAGAATTAACCTCATGTCTTGTTCTTCCGGCTCCAAAGCACGAACATCCGTTGTGGTGTAATGGTTAGCATCTGTCGCTCTCACCGACAAGATCGGGGTTCAATTCCCCGCAACGGAATTTCCTTTTTGTTCTCTGGGGTGCCGGGGTTAGTGGCTAGGTTTTTGCATAATTTGCCGTATACAACTTGGGTTTGGGTGCACAGAAGCGAGGGAAAAACTCGCAGAGTAATTTCCTAATTTGCTTTATCGCCTTTGTCCACATTGGCTTTGGAAGCATGGCGGGGGATTCTGGGAATATTGAACGGATGTAGTAATGTGGTTTGCATTGACATAAAACGTGCATGCGATTGAGGGGTATAAGTTAAGGCTGGGAAGTACTAGTAAGGGGTTAGTATCTTGGAGGGGAGAGGTTCTAGAGGGGCTGAGCGGGGTTGTTTGATCACGGAGGAAGTGATCTAGAGATGGAAAAAAGAACGGATAAGACGGGGAAACAAGTTTTATTTATGTATATAAGGGTGTCCGTTCGCCCAAAAATTTAGGTAGGGAAAAAAGAAGTTGGCGACAGAATAAGAAACAATAAACCGCTGAGAATGCAAGCTTCCCCCCAGCGCGTAAAGATAGACAAAATTACAAATTACGAAAAAAGCTGAGAGCATCTCAAGTATTAATCAACCACTCAGTTCTACCATACAGTATTCTTCTCCCACTTTTTCTGTGACTTTCCCAAACTTGTGTCGAAAATTATGCCGTGTGTCTTTGGAGAAGACCGGTGGTCATTGAAGGTACCTCGATTATATTAATCCGGCAGTTCCGGTAATGCCGCACAGTGGCTACCGTATGGGGGGTTCACTGTAGAAGGAGGCACGATTAGTTAGTCATTCATGCAGAGACACCAGAGGTGGACAAGATGGGTGGATACGGACACCAGAAGGGAACCCTGTGAAAGGATTTGGACACCGGACAGGGGCCAGTATTACGAGGAATGTTTGATGCTTGTTTCGATTCGAGTATGCGTATTTCCTATGTTCTCTTTGTTAGTTATTTTGTCCATTTAAGACCATATATTTCCTCCGTCGTTTCTGTCCTTTAAGTCGCAATTTGAGCAAGGCTCTTACCTCCAAATCTTAGAATCCACTTCACCACGGATACACCGGAACCGGTATTGCAATCGTCCAGTAGTGCCAGGTCTTTGGGATAACTGTTGTTTCCGGACCCATAATTTTTACCAGAGGTGTATCCCATTATGTTGCGCCATATCTGGCCCTTCGCGCATCATCTTGCTCAGGAGAACGACAAAATTAATAGAAAAAACCCCGAGAAAAATATGTTCTCGGTACGTATCCTCCCGTACCCGAAGAGTAAAGGAATAGCAAAGGAAATTACGGTGAGTCGCTGAAAAAAAAAAAGAATAACAATAGCAGAGAAAGGAAATAATACAAATAAGTGTTGTTAAGTGCACGCCGTAACATCGTCTCTGATTCGCCGCACATTCTTAAGTCTCGCAGCACCGAAGCCAGGTTGTCGACACTTGTTAGGATGTCGGGATGGTTTGGTCCAATAACCTTCTCGTTTCCCTCCACTGCACGCCGAAGCACCGTCTCTGGTTCTCCGTATCTGTGTAGGTCTCGCAGCGCCAAAGCCAGGTTGTCGACATTTGTTAGGATGTCGGGATGGTTTGGTCCAATAACCTTCTCGTTTCCCTCCACTGCACGCCGAAGCACCGTCTCTGGTTCTCCGTATCTGTGTAGGTCTCGCAGCGCCAAAGCCAGGTTGTCGACACTTGTTACTGTGTCAGGGTGGTCTGGTCCAAGAACTTTCTCGGCCTCCTCCAGTGCACGGCGGAACATCGTCTCCGACTCGCCGTACCTGTGTAGGTCTCGCAGCACCAAAGCCAGGTTGTTGACACTTGTTAAGGTGTCAGGGTGGTTTGGTCCAAGAACTTTCTCGGCTTCCTCCAGTGCACGCCGGAGCATCGTCTCTGATTCTCCGTACCTTCCTGGGCCTTGAAGCGCCAAAACCAAGCTGTTGACAGTTAGTAGGGTGTCTGGATGGTCTGGTCCAAGAGCCTTCTCTCTCCCCTCCAGTACAGGCCGTAAAATCGTCTCTGATTCTCCGCACCTGTGTAAGTCTCACAGCACCAAAGCCAGGATGCCGATACCTATTACAGTGTCGGGGTGGTCTGGTCCCAGAACCTTCTCGATATCGCCAGTTCTTCGCGAAGCATCCCCTCTGCCTCCTTCAGCCGTCCCTGGCACCTGCTCACAGTCGCCAATAGGTGAATCCTAGAGTAATATTCGCCATTCCAGTCATGTTTCTTATTCTCGACTCGAAGGGCAATACATTGGAGGACTTGTATCTCTGCATCGTCGTATGAACCTATATATAAAAGGCATCTGCCTATCCAAAAACTAAGGTCTTCGGCAATGGGATTGGTTGAATCTTGAGCTAATGCAAGTGCATGCGGAATGTATGCAGCAGCAGTGCCACCATACCGCCACTCGATCTCATCTTGGGGGGAGTAATCGTGAAATCACTCTTAGTGCTGGTTCACCTCGTCTGTTGATAAATATGCACGTATAGAAAGTTGAATCAAACGATGAAGCTCGTAAAACCTCTTGCCTTCACGCGTGACATCCGTAACCAATGAGAACGCCAATAACTTTCTAATGGCCTCGCAAAAGTCCATTGAATCATTGAGCTCTCCCGGGCCACATTGACTGAGTAGCTCCTCGGGTATGTTTTGACGATCGAAGAAGGCAATCAACCGGAGAAGACCTGCCGCTGCGGGCATATGTTTTGTTATTCGGTCAAAAGTGATAAAGTACGTGCCCAGAATACTTTCGGTCACATCGGTCTCTCGTCGGATGTCGCAAAGCTTCCGCAAAAGGAGTTTTTTTCTTCCTTTATCCTTGTCCTGGAAAATGGACCAGTAAATGGAGGGAGGTGTCTTGGTCTCGGTCATGAATGCTGCCGAGCCCACTCCGGCTGGTGGTAGGTAATCCAGTGAGTCTAGGATCATCGGGACAACTTTTCGCTCTTCATCTTCCAAACTGTCCCGGTTGCGAAAGCATTTCGAAAACAACCCCAGCGCTTCTTCCTTTGCCATTTTGTCAACCTCGATAGCTTTACAGCCCTGCCAACTTACAACCAGTTGAGATCTGGTCGTAAATATCAGGGTCCCCTTGTGACCCTGCGGTACAAACTTCGAGATGGGGCTGTCGTTGCTAAGAAAGTCGTCCGAGTTGTCGGCATTGTCGATAACTAGGATCCAGTCACCACTATCTGGCTCGGCGCTGGCCTGAGGAATGCGAACACGCTGTGCAATAGTCTTAAATTCCTGACTGAGCTTTAATAGCCCACTTCCGTGTGCCCAGAAAGCATCATAATAGCTCTCCTGGGTGCGCTGATAAACGTATTCGAGGGCAATCTGAGTTTTTCTAAGCGAAGTTAGTACATCATTGCTATGGCAAAATAATAACTACCTACCCAGAACCGCCTAATCCATGGAGTGCGACCCGGTTATGAGCCCGACTTTTGGAAAACCCCTTTACCGACTCAATGATACTGTTACGGCCAGTAAGCGTGCCGTTCCTGCTGTAGGGAACTATCCAACAAGGCCGAGATGTCTCTTCCGGTTCTGATAGCACGTTAGCTCTTTGCTGGAAACCTGAGACGAAACGTGATAATACCTCGGTCTCCAGCTTTAAACATACACCCTTGATTTATGACTCCGAAATTGGTAACATTGCCAGGCGTATGCATGTCCCCGATAACATCATCATTACCGAGAACGTTATTATCTCCTCTACTCGTAATTTTCTGACATTTGCGAACACAGCTGCTATTGCATACCACCAAAATCTTGGGGCTCCGGCCGATTTTTTGCCCAGATGCAATAGCAGCTGTGTTTGCAAACGTCAGAAAATTACGAGTACTCTCGCTGAAGATTCCGTGGATATCGGATTGGATTTCGGTGATTCTGACAAGTTTGTTAGATTGATGCTCATCGGTTTTGAAACTGAAAAGTTTGATCGGGATACCCACTGATCCATCAGAATTAACGCAATCTTTAGTTTGCTGTGAAGGCTGGGCATGATAATAACCAGATGTAACTTGGCCTACTTGTCGCTTATCGTAATAGTTGAAAGCTGTCCTTTTCCAAGTTCTGAAATAAGTCAACAACACGAGATATGATGGAATGAGGACCCAACCTTGGATATTGAGATGAATAATTCTCTTATTCCCAGACAGTTGTAGGATAGAATGCAAACTAGCGGTGCTCGAGAACAGCGGGGTTAAAAAAGTTTTGCTGTGATGTGTAAATGTAAAAGGGTGTAGCAACGAAAAGTTAGGGCTTAGAAGATAGAAATCAGTAGCCTTGGCCGCTGGGCTGAAGGGAGGCTCTGAGAATTCAAAAATACCCCTCCCCCACCGCAGGTTCGGGCAAAGTAATTGGCTGTATCTCAGTCAGGATATGGACAGCGCCTAGCATTTGGGTGGGTGTCCGGCCTTACCATGGATTAAGTGACACAATGGCAAGAAGCTCCCGACTGCCGTGTAGTCTCCTGCCACTTAGAGTAGCTGCTCCCGGTTGGTAAGGCTATCAAGTTAGCCGG
Source organism: Choiromyces venosus 120613-1 (assembly GCA_003788595.2). NCBI lineage: Eukaryota > Fungi > Ascomycota > Pezizomycetes > Pezizales > Tuberaceae > Choiromyces > Choiromyces venosus. Next base: position 442,565 of record ML120421.1, on the reverse strand, counting down.
GATTTCTGAAAATACAATATTGAGCATATCAACTACCGGTATTACTCTCGAATAGGCATGTTCAACCCGCCCTAAATGGAGCCCCTTCCGATTAGTTACCGTACTTTTCTCTCAACAGAAGGCTGTCATATCTTCAAGTTGGGGGGCACACACGGCCTTATCTTGCAGTTGATCCAATAACTATCCACCACGATGGAGCATAAAAAATGGTTGGGTTGTCCAAATCACAGCGATGTGCATGAGTGCATAAGGGCGCATTTGAAGGACTTCCAGTAGAAATGGAACGATTAGTACGTGGCACGAGGCTGGCGCTAAAAGTAGTGAACAGAACCGCGGTGTTACTCCACGCCTTTGCTTCGATCCATTCTGAAGCTGTAAGAAATCGGAAATATCCATAGTGAGGGTACTATATGCTATGGTAGTGCAAAACTCTTTCATTTGCTATCATGTTTGTAGATCGGCACGCAATACCATACTGTAATCTCGAACATACGGGTAACGAACTGGCCTGGACCGGTCCCTTTTGAAATATCCAGAATCTCTTGAAATCCACCATCGCGCATCGGCCTCGGATCCCCCCGATCAGAGACAAAACACCCCAAGAAGGAATTTTGTTATCCAGACAGAGTATAGCTTGGGGAGGCTGAGCTTGCTGGATCCCATTAACTTAACTGGTATTCGTTATTTTGTTAACCTACTCTACTAAGCCTATTGTGGTTTAGACAGTAATTTCTGTTGAGATTTCCGATGGTGGATTTCAAGAGATTTTACGGTAGCGGAGAAAATAATCTTTATGGAATTATCAGCTATACCGAATGTTTGGCCTATCCTGGACCCTAAAAAACTGGTGGATTACGATCCAGCCTACGGTACTCTAGGCCAGTTCATGATGTTCGAGATTAGACCATGTGAGAGTTCAGCCTGGCAGGATTCTCAGTGAGACACGTCAAGTACGGCACTCGTGAAGACCGGTACCTTCCGTTAGCAAAAGTAAAGTGATTTTGAACCACTAGGGCCTCGTTGAGGCCTCACCTCACATAGTACTCGTACAAGAATAAGGCACCGTATTGTAAAGCTGGAGCTTTAAAAGCGCCAAGCCAGGCCATTCCCGACACCAAGTTTCGCTGCTTTCAACGTGGTTTGAAGGCTGAAGGGAAACACAGTAGGGTATGGATGGGTCCCGTATCCCTGCTCCACTGAGACACTTGCAAAATCTCTCTCATGCATTAGTGTCAGGGACTTGACCGATTGTAGCTAGCCAATCATGTCACTTCAAACTCCAGCTCTTTATCGCTTAGCTTCGACTTGAGTAAGGCTGGCCGCTCTCGCCCTAAACTTACACAGTTCGAGTGTCAATCCTGCTCACCACCAAGTGCTCTATGTGGAGGGGATAGCCAGTGCTTTGCTCGATGGCACAATTTGGTTCATGTATCTTAAAAATGGTAGTTTTGAAAACAATTAGGATATTCATTGATCGCGTTCACCTATTAAAGCCATGTATGTAGATGCGAGAATTCTAGAGTACTTGTAGATATGAGCACACATTCTTCCGATATCACACGAATGCCAAGCTACTGGCTTTGGCGCTAATGCATGAGAGAGATTTTGCAAGTGTCTCAGTGGAGCAGGGATACGGGACTCATCCATACCCTACTGTGTTTCCCTTCAGCCTTCAAACCGCGTTGAAAGCAGCGAAACTTGGTGTCGGGAATGGCCTGGCTTGGCGCTTTTAAAGCTCCAGCTTCACAAAATATTAATCACTTTCCTGCACCCCCTGTACGGTCCTCTACAGACTATTTTATACGATCTGATCATCTGATAAGCTGTCTGATCGGGAAGCTGTCTAATCTGATCGCTTTCTTCCCTCCTTCTGCTTGAACCCCTCACGCTCGGCAACCCTGAAGCATTCCTGGCAAGCCGGATGGAAGAAAAGAAAGGAAGAAAGAAAAAAAAAAAAAGGTTGACAGAACGTTTTCAGGAACCAACACGAAATCTCGAGGCCTCGAGTATGCCCTTGCGAATAGTCTACTGCCCTGATGTTTACTTTAGGATCTGTTAGACTGGCTTACCTAAGCAGACAAGGAGGAAGGATGAAGGAGGGCTTTTGTTGGCGAGTTTTAACCTGTTGTTGGTTGTTGAATTATCACGTGCTCTGGGGGAGGCTTGCATTTACTCTCAAACAAGTGTTTTTTATGTTCAATTATTTTTGAATGATGTTTTGTTTTTACATTTATAGGTGCTGAAGGCACTTCCTTCGGGGGGGGGTTGTCTCTTGCGTAGAGTGCAAGTATTTCCTTTAACTAGTGCTTCATCTAATGCATGAGTAGAAGTAACGATTGCATAGTCGTTCCTTAGGTCGTGCGAAATGCGGGCCCAGAGGGGCCAAAGGAACCACTAACGTCACCCACTGGGAAGTGACACAATACCTAGAAGTGACAGAAGCCGGAATCTGCCGAAATGAGGCATTCTGAAGATGCATAACTCTGCTCTCCAACTATGTAAGTAATGAATACTCCAACAAACACCATGGTGCCACCGAAGAATACTGATTCTACCTATGAAGAATGTCTCCAAGGAACGATTCGAGCAATAAAGTCCAGGGAGGAGGCAAATGTTGCCACCACTAGTGAGGCCTTTAAGGTCAACCAGTGAACCCTTTATTGATGACTTGCTAGTACTACACAGACTTGAGCAGCTGCCCATGAAGAGCAGTAAAGACTTACAGCTCCAGAGGAGAAGGCAATTGTAAAGTAGTGTTTTCACCAGGATGATATTGGCTTTCCCTCACATCTTGATATGGTCAAGGATATGGTCTTTCATCTTGAATTTAAGAGAACTGGAGAACCCCCCCCTACCACTTGGAAAAAACTGGATCTTGCAGTTCTTGAGATAGCATCCCAACTTGACATTAAAGCTAAGTACACAGTTGGAGTGGCGGGGTGAATATGCTAATGATCTGGAGGTTTTGTAGGACTATTTTACCAAACTTGGTTGAGTAATAAGAGAGCATAGCCTGCAAGAGTACCAGATCTTTAACATGGATGAAAAGTGGTTTCTTATGGGGCTGGCCTCCTGGGTAAAGGTTCTCTGTTGGCATGGATGGCATAATCACTGCATAACCCATGATGGAAAAAGGAAACTGGTAACTATTATTGAGACAGTTGGGGGAGATGAAACTGTGGTATCACTCTTTGTGATTAACAAGGGTGCTGGACATTATATGGGTTAGTATAAGAATTTAATGGAGAAGGAAAGTGCTTACCAGTTCAGCTACTCACCAAAGGGTTGGACTGATGATCTATTAGCACTTGAGTGGTTGCAAAAGATTTTCCTTTTGGAGAGCAAGAAAAGATATGGTAGTCTCTCCCAGCTTTTAATATTTGACAGGCATAGATTTCATATAACATTTGAATTTGTTTCCTTATACTTTTCAAACAAAGTGTTACTCCTTTACCTCCCTCCCTATTCTACACACTTACTTCAACCCTTGGATATGGGCCTGTTTGGCTCATACCAACATTTTTATGACCTGGTGGTCAACAACTATATTTGCTCTGGTCAAAACCTCCAGGGAATTAAAAAATCTATTTTTATTCCTTTTTTAACAGAAGCCTGCCAAGCTACATTCATTCTCCATAATATTTGTCAATCCTTTGCAGCTACTGGTATCTATTTACTAAATCTACAATGGGTACTTAGAAAGCTCAATCCTAGAGTTGAGAAGTGGCATAACACTCTTGGTATTATTAAAAAGCTAAGTAGAGGCTGTGAGATATGCCACCAGGTCCTTGCTGCTGGTAGGCTACTGGCTACTCTCACCCTCAACAATTCGGATTCTACTGTAGATCGTGTAAAGAAGATAATAAGCTCATTAGGACATCAGTTAGAGGAGGAGATAGCTTCAAAGAAGCTTTGGTGGGAGCTGAGCCTCAAGCTTCAAAGTACTGATAAGCTCTACAATGTAACTGATTGCAGAAAGCTCTGTGAGGTAAGAGTACTTGATGGGTCAGCCCTCATACAGCTCTGGGATGCTCATCTTGCAAAAGATGAACAAAAACAGGTCTGTTTGGCTTCATAAAAAGGTATTGGAAATACCTCCCTATGAGTTCAGAAAGGAGTCTCAAAGGCCAAGAAAAAATCCACAATTCACCCTTCCACTCCTGCTATACCTACTACCCCAAGGCCCCAGTGGAGGCGGACAAATATTATCACACTTATGCAAACTCCACATGTGCTGGTAATTGATTCAGAGGAGGTTTCTAGTGATAAAAGTGCACCAGAAGATATCAGTAATTCTGAGTGGTCTTCTGTCATTGTTTTAGGCCAACCTCTACTTCCCTTTTCTCCCCTAGAACTCTCACCATCCAGCCAACTGCTACCCACCCCTACCCTGTGTATGAGCCTATGTACTTGCAAGTCTACCATTGACTAATCATTTTTCTTAACTTTGTATGACCCCCCCCTGTCTACCAGCTCAATCTAACCTCTTTTTTTTTTTTTTTACAGCATTTTTCTTTCTTGTGTTTGTGTTTGATTATTTTATTTCATTTAAGGTACAAAATCTACATGAAACCTGCGGGGCTATCGCGTCAAAAAACCTCCACCCTGGACCAGGCCCTGGAAAGCTATAGAAAAAATATGGCCTGAAGGCCTGGTCAAAAAAATTATCCTAACAAGCAACCCTCCCGTAAACTACAAAAGGTATAAAATCCCACCAATGTCTTACAGTAATTAAGAAAACCAAACTCACAACAGTGCACCTAACAAAGAAAACCCAAAACCCAAACCTAAGGCGAACCAAACTGGCAATGTTGCAGCCAGCCTTAGCAAAAGTTCGATAATAATATCCATGGATGAAAAGGTCCGAGCTGGGGGGATGAAAGGAAATCAAGCCTTGCAATAGGGGTGTGGCAGGAGTGAGGAACCCAAGCACCCACCTGAATAGAGGGGGTGGTGGTGGCAGTAGGGTGCCAGCCCAGGAGAGGATGGAATGGTACTAAGGTACCAGCTGATGTAGAATCTAAGCCGACTGACTGTATTACCATGTCTCTTGTGTAGTCCCTTATGATAAGAGAGATGGTGTCACTTCTGGAGGGGATCCCAGAGGGAGGAAGGTGTAGGAGGAGTGGATAGGGGGACAGTAGGGTGCTAGCCGATTGTCTGGAGATGGGGAGGATGAGAGGGGAGTGTTCATTCAGCGGGACATACTATCGGTCATTGCGTTCGTATCTGACAAGGAAGCCCCTTGAGAGAGAAGGGAGTGGAGAAATTGACCGTGGCCTGTTGAAATGTTTCCTCCAACTGCTAACTGTGTTCCCAGCCATCTGTAGAAAGACTGAATGAAAAAACCCGACTGTAGCAATCGCTAAGTGAGGCGAAGCAAAAGTGGAGTAAGGGGGGTAACCAACATCATAAGTTGCTGGGAGGAAGGGAAGAATAACCTCAAGAGGGTAGACCTCAAGAGGGAAGTGAGGAGAGGATGCCTGAATGCAAACAAGTGATAGAAAGCATTCTTCCTGACCCCTCTTAGGTGGGGGGGAGGAGAGAAAAAGTGGTGATGATTTTCCTCACAGTCATGGTATTGACTTGTTCCCAAATAGGAAATAAATTTCAATGACTGGAGGGGTAGCAGAGATGGAAGATGAGCATTTTTCTTTCTTTACTCTACTTATATGTATTTATTCCATCTCTAGCATTCTCTTGGTATGTCTTTTGTTGTGGTATCTTGAAATTTGAGGTCCCGGGGATGCCAATATGCTTTGACATCACCCTCAATTGCGCAATCTGAAACTGTGTCATATCCCGGTGTTGTGACACTTCCCGGTGGGTGACGTTATCACCAGCCCGAGAATCCCGAAAAATGGTTCACAGTGGAGCCCAGTGCGCTGTGAATAATGATCAATATCACCGATGTGGGCATAATGCGGGATGCCCTGCAGAAGTACCAGTAGTATACTCATAATGTCCTGACGTTTGTGAACACAACTGCTATTGCATACCACCAAAATCCTGAGGCTCCGGCTGATTTTTTGCCCGTATGCAATAGCAGTTGTGTTCACAAACGTCAGGACATTACGAGTAGCTGATATGTGATCCTCGCAATGGCCCAGGACCTCAAGGGCCAATAATTTTACCACATTGGTGAATTCCCTTCTCGCATGTGTTCCCCAATGTAGAGAAGCATATCGGAGAAATGGTACATCTCCAAGGCTGTGAAGCGGGAGAGGGGAGAGGCTCATGACCTGCTTGGAACTTTAGATGTCAAGCACGTTTCGGCAAATGCCGAATGAGCTCCAGGAAAAAGGTTAGGATCGGACGAAAGATACTCATGTAGGGTATGGTGGACCAGTCGTACTGTCGAGGCTTCCTTGTCAACGGTCACAAGTCCCTAGCAACAGTTTAGCAATGTTCCTATCAACGGAACATTGTCGCTATCGAAATCCCTGGATCCTATCTCCACCGCGAGGGCATTACACAGCTCATCCTCTTCCCGCGGGCGATCTGAGTGACATATCCACATTAGTGTGGCCATTGCAAGTTCTGACTTGGCTCCGGTTTGCGCCCTTATCCGCTTGGGCGTTGCGCCGCATGCATGCTCTAACCCTAACCCTGTCCCATCTGCGATGGCCGGTAGTCTTCCTTTGCTGCTCAATGTTAAAGGATACCAGTAGAAAACTAGATTCATAACAGTTAGCCAATGTAATGGTATTAACTTTAAGATGTCCTCACTACTACATTCGTTCCAGAGATCTTTTCAGGAACCCACTTTATGATGTCTTCTTTCAACCCGCCGGTCATCACCTCCGGCGTTGTATCCTTATGCAATTTCTTCTTTATATATACAATGATATTATTTTCTGTCGGCATTATCGTTAGGCTCGCCACTCTTTCACCAGGTTGTCTCTGAACATCACCACAAATATGTGGTCTTCCCATCATAAATAGTCTTGTTTGGGGGGACCTCTGTAGAATCAGGCTTAGAGAACTAAGAACCTCGACTCTGCGCTCCGGCATACATTCATCAAGAGCGTCAATGCATATGAAAGTAGGGTGACTGGATGAAACGATCTGGAACATCCGGACAATTCCCAACACCGGAAGTGCTCGGCCCCCAATCACCTTTTTCTGCTCCCGGTATTCCTTTACTATCACTTTCGGAATTTCTTCCAACCCACTCACAAGCTGTTTGAGCAAGGAGCCGAGCACATTGACTGGTGTCTTCTCTTTCCGCGAAGCAAAGTCAAAGTAAAAACACAGAACCGCAATGTCTTTTCCCCCGGCCTGATCGCATAAAGGGTATATCACGAGAGAATCAGCATCCCATCATGTCAGAAACCCTATTTTTTCGCCAGCCCTCCTATATTCTTTTTCTCACGTGATGAAGCTCTTTCCCACCCCCGGATTACCCTGGCAGAACAAGGCCGAATGGTGGGATTCCTCATTCTCGCTACCATTACACCTGCTTCTAAACTTCTTAGTTCGCAGCACCTAGCTCCCCACATCCTTCACACGCTGAGTCCGGATATCCTGATGGCGCACCTGCGGCTCCAAGGAAGGTAACCAGGATAAAACCTTAAACTCCGCATCAACAATACCATGGTTGATGGTATTCGATACGATGACGGAATGGATGCTAGCGCTATGCGATACGTTGAATGAGTTCTGGTTATTGTTATATGCTCGAAACATTTTTCTGTTCTCTGGCTGTTAAAGTGCTATCAAAAGAGACACTGGTTCACTGATGGTTGATTGAGGAAGATCTGGAGAATTGAGAAGAAGTGGGGTTAATTGCAAAGCACAAAGCCACGGTGCCACGAGAGTGTATGGGGGATGGCTGGTGTGGGACAATAGCTTGAGGCTGGACTCGTTCCTCAAATCGGCTCGTGGGGAGTCATAATTCTTAGAATGGATTTTTTTTTGGTGGCGCCTGGAACGTCGGAGGTAGACTTTCTTAGGAATGACATTAGATGAAAAGCCATAGGGTAACAACTAGTGTAGAAAAGATCCATCCGTGCAAATACCGTATCTATCTATCTATCCTCTACAAAAGAAAATGAAAAAAGAAGTCCCAAACCAAGAAGCCCAATAAGTTATAATCAACAACTATTACATCTCAATGATCAAAAAGATGATCTGACAACAAGAGAAAGGACAAAATAAGAGAGCCTAGCAGTCCCCCTCCCCCAATGCACATTCTAGGAAATAAGAATGAAAAGAAAGTATAAAATCCTCCTCCGATGAGCTTTCGATAAAATGAAACAGGTAATGCACCGGGAAGGGAAAAATCTATTAGAAAGGGAAGAAAAAACGAGGTCTTCGCTAAAGGGAGGCTTAAAGGAGGTTCAAGGTTTTTACGGGGAATAACCAGGGAAACTAAGAGAGGAAAAGATAAGATGGCTTTGTGATGGTGAATATCGTGGGTGTCTGCCGTAGGCTAAACAACTCTTAAAGGAGTGAAAGGGAGCGGTCCAGGTAAAAGGCTCGGAAGCGCTACACCCCCGCGTTGGAAAGAAGGAAGGGGGAAGATACGCAAGGACGGATATGACAGATATCACTCCAGAGGTTTAAACTGCGCTGGTGTTGGTGGGTTTGGTTTCTGGGGTCGGAGAATCTTCATTACCCGGCGATATCTGCTCCGAAAGGCTGATGTAGGTGGTTTTCAGTCTTAATCCTGGGGATCCTCGGGGTTGACAACCTCCGGGGTGTGTTGTGTCTTGACGGCCACAGGAGGTACCTGCATGGCAGCCTGTCGGAGGAGGGCCTGGGTTTCATTTTCTCGTGTGTCAGGATTGGCAGTTACTCGTCCCTTTAATAGTTGGACAACTACATCGTGTCCACTATCCGCGGCTCTGAATAGTGGTGCAGTACCCCCGCTGTCTGGCGCATTCGGGTTGACATCTTTCCGCTAGAGAAGAAGCTTCACCACAGAATCATGTCCGCTTGATGCAGCACACTAGAGTAGTGTTCGCCCCTCGTTATCTGACACATCCGGTTTGACGTCCTTCCGCTCGAGAAGAAGCTTCACCACCCCATCATGCCCCCACGCGGCAGCACACCAGAGTGGTGTTGATCCATCAATATCTGGCACATCCGGGTTGACATCTTCCCGCTCGAGAAGAAGCTTCACAAGCGCCTCATGCCCCTTTATCGCTGCCCACGATATTGGCGGCAGACCTGAGCAATCCGGTTTATTTATATCTGACCCCTCCGCTTCCATTAATGCTATCGCCAGCTCGAGAATCCCAAAAAATGACGCACAGTGTAGTCCATTGCACTGTGAAGAATTGTAGCTATCATAGCTGAAGTCAGGGCCCACCAGCTCCTGCAGAAGTAATATTGCCGAAATGTGATCCTCGTAATGTTCCATGACCTCAAGTGCCAACGATTTTGCACGATTTGAGAATTCCTTTTTCGCATGTGTTCCCCAATGTAGTGACGCATATCGGAGAAGCGGTACATCTCCCAGGTCGGGAAGTGGATAAGGAGAGAGGCTCTTTACTCTTTGTGAACTGAGATATGTCAAGCACGTTTCGGCAATTGTCAAATGAGCTCGAGGGAAGAGGTCAGGATTGGATGAGAGATGCTCTTGAAGGGTATGGTGGACCAATCGCACAGTTGAGGCTTCCTTATCAACGGTTATAAGTCCCTGGCAACAGTTGAGCAAGGTTCCTATCAACGGAACATTTTCGATATCGAAATCTTGGGATCCTATCTCCACTGCGAGGGCATGACAGAGCTCGTCCACTTTCAGTGGACGATCCGAGTGACATATCCACATTAGTGTGGCCATCGCAAGTTCTGACTTTGCCCCACTTTGTGCTCTTATCCTTTCCAAAGTCGCACCATATGCATCCACTAACCCTAGCCCTGCTCCGTCCGTCGTGGCCTGGAGTCTTCCTTTCCTCCGAGCGATTGTTGTTTCCCGCAGGATTGACTCGATATTAAGGGAAACCAGTAGAAAACTAGATTCACCGAAGTTAGAAATGCCGTAGGTTAACCTTAAGATGTCCTCAATATTACATACCTTTTCGAAATCTTTGCAGGAACACCCTTCATGATATCTTCCTTCAGCCGGCTTGTCATCACCTCCGGTGTCGTGTCCTTTTGCAGTCTCTCCTGTATATATACAGCGATATCGTTTTCCGTCGGCATAATCGATAGACTTGTCGCTCTTCCACCAAGTTGCCTCTTAATCTCATCACTAATCTGCGGTCTTCCGGTCATAAATAGTCTTGTCTTCGGCGACTTCTGTAGAATCTGGTCTAGAGAACTGAGAACCTCGAGCCGATGCTCCGGCATACATTCATCAAGTGCGTCGATGCATATGAACGTAGGGTGAGTGGACGAAACGGCTTGGAACATCCGTACTATTCCCGAAACCTCAAGTCCTCGGCCACCAATCACCTTCCTCTGCTCCCAGTATTCCTTCATTACCACTTCTGGAATTTTTCTCAAGCCACTCACGAGCTGTTTGAGCAAGGAGCCGAGCATATCGACCGGTGTCTGCTCTTTCCGGGAAGCAAAGTCAAAGTAAAAACAAAGAACCGCAATGTCTTTTCCCCTGGCCTGGTCGCATAAAGAGTCTATCGCCAGAGAACTAGCATCCCATCATGTCAGAAACCTTATTCTCTCGCCAGTCCTCCCGGATTCATTTTCTTACGTGATGAAGTTCTTTCCAGCCCCAGGATGACCGTGGCAGAACAACGCTGCATGGTCGGAGTCCTCATTCTCGCTACCATTACACCAACTTCTAAACTTCTCAGTTCGCAGCACCCAGCTCCCCACATCCTTCACACGCTGAGTCCGGATGTCCTGATGCCGCACCTGTGACTCCCAGGGAGATAACCAAGATAAAACCCTAGACTCCTCATCAGTAACACCATGGTTAACGGTACTCCACACGTTGTAGATTTTGTTGTTGCTATTCGATACGTTGAATGAGTCCCGGTTATTGTTATATGATTGCAACATTTTTCTGTTCTTTGGTTGTTGAAGTGCTCTCACAATAGAGGCGCCGGTTCACTGAGGGTTGCTTGAGGAAGATGTCGAGAGTTGAGAAGAAGCGGGGTTAATGACACAAAGCTACGATGCCGCGAGTTTAAGGCCTAATCAATCAGTTCAAATCATGCGAAACTGATCCTCTCTGAGAACGCCAGGCTTCGCTTCGGCTATAAGGCCAAACAGCAAACAAGTTGAGTGTTGTGTCACTACCGTATTCAGTCCATCAGCACGCTTCAACATTCAATTTGCTCTGCTGTATGCTGTGGACAAAATTAACCGCCCACCAACGATCGATGGCAACGCAGCCCTCCTAATCACCGCTCACTTCCAACACCACCTGAAGAAATTTCTCTAGATCAATTTCTACTATGTATTCTGCTATGTATTTGCATTTTTTTTTTGGTTTTCATGATAGTAGGGTTGGTGGGGCAGTGGCGTTGTCATGGCCGAAGTTTTTCGTGTTGCTTGGTGGGCGGTCAATTTTGTCCAGGGACAATACATCCATTGCCACTATCCTGGCATGATAACTCGAATGTATTGAAAAGTTGATCTGACAACCATGATGGCTTCTGCAATTATCTCGCTGGTATTCCTATTCCACAAGTAACCTTTTTTCCAGAACATTCGAATCGAGCCATCTAAGTGGCTAATGGTAATAAGTATTCAAAATTATTGCCAACCCGCCAACCACCACGATCAGAAATTACCGGTATCACAGGTGACATTTCCATACTCCCCACTCCTCCCCTTCCTTGAACATGCTGTCATGGAAAGTCACTCACCTCATTGAGTTCCCTCAGGCGTTTATTCGCCTTCCCTGCTAGCTCAGTTTCGGCACTAGCGCACGGTCTTGGACTCAGAGATATCAGCGTACTAGACCGGGTGTTGAGGTGGTTATTCTACCACGGTCGTAACCTCAACCTCAACTTAGCCTTAGAGCAATGGTGTTTACAAGACCATTCCTAATTTTTCTAAGATCTCTACGGCTCAACTTTGCTGCTGCACAGTGTCCTCTATATATCCTACCGTAAATAAAACGCTCCTAACTGCACCTCGTTTACAGATTTTTTCTTTTTACAAAAGTGAATAAAATCCAAACTAACATTACGCCCAAAAAGAAAGAAAAAATTCACGAGTTTTTTTTGCCGTGCCAGACCATTCGATGAAAATATTCCAAAAGTCCGACTTCATCATAACTCATCCATGAAACGCTCTATTTTACAAATCCAGTTGGGCAAGGATTTAGCGAAGACCCTCTTGTTCGTTCCTATCATATATGACAATAATTCATCCGATTGACTTGTTGGAAATGAGGTCCCGTATGCTGCTTGCCATACTATCGCGATCGTGGCCGTATTGTTTGGACAAAGGGTCCGGAAATGCGCCGTGGAACGATACTGCCGGCGCGAAGAAACCAAAGGGCCGTTAGGCAAACTGGAAGACCTGAAAGGTGAGCAGGAGCGATATGGAAGGAAGAGAGGTATCCGTCGGAGGAAGTATGGGAGAGTTGAATGCGCGAAGGGTCGGATGAGCGGAGGCTATGGGAAGCGGGAGTTCTTTGTGGTACTTGTCTTTCTTTTGTTAGCACGGGAGTTAGCAATGGAAAGGGGGACATACATGGACATGTGTCACGATCAATGGAAGAATGGAAGGAGGACTTTGTTGGTTTATATATATACTCCTGTCTTTACCGCTAGTTAGTTAGTTGAGAGCGAGCGAGCGAAAAAAAAAAACTTCTCCACTTACCCCTTTTCTGTGTTGCCTTGGCGTTTCGTTTCAGCCGAGTGATAGTTCGTGATCACAGGCGTTTAAAACTTGTGGCCTAATATCCATCTAGAAGTATGGATTCAAGTTGCATGTATTCAAAGTTCAGAAGCGATCCTAAATCAGATTGTCGCCAGCGGTAAAACTCGTACATTTTTGTCCCCTTGTATGATACAGACCTGCTTCACCTTTTGTGACACAGAGTTCTGCGCAAGCGCGCCATAATTCTAGTCCCACCCAATTCTTAACGGACACAATCGCTTTGTCTATCGATTTTTACATAACCTGTGCTTCCTTAAGAACAAACCTTACTATGGTCGGCTTGAGACGCTATCAATGTTACTCAACATAGCCCCGGGTCTGATTGAAAAATCCATATGGTAAAGAGTGATCACATTCAGTCAAATACGATCCAAATTCTGAGAATAACCCGGGCCATTTCTAATTCCCGGCTGGGCACCAAATTATCACTATGATAAATTAGGTGTGTTAAAATTACGGCGCATGTCCGTCAATGCATTACCGTATCCCTTTACTACACCGCCCGTCAATAATGCACGAACCGGCAGGACCGGCATAAGGAACAGGAAAGAAAAGGGAATAGCCCGTTAGTATTCCGGTGGACATCGGTGTACTTCGGTAGGAAGGGAGTACTTCGGGATTTATGCATTTCCTTTGTTTCTATAGATTGCGTTAGCCTATAAGTAGCTTGTGTTTTCCTTCGTTCTTTGTATTCAGTTCATCATCTGTTTTGTTATCTTTTTCTTTTTCTATCCTCCACCCATTATTTCTAATAAAGTGAACCGAACACCAAGCACAAAGTCTTAGCATTTGTCCAACCGAGCAGCCACACTCAAAGCCACCGCCGCATCCAACGCGTCCATCATCACAACCAACCTATGATACAAAAGAAGAAAAACTGATGACAAAAGAAATACAAGAGAAATGATACTACTCCGCAGGTGGTAACTATGACATCCCAATAATTAAAGATCTAGCTTAACAAGAGAAAGGACAAAAAGTGATAACATAGCAACCAGACCCCCCCGGGAATCGGAATGAAAAGAGAGTACTCGAGTAACAAATTCTCCTCGAGTGTCCGTGATGAGCTTGTGATAAATAGAAACAGGTTTTATACAAGTGAAGATTAAATAAGTTATGAAGACATAAAACGTGGACTTCGCTAAAGGTAGGTGGGAAAAGGATTGAATGGCGTGTACTGGGAATAACCGGAGGGAACGAAATGAGGGGAAGATCAGATGGAGCTGGAATTGGAGAATATATTGTGGGCTGTATACCGGAGGCTAAACAATTCTTAGAGGAGTGAAGGGGAGAGTCCGCATAAAAGGCACGGAAGTGCTACATTCCCGTGCGGTAAAGAAGGAAGGAAGAGGAGAAATACACAGGGATAGAGACGACAGACATCACTAGCGAGGTTTTGACCGAGCTGGTGGCGGTAGGTTTGATTTCTAGGGATGGAGAATTTCCATTACCCGACGATATCCTTTCTTAACTTAACAGCCAATGCAGGTGGTTTTGGGCCGTCATCCTTGGGCGGCACGGACTTTACAAGACACGGACTGTGTCGAGGCTCAACCACGTTGGAAGGACCCATCGGGGGGAGCATGTTGGAGTGGTGCTCGGCTTTCTTTGTCTAGCATGTCGGGGTTGGTAGTTTCCAGCCCTTTTAATAGCCCGACAACTTCACCGTGAAACTTTGAGATAGCACAAGAGAGCGGTGTTCGTCCTTGATTATCCGCTCTATTGGGCTCGACTTCTTGCTGTTCAAGAAGTATCTTCACCACAGAATCATGTCCACTTGACGCGACAACACGGAGCGGTGTTCGGCCTTGGTTGTCTGGCGTATCCGGACGGACATCTGGAGTTTCGAGAAGTAGCTTTACAACTAGATCATGTCCGCCAGCGGCGGCGCACCAGAGTGGTGTGAACCCTTCTTTATTTGGCGCATGCGGTTTGACGTCTTCCCGTTCCAGAAGAAGCTTCACCACTGCATGATGTCCATTATGCGCAGCCCTGAATAGTAGTATCCTGCCTTTTTTGTCTGGAATATCGGGGTGGACGCTTTGCCTCTTGAGAAGTAGGTTCATTATCATATCATGTCCATTCGCGGAGGCACACCAGAGTGATGTTCTACCATCTTCTGACATATCCGGGTTAACGTCTTCCCGCTCGGGGGGTAGCTTCGCAAGCCCCTAGTGTCTCTTAACCGCCGCCCACGATATTGGCGGCAGACCTGTGCAATCTCGTTTGTTTATATCGGAATTCTCAAGTTCCATTAGGGCTATTACCAGCTCGAGAATCCCAAAAAAATGATGCACATTGTAAACCAGTGCACTGTAAAGGATTATGAACATCCTTGCTGAGGTCGTCACTCACGATGTCTTGCAGAAGTAGTAAAGCCAATATGTGATCCTCGTATGGTCCAAGACCTCCAAGACCAACGATTTCGCATGGTTTGAGAATTCCTTTTTCGCATGTGTTCCCCAATGTAGAGAAGCATATCAAAAAAATCATAAATCTCCAAGGTCGCGAAGCGGGGGGGGAGACGCTCATGACCTGCCTTGAACTTAGATATGTCAAGCACGTTTCGGAAATTGCCGAATGAGCGTGAGGAAAAAGGTCATGATCGGACGAAAGATACTCCTGTAGGGCACTTGGAGGGAACACTAAATAATGGAAAACTATTTCTGCAGATCCCATACAAATCTTTATGAAGACAAGGATTATGTTTTCCATTTTTTAATGACCCCCCGAGTATGGTGGACCAATCGCATGGTTGAGGTTTCCTTATCCACAGTTATAAGTCCCGGGCAGCAGTTTAGAAATGTTCCTATCAACGGAACACTGTCCCTATCGAAATCCCTGGATCCTATCTCCACCACGAGAGCATGGCACAGCTCATCCTCCTTCAGCGGACGACCCGAGTAACACACCCACATCAGTGCGGCCATTGCAAGCTCTGACTTGGCTCCGGTTTGTGCTCTTATCCGCTTGAGCGTTGCGCCGCATGCATCCTCTAACCCTAACCCTGCCTCATCTGCGATGGCCAGTACGGTAGTCTTCCTTTCCTGCGAGCGATTGTTGTTTCTCGCAGAATCGACTCAATATTAAGGGATACCAGGAGAAAGCTAGATTCATAGCAGTTAGCCAATGGAGTGGTATTAACTTTAAGATGTCCTCGCTACTACATACGTTTCCGAGATCTTTTCGGAAACACCCTTTATGATGTCTCCCTTCAACCCGCTGGTCATCACCTCCGGTGTTGTACCCTTATAAGCTTATGCAGTTTCTCCTTTATATATACAGCGATATCATTTCCCGCCGGCATTATCGTTAGGCTCGCCGGTCTCTCACCAAGTTGCCTGTGAACATCACTACCAATATGTGGTCTTCCCGTGATAAATAGTCTTGTTTTGGGAGACCTCTCTAGGGTCGGGCTTAGAGAACCAAGAGCCTCGACTCTGTACTCCGGCATACATTCATCAAGAGCGTCAATGCATATGAACGTAGGCTTTATGGATGAAACGCTCTGGGACATCCGGACAATTTTTGACACTTGAAGTCTTTGGCTACCAATCACTTTTTTTTGCTCCCGATATTCCTTCACTACCACTTCCGGAATTGTTTCCAAGCCACTCACAAGCTGTTTGAGCACTGAGCCCAGCATATTGACCGATGTCTGCTCCTTCCGGGAAGTAAAGCCAACGTAAAAACAAAGAACCGCGATGTCTCTCCCCCTGGCCTGGTCGCATAAAGAGTCTATGACCAGAGAGCTAGCATCCTATCATGTCAGAAACCCTATTCTCTCGCCAGCGCTCCTAGATTCCTTCTCTTACGTGATGAAGCTCTTTCTAACCCCCGGATGACCGTGGCAGAACAACGCCGCGTGGTTGGAATCCTCATTCCCGCTACACCAGCTTCTGAATTTCGCAGTTCGCAGCACCCAGCCCCCCACATGCTCCACGCGTTGCGTCCGGATGTCCCGATGCTGCACCTGTGGCTCCAGGGGAGAGAACTAGGATAAAACCTTAGACTCCTAATCAACAGCACCATGGTTGACGGTATTCGATAAGATGACGGAATTGATATTGCTATGCGATACGTTGAATGAGTTCTGGTTATTGTTATAAGCTTGAAACATCCTCCTGTTCTTCCGCTCTCAAAGTGTTATCACAATAGAGGCGCCGGTTCACTGATGGTTGATTAAGGAAGATGTCGAGAGTTGAGAAGGCGGGGTTAATTGCAAAGCACAAAGCCATAGTGCCACGAGAGTGTATGGGGGATGGGTGGTACGGGACAATAGCTTGAGACTGATTGATTTTTTTCTTTAGGTGGCGCCTGTAACGCCGGAAATAGGCTTCCTTTGGCATGATATTAGATGAAGAACCATAGGGTAACAACTAGTGTAGAAAAGATCCATCCATGCAAATACCCTATCTATCTATCTATCCATCCATCCGCCTATCTATCCTCTACTAAAGAAAATGAAAAAAGAAAGCCCACACTAAGAAGCCCGGTAAGTTAGAATCGACAACTATTACGCCTGAATGATCAAAAAGATGATCTGACAACAAGAGAAAGGAGGAAAAAAGAGCGTAGCAGTCCCCTTCCCCCTTTGCACATTCTAGGAAATAAGAATGAAACGAAAGTATAAAATCCTTGTCCGATGAGCTTGTGAAATAGGTAATATACCGGTAAAGGAAATATCTATTAGAAAGGGAAGAAATAACGTGGTTTCCGCGGAAAGGCAGGTTTAAAGGAGGTTCAATGTTGTTTACTGGAAATAACCAGAGGAAACTAAAAGATGAAAAGATAAGATGGCTTTGTTATGTTGAATATCGTGGGCTGTATGCTGAAGCTAAACAACACTTGAAGGAGTGAAAGGGAGCGGCCCAGGTAAAAGGCTCGGAATTGCTACATTGCCGCGTTGAAAGGAAGGAAGGGAGAGGGAATATACACAAGGACGGATATGAGGGATATCACTCCCGAGGTTTAAACTGCGCTGGTGTTGGTGGGTTTGGTTTCTGGGGTCGGAGAAACTATATTACCCGGCGATATCTCCTCCGAGAGACTGATGCAGGTGGTGTTCGGACTTCATCCTTGAGTTCCTCGGGGTTGACAACCTCCGGAGTTTGTTGTGTCTTGACTACCTCAGGAGACGCTTTCACGGCAGTATGTCGGAGGAGCACCTGATTTTCCTTTTCTGGGATGTCGGGGGAGCAGATTTCCACTCTTTTAATAGCTTGACAACTATATCATGTCCATTTGAGGCAGCACGGGAGAGCGGTGTCCGTCCATCGTTGTCTGGCATATTGGGGTTGACATCTGTGCATTGAAGAAGTCGTTTCACCACGGAATCATGTCCATATGCTGCAGCAGACGACAGCGGTGTCCTGCCCTGGTTGTTTGGCCTATCTGGCTTGATATCTTGCCGTTCGAGAAGAAGCTTCACCACAGAATCATGCCCCCACCTGGCAGCACACCACAGTGGTGTTAGTCCCTCGTTGTCTGGCGCATCCGGGTTGACATCTTTCCACTCGAGAAGAAGCTTCACCACCCCATCATGCCCCCGGTCCGCAGCACACCAGAGTGGCGTTGACCCACAAATATCTGGCACATCTGGGATGACGTCTTCCCGCTCGAGAAGAAGCTTCACAAGCACCTCATGCCCTTTCAGCGCTGCCCAAGATATTGGCGGCAGACCTGAGCAATCTGGTTTATTGATATCGGAACCCTCTATTTCCATTAATGCTATTGCCAGCTCGAGAATCCCAAAAAATGATGCACAGTGTAGTGCGGTGCACTCTGAAGAATTGTAGTTATCATTAATCGATAATGGTGCGTGAGGCTGACTGGAAGAACAGCAAGAGCTGTAAAACTCGATGGAGAAACAACTTTGAGATGATTACCAGGGCGTAGAAAAGAGAGTGGTTAAGATAGGTAAAGAGCGTAGCGAAGAGTAATCCTTGTTTTTCTTTTTGAATTATGTGCGATATCCCGGTGTTTAAATACACAGAAACGAGAAACAGTTATGACTGAAAGATGTGAAAACATAAACGTAACTGTGATACACTCTAACAATCAACGACACTTATGTCCATCACTTGTTTTAAATAAAACTCATAAAAGGAAAGTATATGCAAAAGCTAAGTTATCTGAAAATAGAAATGATGTGACTATAATAGTCGGAAGAGTGTCGCAATTACAACCAAATAACTATCCCAAGTTCTAACTTAACTATTGCGCTATTTTAGCAGAGGGAAAGTACCTCATCACCCTCAATCTTCAACAATCATAGCTGAAGTCAGGGCCCGCCATCTCCTGCAGAAGTAATATAGCCGAAATGTGATCCTCGTAATGGCCCATGACCTCAAGTGCCAACGATTTTGCACGATTTGAGAATTCCTTTTTCGCATGTGTTCCCCAATGTAGTGAAGCATATCGGAGAAAGGGTACATCTCCCAGGTCGGGAAGTGGATAAGGAGAGGCTCTTTACTCTTCGTGAACTGAGATATGTCAAGCACGTTTCGGCAATTGTCGAATGAGCTCGAGGGAAGAGGTCAGGATTAGATGAGAAATACTCTTGAAGGGTATGGTGGACCAATCGCACTGTTGAGGCTTTGTTATCCACAGTTATAAGTCCCTGGCAACAGTTGAGCAAGGTACCTATCAACGGAACATTTTCGATATCGAAATCCTGGGATCCTATCTCCACCGCGAGGGCATGACAGAGCTCGTCCACTTTCAGCGGGCGATCCGAGTAACATATCCACATTAGTGTGGCCATTGCAAGTTCTGACTTGGCTCTGGTTTGTGCTCTTATCCGATCCAAGGTTGCAGCATATGCATTCTCTAACCCTGACCCTGCCCCATCGGTCACTGCCCGTAGTCTTCCTTTTCTATGGCGGATTGTTGCTTCTCGTAGGATCGATTCAATCTTAAGGGAAACTAGTAGAAAACTAGATTCATAGAAGTTAGTAATGCCGTAGGTTAACTTTAAGATTTCCTTAATATTACATGCCTTTCCGAGATCTTTTCTGGCACACCCTTCATGATATCTTCCTTCAACCGGCTTGTCATCACCTCCGGTGTTGTGTCCTTATGCAATTTCTCCTTTATATATACAGCGATATCATTTTCCATCGGTATTATCGATAGGCTCGTAGCTCTTCCACCAAATTGCCTCTTAATCTCATCACTAACAGGCGGTCTTCCGGTAATAAATAGTCTTGTCTTCGGCGACCTCTGTAGAATCTGGTCGAGAGAACTGAGAACCTGGAGCCGATGCTCCGGCATACATTCATCAAGCGCGTCAATGCATATGAACGCAGGGTGAGTGGATGAAGCGGCCTGCAACATCCGTACTATTCCCAAAACCTCAAGTCCTCGGCCACCAATCATCCTTTTCTGCTCCCGGTATTCCTCCACTACCACTCCCGGAATTTTTTCCAATCCACTCACGAGCTGTCTGAGCAAGGAATCGAGCATATTGACCGGTGTCTGCTCCTTCCGGGAAGTAAAGCCAACGTAAAAACAAAGAACCGCGATGTCTCTCCCCCTGGCCTGGTCGCATAAATAGTCTATCACCAGAGAACTAGCATCCCATCATGTCAGAAGCCCTATTCTCTCGCCAGCCCTCCCGGATTAGATTTCTTACGTGATGAAGCTCTTTCCAACCCCCGGATGACCGTGGCAGAACAACGTCGTATGGTCAGAATCCTCATTCTCGCCACCATTACACCAACTTCTAAACCTCTCAGTTTGCAGCACCCAGCTCCCCACATCCTTCACGCGCTGAGTCCGGATGTCCTGATGCCGCACGTGTGGCTCCAAGGGAGATAGCCAGGATAAAACCTTAGACTTCTCATCAACAACACCATGGTTGACGGTATTCGATACGATGACGGAGTTGATGTTAGGGCTATGCGATACGTTGAACGAGTTCTGGTTATTGTTATATGCTTGAAACATTTTTCTGTTTGGTTGTTGAAGTGCTATCAAAAGAGAGACTGGGTCACTGATGGTTGGTTAAGGAAGATGTCGAGAGCTGAGAAGAAGTGGGGTTAATGGCAAAGCACAAAGCCACGGTGCCACAAGATGAAGACCCAATCAATCGATTCAAATCATGCGAAGCTGATGCTGCCTGAGAACAGCGTGCGTCGCTTCGGCTATGAGGCCAACCGGCAAACAAGTTGGGCGTTGTGCCACTAACCTATTCAGTCCACCCACACACCTCAATATTCAATTCGCTCTGCTGTATGCTGCACCGTATTACTTGTACTGTACATCCATTACCACTATCCTGGCATGATAACTCGAATGTACGAAAGGTTGATCAGACAACAATGATGGCTTCTGCAATTATCTAGCTGGTATTCCTACTTCAAAAGTTAACATATGGGAGGGGGCAACGAACAGAGGGGGATGGGGAACAATACACCAAAATTAGGTGGCAAACATCGAATTTGGTAGGGCTGTTCGTTGTCCCCTTTGCCATGTTATCTTTTTTCCAGAACATTCGAATCGAGCCATCTAGGTGGCTAATGGTACTGTAATAGAGGGTTTGCGCAAGGAGACCTAAGTAGCAGTTAGCGGAAAATAGACCTAGGTGTAAGAATAAGTTTGCGCAACAAGTGTAGGTAGCTTGGCGGCCGGGCGACAGTAGAATGAGTTCATCATGCAGCCTATCTGCGTTAGAAAAAAATAATATCTATGATTGGGGATACAAAACAATCAACAACATCAAACTATAATGCTTGCTGCACATTTTTTACACAAGAGGAAAGTCCAGCGACTTGAGACCTTGCTGAAACTGAAAGCAGCAGTTACTCGAGATAACAGTCGAAAGCGCGGGGCATTAAGAGAGCAAGGCAGAATTGACTTGGAGATGCTCGAAGAAGAGGAGTGGCGACATCAGCAAAAATAATGTCTAGCGCCAGGTGCATCCTGTGCATCTGACGCACAGGGTGCACATAACGATAACTGTTAACCAGGATGCGACATTGAAGTGAGATTGCGTCCTGACATTAAGGCATGCGCCAGGTGCGTCTGGACAGAATCTGGACACAGACCCCTACGCCTGGTGCGCCCTGACAATGCCTGGCACTTCACGGTTGCATCCTGATGACATCTGGTCCTCAACTGTTGCATCCTAAGGCCGTCTGGTGCTAAGCGAGTATATCATAATAACATCTGAGGAGAGCGTCTAAAATTCAAAACTCCTGACACTAGCATACCAGCAGTGTGACCCATATGTAGGACTTAGGTCACAAAGTTTCTTTTAGTAAAACTATTTCAATTTCATCTATTCTATATAAATTTATAACTAGTATACATGAGCAAGATAGATTTCGCATGAGCATTCCTTTAACAGACAAATAGTAGTTTCTTAACAGGCTATAGCTTCCCAGAGACTGATGCCAGGAGGTTGTGGGAGGTGCCATTAGAAAGCCGGCATCGAGGGGATTCAGAAACATGTCTGACAGGCACGAGGGAATGTCTGGGCATCGAGATATCTGTCTTCAAAGTTAATAGAAATTTACCAGTAAAGACCATTTCCATAGCAGCCTGTAGCTCGGTGGGGACTGGTACCAGGAGGCCATGGGAGCCACCGTTGGAAAGCTGGCATCGAGGGGATTCCAGAACATATCTGACAGGCGCAAGCGAATAGCTGGGCGTCGAGATATCTGTCTTCAAAGTTAGCAGAAATTCACCAGTAAAGACCATTTCCATAGCAGCCTGTAGCTCGGCGGGGACTGACGCCAGGAGGACGTGGGAAGCGCCGTTAGAAAGCTGGCATCAAGGGGATTCTGGAACATGTCTGATGAGCATGAGCGAATGGCTGAGCGTTGAGATATTTGTCTTTAAAGTTAGCAGAAATTTACCAGTAAAGACCAGTTCCATAACAGCCTGTAGCTCGGTGGAGACTGACACCAGGAGGCCGTGGGAGCCGCCGTTGGAAAGCCGGCATCAATGGGATTCCGGAACATGTCTGATGGGTGCGAGCGAATGGCTGGGCGTCGAGATATCTGTCTTCAAAGTTAGCAGAAATTCACCATTAAAGACCAGTTCCATAACAGCCTGTAGCTCGGTGGGGACTGATGCCAGGAGGATGTGGGAGACGCCGTTGGAAAGCTGGCATCGAGGGAATTCCAGAACATATCTGATGGGCGTGAGCGAATAGCTGGGCGTCGAGCTATCTGTCTTCAAATTTAGCAAAAGTTTACCCGTAAAGACTAGTTTCATAACAGCCTGTAGCTCGGCGGGGACTGATGCCAGGAGGACGAGGGAGACGCCGTTGGAAAGCTGGCATCAAGGAGATTCCGGAACATGTCTGATGGGCGCGAGCGAATGGCTGGGTGTCGAGATATCTATTTTTAAAGTTAGCAGAAATTCACCAGTAAAGACTATTTCCAAAGCAGCATGTAGCTCGGCAGGGACTGATGCCAGGAGGACGTGGGAGCTGCGGTTGGAAAGCTGGCATCGAGGGGATTCCAGAACATGTGTGACGGGCGCGAGCGAATGGCTGGGCGTCGAGCTATCTGTCTTCAAATTTAGCAAAAATTCACCAGTAAAGACCAGTTCCATAACAGCCTGTAGCTCGA
>ML120421.1:394643-418005 GCA_003788595.2 Choiromyces venosus 120613-1 | reverse complement strand
AGTGTACCGTATTATTTCATCAAATTAAGGATCTCTATACAGGGTTCTAATCTCCATTTCAAGACAACTAATCCCCATAGAGCCTACAATTTAACAAAAAGTGGCAAAGGAGATCATGTTAACTCCTGTTGAGCAGCCTTGACTTTTGTTAATCTATTGTTAATTATGTGCTTGGGTGATCAAACCTTGCCCCGGCACTACCCAATTTGACAAGATAATATGCTATTTGAGTCTTCTCCTTTTTTCATGCCTAATTTGGTTTAGCTTTCACAGTCAGTGGCTAATATGTGGCTGGCTGCAACCTTATGTCTAATCCAAACTCAGGAGGCAAGTGAGCATCCCTGCGGGGCTCAGGATGCAACCGAGTGTCTAATCCAAACTCAGGAGGTAACGGAGCATCCCTTCAGAACTCAGGATGCACTAGGCGCAACTGAGTGTAGCTTCCCAACTCAGGATGCAACTGAGTGTCCCACACAAACTCAGGATGCACCAGGTGCAATGTAGTAGTACATCCAAACTTAGGATGCACCAGGTGCACCAGGCGCATGAGAAATGCAGCTTGTGTCAGGACGCAATGCCCATGCATCAGATGCAAGATTTTTTTTTGCTGATGGAAATCTCTTTCGGTAGGTAATCAATACAAATATTGAGGAAATAGGAGATTATGTACTTACAATTGCTTACAATTAAAGATTTACAAGAAGTGGGATTGAAGAATTAGTTATTGTGTTACAGTTTCCAGCAATTATCAAGGCAGATAACCGTATTATAGAGGATTCTCGAACAGCATTATGTATGCTACTAGCACACTTAGCATATCCTAATCGACTCAGTAACCTTGCTTTGAAGTTTCGCTGACCAGTTGAGCGTATATCCCATATCAGCACAAAAGTTCAATCACTACTTCATGATAAGTGGAAGCATCTCTTGGAATGGGATACAGTACGATTAACTCCAGAAAAGTTACTGCAATATGCACAGGCAGTTAAAAGAAAAGGGGCCCCAATTGATTCGGTCTGGGGATTTATTGATGGAACAATTCGCGCAATTGCACGACCTTCCTGATGACAACGAACATGCTACAATGGCTGGAAGCGTAAACATTGCCTAAAGTACCATGCTATTGTTACACCAGATGGTTTAATCAGCCATCTTTTTGGCCCAGTTGATGGCCGAAGAAATGATTCATTCCTATGGCACGAGTCCAACCTACCTACAATCCTACAGCAACATGCCTGGACTCCTAATGGTACACCACTTCAAGTCTATGGAGATCCGGCTTACAACATTAATCAATTTCTTCTTTCTCCCTACCAAGGTGCAAGAATAACACAAAATGAACAACAATGGAATTGCTCTATGTCTTGTGTATGGATAGTTGCTGAATGGGCATTTAAGGAGATGGTAAATACTTTTGGATTTTTGGATTATGTCAAAAATCAAAAGCATTTATTATAACCGATTGGGGTACAGTTTTGGGTTGCAGCACTTTTACACAACGCTCATGTGTGCCTTCATAAGCCTCAAGTTACCCAATATTTTGATACCAGAAGAGAATGTAGAGCTGGCTTCGATGAGCAGGAATTAATCGAGGAGCAACTTCTGGAGCCTCTGACACTACTACAGTATTTTCATAATGAGGTCTATGAGGTCTAACTTGATACCTCACTCCTTCGGATTGCAATTATTCCACTCTTGCAAACACTCATCCTGCTTTACCTATGCTAGATTTAAACCTGTCGCCCAACACACACCTCCCTGCGACCCCTGTGACCCCTGTGACCTCCACAATCTTCAGTTTTCTTACTACCCACCACACCAAGTTCAAACACGCAAAAACAAAAACACCAGAACACCAGTCACCCCCTGCAACCCTCAATATTATCGATATTAATAACCTGGATACCCCCCTCTGGATACCCCACTCTGTATACCAATTTCCAAGAATCCCAAGCCTCCTCATACCAAAACCTGAATTCTTATCCTAGATGCGATGACACAATGAATGATGAGCTACAGGCAGATATAATGAGAATTATTCCAGAAAAAAACATAGTCTGGAAGAGATCTTAGATGTGTGAGTTGCTATATCTTATTTTTTGACATCACACATGACAAAATGCTAATCAATAACGAGGTGTAGCTACTTCCTCCTAGTATTGCTAAGTCTTGGGTTCCAACATATCAGCAATATTCCCAGAGAGAACACAGGTTGTCAGAAAGGAATGATGGTTGAAGAGATTGTGCACAGATACGGAAATGGACTGAGCAGCACATACCTAGTAGTCCCTAGCAGTAAGTCTGGCCTGTCGTTAGTCTAGTTCGAGCATGATTCTGAAGAGTCTGGGTCAGTCTGGCTTAAATTATTCCCAGCCACCAAAGCTGGGCAGGGCCCGGCAACCACCAGGTCAAGTGGTTAGGTAACCTAAGCTGCAGGCTGAAGCCGCCAGATGTCCAAGCGAAACCTTCAGATGCCCAGATTATGTGGCCAGGTACCAGGTAAAACCCGCAGATGCCCAGTTTAAGTTTTTCTCATAACACTAATTTTAAATTCAACCGTAGAACCCACAGATGCCCAAGTCAACTGTGGATATCAAGCGGGTATGGTATTGCAATATATCAGTTACAGACAAAGCCTGCAGCCTGAGGCGACCCAGGCTAGACCTGGCATTGGTTTTGAAAAGCTGTTTTCTTGCTGTCCTGCTTGGCCATCTGGGGAAATGCCTGGGTTAATCCAGCTGTACCCAAAGCCAGACATACTAGCCCCCCGAGATCCTCCTGAGATCATGGCTGTTTGATGTCACTAGCAGTTGCTGGCAGTCAGGATATAAGTAAAGGTACATACAGGGCCCACTGGCAGAGGTCTGTTGTGGTTTTTGTTAAAGTTGTTTGACTAGTTACGAAAAGATTGATTCTGCTGAGGAGAGGAACAATAGGGGGAGGGGTTTATTTGTGAGATTGTTGAGATTTGAGTTTGGATTGGAGAGGGTTTTTTTTTTTTTGGAATAATACGGTTTAGTTTTTAGGACTTGGCTTGTCCTTAGTTATCAAATTCAAAGTATTGAGATCTCATAACTAGTAAGAAGAGTTACATGTTTTTGTTATTTCTTTCTTCAAGTTGATGTTTCTTTACATACAAGGGATACTTAAATTTCATGATCTCTTCTCAGTGCCTCCAAAATAAGAATCAACTCATCTTTATGTGCCTCTCTTTCCAAAAATGCATCATGCGACCGGCGCTCACTCTGCTCTCGAATTTCCTCCATAAGACTCAAAATTCCATGCATGAGGTCCTCATGCTTCTCATTCTGCTTTCTTTCAATCTCTTTTAATTCCTCCTCATCTCTTTTCATTCCTTCGGTTAACTTGTGCAAAACCTTATCTACCTCTTTCGCAGAGTTGTTTTTTTGTTTTTTTTTAGCAGGAGTTGAACGTGGAGTTTCCCTTTCGACAATATCACTCACCTCTGTACCCTCCTCCCATTGCTGGACTAACCCTCGCATAGAGTCATCATGTACTCTCTTTCCATCCATTTCAAGCTGCATTGCTTTCTGTTGTGCAAGCTTTCGAGTATCAGGATCAGTGCTGCACTGATCCCATCGAGTTGCAATCTCAACCATGTTGAGCTCAAATTCGCCGAATTCCTCATCAGTACCCGTTTTTTTAAGAGAAGCAAGTTCAGCCTTCTATCCTACTTCCTCAGTCTTGAATTCTGATTTACAAGTTTGCAGACTTATATAACCAGCTGACTTACCTTATAGATTTCAACTAATCTTTTTACTCTTTGCCGGCATGATTCACCACTACGGAGTATGGGTTGAGGCTTCAAGTTTTTTAAAACATTGGAAACCTCTCCCCATTTAGCCGCAGTTTTTCCTTGCCCACAGTTGATTGGATCGGTTGCTATAACTTGCCGTACCAGGGCCTGATCCATCCAGCCTGCCCATTTGGCAGCTTTTCCACTCCCTTTCGGGTCTTTCTGCTGATCTTCAGAGATCGTAGAGGTCATTGGTGTCTTCAGCAAACTATTTGCTCTCGTAGGACGTATTGGGCTTCAACGTATTACCAGATTTGATGAGATACAAATTATCAAGAGTATTTAATTGTCTTTTTTTTTTTTTTTGCTTTTCATGGCTGACTTGATGTCATACAGGTGTCATAAGGCATCAGATTTCTCCAGGCCTCCAAACCCACATTTTACACTTCTCCCAGGTCTCGCCACCCACCTGGGTGTCCAAGACTTTTAGGTTAACACAAAATAACCTGTTTTCCTGCCACCTAGGTCTCCTTGCGCAAACCCTCTAATAAGTCAAAACTATTGCTAACCTGCCAGCCACCACAATCAGAAATTATCACAGGAAACATTTCCTCACTCCCCACTCCTCCCCCTCCTTGAGCCCTGCTGTCATGGAAAGTCACTCGCCTCATTGAGTTTCCTCAGGAATTTATTCGCCTCCCCCAGCTTCGACACTAACGTACGGTCTTGGACTCAGAGATATGCGCTCCAGGCCGGGTGTTGAGGTGGTTATTCTAGCACGGTCATAACCTCTACCGCAACTTGGCCTTCTCATTACAACGCCATTGAGCGCGTAGAGCAATGGTGTTTACCGGACCATTCCTAATTCCTCTACCACCTCTACGGCTCAACTTTGCTGCTGCACAGTATTCTCTACAGTTCCTACCGTAAGTAAAGCGCTCTTAACCGCACCTCGTTTACAATTTTTTTATTTTTACAAAAGTGAATGAAATCCAAACTAGCATTACCCTCAAGAAGAAAAGTGCATGAGTTTTTTCGTCTTGCACGAGCATCTAGAGAAAATTGTAAAAGTCCGACTTCATCACAACTCAATATTGAACCCTCTCAATTTTACAGATAAAAGCCAGGGAGACAGTTATTGAGGCTGATACAGTCTTTTCCTGTCATTTAACACAATAATAAAAAATTGAATTGAACTGAACTGTGGTCTAATATCCATCCAAAGATATGTCCAAAGATATGGACCACATGTACTATATTAAAAAGTTCAGAAGCGATGGTTCCTAAATCAGATTGTTGTGATCGGTAAAACCCATGCACTGTTGTCCTCCCTCGAAAATGTACTGAACAGCCTCACCTTTTTTGTTACACTGAGTTCTTCTGCGCAAGCGCGGCATAATTCTATTCCCACACAATTTTTGTGAGACATGATAGCTTTGTTTATCGATTTTTACACACACCTGCACTTCCTTAACAACGCTGTTTACTATGGTCGACAGCAACGCTACCACATTATCTGGCGAGAACCATCTGCTAGTACGTTCAAATAAGATTTTTATCCTCCTTCTGTCTCGAGGTTGCAATAAAACTCCATATCCTAACTCTGTATACCCAGGACTAAGCCTTTCAGGGCTCCGGTTTTGACGCAATTGTAAGTTTCAGCTCAGCCGCTTCTTATTTCAATGTAAAAGTGTCTGCCGGTCCTCGCTAGATAATGCGGTATTACTCACCAAAGTTCCGAGTCTGATTGAAAAATCCAAATGGTCAAAGTGATATAGTTCGGTGACATAATTCATCGTTGGTCGCCCATCGTACCCCGTCACAACGCACCAAGACCACACCAAATTAGAAAGAAAACCAAATGTGACCCATCTTTTAAATTCAGGTGTATTTATTGCAATAGCAAGATCTATCGCCCAGCAAAGAAATAGGTTTAATTGAGCAACTTTTGCCTGTGTTCTAAAGTTAAAAAGAAAACAGTGTTTTGGGTGTAAAATGAAGGGCCAACGATGAACTATGTCACCGAACTGTACCATTCAGTCAGATATGATCCAAATTAAGAGAACAACCCAGGCCATTTCTAATTTCCCTTTTTTTTTTTTTTTTCAAGTCCGTTAGATTTTATTTGTAAAAATTCAAGACAGGAAAATCTATCGCAAGCACCCCAAGGTATGGCCTAAAAACCCCAGACATAACAAAAGAAACATCAAATCATCCCTCAAAATAAATGACGAAAAGCATGAGTCAAATCATCAAAATCATAAGCTAAAGCTAAAAAAAAAAAAAAAAATAATCTCAGATCCCAAATTTGAACCCCCTCATAAAGGGAAGCCTCTCGCACTAACTGGAAACTTTACGGAAAACATCTTAACCAAATCCATCCCTCCTTTGTTGTCCTTCCAAAGGGCCGATTCTGCTCCTACATTGAAACCTTCTGGGTCTTGACCCGCTGTTTCTAATTTACCTTTGCGCGCCGAATTATCACTAAGATCAGCAAACCGAACACCAACTGTACTCTATAGTACTTGAGGCTTCATAAGGACGAAGCCTGACAAGGTCCGGCGAGAAGTTATGGAAGTTATTTCAGGTTAAGAAGCCAAATATATCCCTGTCTGTTCCGATTAATGGGTTCATGCCCTTGTAGCATCAGTTCAAGCGGGCAGCCACATCCTCAACCCCTAGCCACCACCACATCTAGCCCGCAGACGAGCCCGAAGCTACCTCCAAGATACCATAATAGAATCATGTCGTTAACTTACTCTGCAGTAGAAACACCAAAGTCAGACCCTGGTACTGTAGGCAAGGCAAACCGTAAAACTGGAAAATTTTACCTGCATTCATACAGCCATATCAGGAGATGCGCTTAAATACTGTAGGCTAGCAACTTCCACAGTATAGATAAGATCCATGCATATATATATTTATCTATTTGCCCTCCTATCTATCCCCTTGATAAAAGAAAACGTAAAGAAACCCGACAACAACAAAAATACAGAAAAAAGAAGCCTACTATGCCCGACGAGTATTACACGCCAAAAACGAAAAATATGATTGATCTACAGAAGGAAGGGCAAAAACGGAGAATATAGCAGCCATATCCCCCTCGCAATGCCCGGACATCAGAATGACAAGAAAGTGTGGAATCATCCCCAATGAGCTTGTGATAAATTTATGAGGGTTTTATGCAAGTGAAGATAAAATTTGATGTATTGTAAAGGCATAAAACGTGGTTTCCGCTGAAGGCAGGTTTGGAGGAGCCTCAATATCGCTTGGCGGGAATAACGAGGGAGAACGAAAACGAGGGGAAGATGATATGGCATTGCGGGGGTGAATATATTGTGGGCTGTATACAGTGGCTGTGCGTTTCTTGGAGAAATGATGGGGAACGGTCCAGGTGAAAGGCTCAGAAGTGCTACATTCCCGTATTGTAAAAAAGGAAGGGAGAGGAGAAATAAGCAAGAAAGGATATGATAAGTATCACTCCCGAGGTGTAAGCTACACTGGCGGGTGGGCTTCGTTTCCGGCGCGATCCGCGGTCGGAGAAACTCCACTACCCAGTGATATTCCCTCCTAACAGCCGATGCAGGTGGTTTTAGGACATCATCCTTGGGTCGCACGGGGTTGGCAAGACCCAGGCTCTGTCGAGGCTCAATCATATCGGAAGGGCAATTTGGGCGAGGATGTTGGAGAGGCGCTCGGCTTTCTTTGGCTCGGGTGTCGGGATTGGCAATTTCCCGTCCTTAAAGTAGATTGACAACTACATCTTGTCCAGTTGAGGCAGCACAAGAGAGTGGTGTCCGTCCTTCTTAGTCTGGAATATTGGGTTGACATCTGTGCGTTCAAGAAGCAGCCTCACTATTGAACTGCCCTACCGTATTCCCACAACCCAACACGACAGTACGCTTTCTTTCTTTCTTTCTTTCTTTCTCACTCACTTGCTGGCAGCGGACACCCACTGCCCGCCAAAAAAAAACCCGGCAACCCTGGAAAAGAGGGGGGAATGCAAGTAAGAAAGAAGGGAAGGTAAATCTTACATGCAAAACACCCGAATGAGCAAAAACACTACAGTGAGCCAACGTCCATGGGAGCAAATACCGACACTCGAGGTCTCGAGTGGGGCCCTGCTATGATACAGTACCGTACAGTACGGTATCATAGTTCAGAAATTATAAACTTGAGGTGTCGGCTATTCATGACCAGAAATTGCTGGAGCACACTATGGGAGGTAAAGGGTAAGCGAGGCGAGCCTGGTCTCGTTGGTTTCTGGGCTATTACAGCAAGCGAATCAAAAGAGTCTGGTATGATATGGTGAAGCCGACTTGCCTAGGGTAGTTCAATATACCGGTAATTTATTTATTCTAGCTGCACCGATCCAGCATAGCGGTAGCTAGCTATTGAGTAGAGCAGGAGGTTCACCTGACCTTTTCGCAAAAAACAAAAGAGACGGGATTCATGGGGATAATCTCTTCGCATGGTTACACTAGACATCCTGTACTGGTACTCCGAATTTTGGCCAGTAAAACTCGAGTCCCCCCCACCCACAACCATGCATCAAGTAAATTTACTGTACTGTACTGTACAGCTACAGTATGACAGGCTACAGTATGACAGGCTACAGTATGACAGGCTACAGTATGACAGGCTACAGTATGACAGATAGGCGTTTATTATATCATGATAATGCGTGCGGGGAATAGCCTAGGAATGCAGCACACCATCATACTCGAGAACTTGACCAATACCCGAACAAACAGCTATGATACATTGCATCTTGCTGGAAGGAGGGAGGCATTTAATTTTCATCATCACCAAATGCTATACGAAATGTGATACCGGCTTCTTAGGGATATTTGATTTGTGGGCCGTAATTGTCATGAGAATTTTCCTATGCCTTGCTTGAAAAGAACTACCATAGTTACCGTACTCAATATCTATGTATGTGAGAATCCTCAGATACAGTGGGTGGTTTTGGTTACCCCAGGCATAAGAGGAAATCAACAGGTGAATTTCACATCATACTTGAGAGAAAGGAAAAACGATCGTCTGGCGTTAATGGGCATCCAATATCCACCGATTACTGTATCATAGATGAAATGTTACCTGTGCCAGTGGCTGATACAGCACCAATGATTGAGTAGTGCGGGGGTAGCTGTATCACCATAGTACTGTACTGCGGGGCTCCACGCCGACTATTTTGCTCTCTGGAAAGAGGGTAGTCTTCAGGCCCCCCAACCCTTCTGTTTCTTTCAGTATTCTTTCTCGCTCGAAATTATCTTTACAAACACCAAAAAAAAACACCCAATTCCCCCATCAACAAAACGCGACCTCTCGCAATTCAAGAACCGATCGATGAGATGAACATTTCACAGTCAAACACTTTTACAGAGGGTCGTTCCTCACAACAAAGGTATACTGTTGGAATGCCGCTTGTATGTATTGGCACTTCCAATCACTAATGTCAATATCTCTGCCTCCAACAGTAATATTCCAGGCAATTATAGCGCCAACCGTGGTGATCATAATATCATCGGCTCTGGCAACACTATCAACATTAACCAAGGGGACGCGAACCTGACCAGCAACCATGCTAAAATTTTGCAATGTCTATACACATCTAAATACGAGTCGCACCGAAATCGGGTTCGCGAGCCAGTCGAGGGAACGTGCACCTGGGTTACGGAACATCAAAAGTATAAGGACTGGTGGGAGAAAGAAACATCAGGCCTCCTCTGGCTATCGGCAGACCCAGGTTGCGGCAAATCTGTCACCGCTTCGTTCCTCGTAAGCTATCTGAAAAACCAAATGAACGCAATAGTTTGCTATTTCTTTTTCAAAGACGACAATGACGAACAGAGGAGCGCAACATTTGCTCTTTGCGCATTGCTACATCAGCTTTTTTCGCAGAAAGAGTCCCTCTGCCAATATGCCGAGGAGGCGTTTAAGCGGAAAGGAGAGGGGTTTACGAAGGAGGTGGATACGTTGTGGGATATTTTGGTTAAGGCGGTAGCTGGGGGGCACTGCGGCAATGTGATTTTTGTGATGGACGCCTTGGACGAGTGTGAGGAAGGGTCTCTAGATCGGCTTATCCATCACATAACCCGTCTGCCGGGACCACAAACTACCCATATACCTTTGAAATTCCTGGTTACAAGTCGCCCGTACCACAAAATCGAGATGCGACTCGGCTCACCGGAAACGACAATCCGGCTGAAAGGGGAGGGCGAGGTCAATGCTCTTACCGCTGACATTACTCGTGTCATTGATGAGGGAATTAAGAACCTAGAGTCATACTGGAAACAACCTGGAGGGCTGGGATATTTGCGAAATCTCCTTGAATCTTCCGCCGATCGGACATTCCTTTGGGTTTCTCTTGTTCTTGGGATTTTGAAGGATAGTGCGGATGCCTCACGCCAGGAGTTTACTAACATTGTCACCACTGCGCCGCGCGACCTAGCAGAATTATACACCAAGATGCTTGACAAGAGCACTAAGCCCGACAAAGCCCGACGAATCCTGAACATAGTGGTAGCAGCTGCAAGACCTCTAACACTTCGAGAAATGAACGTCGCATTCAAAATCAACCGGGAGCACAACTCAATCAAAGACCTCGGGGATCTTCCTGAAGGATT
The DNA here is from genome assembly GCA_003788595.2 of Choiromyces venosus 120613-1. Taxonomy (NCBI): domain Eukaryota; kingdom Fungi; phylum Ascomycota; class Pezizomycetes; order Pezizales; family Tuberaceae; genus Choiromyces; species Choiromyces venosus. The sequence goes on along the minus strand of ML120421.1, from coordinate 407,619 downwards.
TGAAAGGACAGTGAAAAATTTGTGTGGGCTTTTCGTGCGGGTTATTGATTCGAAGATCTACCTCGTTCACCAAACCGCAAGGGAGTTCCTGATTAAGGGATCTTCACCTGGCCATGGAAGCTGGCAATATACCCTGTGTCCTGGAGATTCTAACTTTATAATGACTGACATTTGTATCTCTTATCTTTTGCTAGAGGAGTTTGTAAGCGACCCACTAGTACTGGTGGATGCTCACAATATCAGGGAGGGGTTGTTTGATTATCTCCAGAAATATGCCTTTCTTGATTACGCAGCTAGGCACTGGACAGACCACTATCGAGATTTGAAGGATCAGCAGGGGGAGTTATTCGAGTCTATACGACTAATTTGTGAAGCTGGATCTAGACGTTTTCTGACGTGGTTGCAGGTGTACTGGTTCCATGTTAAGGGCTCCTATTATTGCCCCAAAGATTGGACACATTTGATGATAGCATCATGGCTAGGGCAGGAGACTGTAGTTGCGCGACTATTGGAGGAGGGGGGAGATATCCATGCTCGAGGCAAAATATATGGGACAGCATTGAACCTAGCGGCTATCCAGGAAGACGAGGGTATTACCAAGATACTACTACAGAGAAACGTCAAAGCGCATTTATTCGGAGAGGAGTATAACATCTTGCATGTAAAGAGGCCTCTTGGGTTGACGCGACTAGTGCACAACTGACAATAAATTAACCCGGTTTTACAGACGGTATGTGAATATGCAGTCATCAGAGGGAGCGAGTGCTGATTCAGAACTTGTTTTATGTGATAGAAGGCAAGTAGAAGCCCCTGATCATGTCTCCCTCGCACTGTCGTGTTGCTGATGTCAGAGGTTTGGGAACAATAGAGAGTAAGTGAATTGTATCAGGGATGTTGAGCAACCCTCATGACTAACTCTGGATTATCTCATGAGTGCAGAGTGTAAGTTAGAATTTTCAATACTAGTGGATAGCAGAATAATATTGGCTGATTTGGGGGGAGATAAAGGAGGTAGGGGACTCGGCAAATAGCTCAGATGGCAGAGGGCGACAGCTAACTACGGAGCTGCGGGGTACTATAGCTTGTACGTAACATAATCAAGCGAGTTTAAGGTACGGGGCAATTGCTGACCTCTGGCTTGCTGAGTGTTGTAGGCAGTAAGTGAACAGGATCAACCACGGCTCAGGCACGAGACAATTGCTGACCTCTGGCTCGCTGAGTGTTGTAGGAAGTAAGTGAACAGGATCAACCACGGCTCAGGCACGAGACAATTGCTGACCTCTGGCTCGCTGAGTGTTGTAGGAAGTAAGTGAACAGGATCAACCACGGCTCAGGCACGAGACAATTGCTGACCTCTGGCTCGCTGAGTGTTGTAGGAAGTAAGTGAACAGGATCAACCACGGCTCAGGCACGAGACAATTGCTGACCTCTGGCTCGCTGAGTGTTGTAGGAAGTAAGTGAACAGGATCAACCACGGCTCAGGCACGAGACAATTGCTGACCTCTGGCTCGCTGAGTGTTGTAGGATGTAAGTGAACAGGATCAACCACGGCTCAGGCACGAGACAATTGCTGACCTCTGGCTCGCTGAGTGTTGTAGGAAGTAAGTGAACAGGATCAACCACGGCTCAGGCACGAGACAATTGCTGACCTCTGGCTCGCTGAGTGTTGTAGGAAGTAAGTGAACAGGATCAACCACGGCTCAGGCACGAGACAATTGCTGACCTCTGGCTCGCTGAGTGTTGTAGGAAGTAAGTGAACAGGATCAACCACGGCTCAGGCACGAGACAATTGCTGACCTCTGGCTCGCTGAGTGTTGTAGGGAGTAAGTGAACAGGATCAACCACGGCTCAGGCACGAGACAATTGCTGACCTCTGGCTCTCTGAGTGTTGTAGCTGTAAGTGAACAGGATCAACCACGGATCACGACGACACCACGGCTCAGGCACGAGACAATTGCTGACCTCTGGCTCGCTGAGTGTTGTAGGAAGTAAGTGAACAGGATCAACCACGGCTCAGGCACGAGACAATTGCTGACCTCTGGCTCGCTGAGTGTTGTAGCTTGTAAGTGAACAGGATCAACCACGGCTCAGGCACGAGACAATTGCTGACCTCTGGCTCGCTGAGTGTTGTAGGAAGTAAGTGAACAGGATCAACCACGGCTCAGGCACGAGACAATTGCTGACCTCTGGCTCTCTGAGTCTTGTAGCGAGTAAGTGAACAGGATCAGCCACTGTTCTAGTTCATGGCAATTGCTGATATCTGGCTTCTTGGTTCCTTTAGGCGGTAAGCGGACCTACACGCTCTCCGTCGTTTATCGTTTCCACTTTACTGACATATCTCTCCTGCCGTTACAGATTGTATGTAATTGATATCTGTTAATGTCCTCGGTAATGCCGTTGTTTTTAGACTAACTTCACGCCCGATTTCCTCAATAGAAGGTAAGCATTGCGAATCTCCCTATCGTACTTCTTCAGAAGGCTAACCAATTACCGCTTGCACCTCTTAGTTTGTATGCAAATCCCTACCCCCATTCCTGCAAGCTTTAATTGATATTTATTTTGGATTATGTCACAGCTCGTTAGTAAATGTCTTCTTCCACCTTCTTCCTTCTCCCACTAACGCACTGCGTGCCTCACACCGATTTGGCCAATATAGCTAGTGGGTGATATGATTTGATTACTGCTAACCCTGTCAGCATAGAATATCTGTTAACCTTTCTTATAGCCTGTGAGTCATTGCAGTTTACTATCCTCACCCTCTTCATAGATTATTATTGACACCGTGGTAGTTTTGCATCCAGGACACGGCAGATCTGCACACCTTGCCCAGCCGGGGCACGACCTCCTTGTCTTGAATGGCCAGTTTGCTGACCTGTGTGTATTATTTCCTGTTTTTCTCCACGAATACTCAAAGGTCTTACTAACTGTGTAATATATTAAATGTTTATAGCGGGTAATTACTTGGAGGCCTATTGTTCATTCAATACGTTTACTGGCTCGACGATACACTGTTTTTTGCATACCCCATGCCGTTCTCTGCCCTAAAGATTTTTTTGAGTGAGGAGTATGACATCTGTATCAGGCTGTGGGAATTTGTGGGAATCGGGGGTAGGTGGTTTTTGGCTTTTTCGTTCCTATAGTATCGTACTGGCATCTTGAGAATTTGATTGTTTCGTAATGTGGCACTCAACAGCCATAACATAGTGACCCATAACGTTGCCTAAGGTTCCCACCAAGATTGTGTAACATGCTAGTAGTTCCAGATCTCGTAGCATGTGCCCGACAACTTGACACCAGATTCGGCTAGTGATGGACACGAGCATTCTCGAGCAGATTATGGGGGTCCTGCTCGAGCATGATCTGATCGAGAGGCCCCTATGCTCGAATGCTTGAGCAAATTGGTAGCCCTTGATCGAGTGACCGAGTGATCGAGCATGATTGCGTGATCGATCATAGTCACCGCTGGGGCATGATTGAGCATAGTTGAATATGATCCATGGTCTAGATCATCCTTTGGGTAAGGTTGATAGCTTCAAATAACTCTTTATAAATAACAGTATGAGGTGCCTTGGCCAGGGACAGGCGCCAGGAGATGGTGGATCAGAGGTGCAGGTCAGTAACCAGAAGATCAGAATGGGGGGGAAGGCAAACAAGACTGGGCGTAAATGGACATACGCAGACAGACCAGTGGGATAATGATGGAAAAATGAAGCTAGTTGTTTATTTTGAATGATGTTTTGTTGGTCAGGAAGTCAGGAATATGTATAAGTTACACTAGGGCTATCTCTCTCTCCGCTATGCTCAGTGGAAATATAACCGGTCAAGAGGGTATTCATATTCCTCCTTATATACCAGCTACCTTTAGGCGATGCTTTCCCAGGATGAGTAATGTTCTGCCCAGTTACCAGACCAGGTAAAATTAAATTATCATAACAATTCTCGTTGCCTGGCAGTACTACTGCTGACTCAGAGGATTTGTACTAGTATCATACAAGTGCTAGGGATAAAGATTTTGCAGTTAATTTAGGTTAACCCATAAAATAATCCCTGTCTTGTGTAGAAACATCTCACCTGGCACTTGTCAGTATGATAAAGCTATATATAAGTTGACAAGGTAACTTTTGTTAATTTTTGCTATTCTATTGTCTGGGGACAAAATAAATCACCTACCCATGATCAATGGTAATGCCCTCCTCCTCACCTCACACTTTCAATACCATCTAATAAAATTGCTCTAGATTAACCAAAACTAAACCATTCTACCTGATTCTTTTTTTCAATAAAATATACCTCCTCTTCATTGCAGTTATGCTAAAAAGCCTATTCCCTTCAAACTAGTATTCATTATGGGACCTTCAGGGCACTGAAATTCACAGGCCCCTGACCCCTTTCCCCACTCCACTCAGTGGTAAAGGGCAGGGTCTGCTTTTCATCATTCTCTGCCCCTGCCCCTGCCCCTACCCAGGCCCCCATCAAATATGGGAGGCATGAAACAGGGGACTGTTCAGGAAATGAGTAGGTTCAGGCCTGTGCGGGGACAGGAGTGGGGATAGTGGAGAAAATATTCCCCTCAGGCTAAAGTAATGTCATGGCTGGCTAGTAAAAACCTATCCTGCCCTGCTCTGTAATGAACACCACTTCAAACACCTCTCTGAATTTACCAGGGGGAGAATTCTCATGTTATATGAGCCTCAAAGCAGAAATCACCAAATTTCAAACTACTTTAACATCTCTCACACTTTGCTGTCAGAAATACAATAGTAAAGGGAGATCAAGAAGGTAAGGAGAATAAAGGTGGAGGAAAAGATCCTAAAATTAACAAGTTGTAGGATAATGCTATAGTGGAGGAAGCTCTCAAAAATTACCATACTAGCTACTTTGAGATTGCTAAGAGAGTTGCTTCCAATATTTCGGCTAAGTCAGTGAAGAGAAGACTAGTACAAAAGTATCTTAAAAAGTGGATAGCACAAAAGAGTGTTCATTTAGATGAGGATCTAGCTCAAGAGAGAATGGAATAAATACTAGCCCAGAGGTATTGGATAAGTGAGATGTGGAGAAGGAAAGTAATATGGAGGGATGAGGTAGCTGTGGAGAGAGGAGGAGGAAAGCAAAGAAAATGAGTATTTAGATACCCAAAAAAAATGGAATAAAGATTATATTGAACCTAGTACTAAGAGAGAGAGAAAGATTAGCCTGATCATGACTGGTTTCTTTATGGTCAAACTCATAGTCTTTTTTCACCTGTTTTTCCTAATCCTGCTTCTGCTAGGAGTGGAGTTACTGGAAAGTCAATTATTGATGTTTATGATCATTATGACTTTTTAGTGATATGAGAGGATATCAGAAAAGAGGTTGGAGAGGAAGAGGTATTTTTGATCATTGATAATGCTAAGACTCACTTGCCCTTTAGGAGATAGCTCAAAAGGTAGGGTATTACTCTTATGGAAATCTCTCTCTTTTTACCAGATCTCAATCCAATTGAAAATATTTATTCTCTAGTGAAAGATAAGCTTCATAAGCACTATTCTGAACTGTTTCTGCTAAAGAGGCCTCTCAATGAGGTCAAAAAGCCAATAGAAGGGACTATCATATATTGTTGAAAACTTTTAGACCCAAAGGTTTTTGATACTTTGACAGTGTCAATAGTAAATAGAATAGAAGCAAGTATTAAGGTTGATGGATGATATACTAAATGTTAATTTCTATAATGTATTTACATTTTGAAATTTTCTTTTTGGTTCTTAAGATAGTAGACTGGTAGGGGAGTATAGTTATGATTATCGTAGATTTTTCTGCTATTGATGCACAGTTACTTTTGTCCATATACAATACTAAGAACTGAGTATAACTACTATCTTGGTAGTTTATATCTATAATATAAGTATCATGCATTGGTTTTACATGCTTACCCCCTGGTTCTAGGTTTATCTCTAAAACCTAGAATGCATTATCTATGAACTTCAGATGATTTCTTGTATTGTCAAAGGCCAAAAGCATTTTGCATCTAGGAAACTCTGCCTCAAATACTGGAATTGTCTTATTCAGAACTTGATCTAATAATTTGTTCCCTATCTACCATATATCCCCACCAAATTTCATAATAATACAAGCTTTTCCATCTCCTAAATGAGCAATTAGGGTAAGAAAGTCTAATATATAAAGACCTTCACTATAGCCTTTTTTTCTCACTAGCTGATATTGTGGGTAAACACAAATATTAGGTCCTCCATTATCGGAATTTAAGGTAGACTCATCTTGTCTGACAAGAATGATAGGTTGAACTTCACCAAATTGGTGATGAGGGTTTAGGATCTAATCAAGATTTTCATTCCATTTAAAGAATTAGTATTGGTAGGAAGCTATATGTAGAAGAAAGATATTATTATAATAGTTCTTTACATCTTCTCTCTCATACCCATCATTATAAATCCTCTTACTATATTCCTGATATTTGAATCATAACTTTCAAAGCCATCTCTGTACTATTCTAGAAGTAATGGTTTTCTTAATATCTCATACTATACCGTTGATAGATCAATTGGTAATATCTCTATCATCAGTTGAATCTCTCCAGTGAATAACTACTGTCTTTACCAAACTGTCAGATGTAAGTTCTCTTCATTATAATTAGCTTTCATATAAATAATAACTTAGAGATGTAGAAGCTTACTTTCTCCTACTTGGAGAATATACTGATGCACAGCTAATATTGTATCAGCATCTCCCAACAGGCTCATAACCTTTCAATGCTTTCTCAAACCTCGCTCTAGAATGAGGTACCTTTTTATCCATGATATCTCATGTGACATAATTTACTCTCAAACTTTTTTTCCCCATCCTCCTCCTTCTACAACCTTCTGTGCTAGCTCTTTTCTTGATAATAGCAGTATTATCTCTCTAGTGAACAAATCAGGTCCTTGAAGGACCTTACATTCTTGTTGAATTTGAAGTTTTAGAAATAAGTATACTTGATACTAGTATTACTTGAAAAATAAGCCTTTTAATCTCTCTCCTCCTTCATCTTTCCTATTGGATATCTTCTTACTTATTCTCTTCAAGTTATAAGCTGTTTCCACAATTCTTAATCATTTGGAATAACTCTGATTTACAAATATACAATATCTTGGCCAACCTTTGTAGTCTTATCATAGTTCTTCATCAATATCCTCATTTATCTTCTCAGAGTTTGATGAGATTGGCATAGCATATACTTGATTTGATTCTGGAACAGATTGAACTCATACTATAGCTCATTACTCACAGAATTTCCATACTTGTGGTGTATTTGCTATAGAAGGTTTCTCCCTCCTTTTACTATTATAGTGTTACCATATTATTAGTCTCTACTATAAAGAGTTTGCTTCATATTATTAGTCAAGATTTATATAACTTACTGTAATTTGACTTTCCCTGATTCTGGCCCTTCTGGCTTGGGTTCATAAGGTATTCTAGTTTACCAATATCTAGTTGGATTGCTGAATATATTTCCTGGTATTTTCAGCTTATTCTAGTAGGACTTAGTCAAGATCCTATCCTCTATCTATTTTCTCTGTATAATTGAAGTAAAATAAAAAGAAAGTAGGATGTATTAAGAGAAAGGAGGAGATTTTTTTTTGATTATGGGTACATTAGTGAGTTTAATTAGAATGATATGGTGGGTTAATATTGAGGTAGAAATTAAAAAGATAATTTAAAAAACTAAAGAAACTAAAGTTACAAGCAGGATTGAACTTGAGACCTCTAAAATCTGAGTCTATTATGAAATACCCCTAACTCAGCTTACATGAGGCATCACATTCTGAAATGCCATCAGCTTAACTTTTAAGTAGCTATCACTACAATTACTACAAAATCTTCTTGCACAATAAATTCAAATAAATTGTATTCAAATACTATCTCTCCAGGACTTAAGGTCTTACAAAATTCAAATTTTACTAAAATGCCAATTATACATTTTTGATGTTTTATATCTTTCTCAATACATGATAAAAAAAAAAACAATTAAAATCTTACATTGTATAGTTCATATAAGTAGCATTCAAATAAAAAGCAATTGGATTTTAGTTCAAGCATGATGATTTAATAGTAATGAAATGCAATTTTATGTACTTATGTCAATTTGCATACTTGATATTAAAACTTTTTTCATCAATTCTAGTAACTGTTTCATTCTTTAAATAGTTAAGGTCTTATATGCCCCCCATTTTTACAAAAATCCTGTCAAATGCCACAGTGCCCTCAGCTGCTACTGTTAATATATTATGTAAGTTTTATTTATAATCAATTTTAGATTTTTTGAATGTTTGGGTATAACTTCTAAGTCTGATAAAAATGCATGCTATATTCATTCTGGATTTCTCTCTATAATATAGCTCATTATCCTACAACTCATAACTACTGTTTCATTATACCATAATATAACAGCAAATATTTAGAGTAATCATGACCCTTGAGGAACCTGAAATAAGGCTTTCTTTATCATTATATCTGGGTTCAAGGTACTATTTTGCTTCATCTGTATTTGCCAAAGAAAAACCTTCGATAACTGATAGCAAATTGATTGGGTGTCCTTCTAGATAAGCCTCTATACCTACTACCAAAATGCTCAACTTGTAGTAGTATTGGGCATAACTCTGCTGCTTACCAATAATCTCATGGCTAACTATTGATATCTAGTACTAGGTTCATAGGCTTCACAACTTAGTTGTATCTAGATTCAGTATTTAGACTTCTCTTCCTTTTATCTTTACTATGAGTTCTCTTTTCTCAACTTTAAACTATCTATACAATAATAAAAATTTTAAACTTGATTACAAAGAAAACTTACATAATATATTTACTGTGTCATCTGAGGGTACTGTGACATTTGATGAGATTTTTGCAAAAATGGGGAGCATATAAGACCTTAACCATTCTTTAAAACATGATATATCTAATATATAGATATAATACAATATAGTGAAGAGGAAATCCAAACAATAGAATATATTATAGCTCTTGTATACTAGATATGATTGTAATTTTACCTGATTTTATTTAGGTTTCTTTCAGTAGCTGTTCATACCCTTCTAAAATTGATAAATTTATTAGGTTCATAGGGGTAGAAAGATGAGGTTCTAATTTACTATTAATAGATAACAACTGATTTTTTGAGTCAATTCATGGACCTTGGTTTATGAGTTTTGCTCTTACCTTTAGTAAAAAAAAGAGCTCAATTTCAAATCTTATCCTCACCAATCACAATACTCAAAATATGTCAATTAATAATCTTTCACTGTACATTGAGAGTGTTATTCTTAGTTGAAACTTTTGTTTTTTCAATATATGATTGCTTACATCAAAAACATTAACTATTGTTTACCAATTATAGTGCTTAATAAAACTATAATTACTTGTCACAAAGATAATAATATTTTATTTACAAAAATATTAAAAACACGCCTAGTTTATGCTCTTTCACTGTATATAGTTATATAATTCAGGCAGTACAGTAAAGGTTCTGGTATATTAATATATAACATGTGTTTTTTGCTTCAAAAATACTTTAACCCAACTACATTATTTGCTACTAGAAAATCTAACATTCAAAACTCATCAGCAAAAAGATTTGGTTGCCTCCCATGCGCCTGGTGCACCAGACGCACCCGGCACTCATAACGCCAAACGCCAGTCAGGATGCGTCGTCCTGTACATCTTTCATCCGGGCACGGACATATTACGTCCAGCATACCGGACGCACTTGGACGAAAACTGTCCCCCCACCCCCACATCCAGATTTGTCTCTACCTTGCTTCCTGCATTTGGACACCTTCCTATGTTGCTCTTTTCTTTCCCGACGCCTTTTGCATACTCTCTCCATCCGTGGCACTCCGTCCGACAATGCTTTTTTCCTCCTACTGCCAGCCCATCATTCTAGCCTTACCTCAGACCCTGCCCTCAATTCCCTCCTTGCTTCCAGTATCTTCCAGACACTCTTCAGCTTTTACGCTTATCTTCCGGACGCTCTTCATCTTCTACGCGTATCTTCCTGTCCGTGCCTAGTGTGCTGCACTGGTCCGCCTTTCCTCAGAATCTGCCCACAAGATCCTTTTCACCCCTGGTATCCTCCTGACGCCCCTCACATTCACGGGTACCTTCCTGTCCACCTCTGGTCTCATCCCACTCCCTACCTCGTTACGCTCTCTGTCTCCAAGTCACCCAATTCATTCTGGTCTCGTGTCGTTTCCCCTAACGTCTTCAGTTTGCCTCTTCAGCGATTCGTTTCAATACAATACCCCCAATGCTTCCTGATGAAACGCCTGCCGTTTAACGTCTGGCGTCCACGCGCCGACTTGTGCCACTCTTTTACTTTAAGATATCATGAGTTTGGTTTTGTTTCTAATTATCGTAACCCCCCCAGATAATCAATTCTTCCGACCCCCTATTTAATCTGCTGCTCTAATCTACTCTACTACTACTACTACATTGGTGACCATCCTGGAGAACTGGCCTCATTCTATCCGCTTTTACATCCCCCAATCTACAAAGAGATCGCGGTGTGATCTTTTTTTTCCTACATATCCCGGATACCTTATCTCCTAGGAGCGTGCAAGATCAGCCCCGCCTCCATCTTCCTCACTCTCTGCAAGATCCCATTCGTCATCAGGACCCACTGCAGGACTCTGGTCTACAACACCTGGTTGTGCGTCCTCAGCCTGGGATCCGCGGACCCTATCCCTTCCTCGATTACCAGCCCCATTTTCCGTCCGCTGGGACTCTACTAGCTCCGAATTAATTCCAAATTCCCGCCTCAATGCATCTGAATTGTTCGAATATCCCTCTGTTCTCTCCACACGCATTCCACTAGCTTTCGCTATTCTTGCCTCCAATACCCCCTTGATCCGCCCCAGGATCATATTCTGGAAGTCTCCAGGTGTATTAGCCCACGTATGAAGCTGCCGTTCTAACAGTCCTACCGTATGATAGGTCTCGTTAGCCCACCTACCACAATTCCTCAGCGCACCCTTTTCGTATGGAGACAGATGCAGCTTACCTTTGCAACTTGCACGGTTGAAGTGAATATTGTCAGTGAAGACCCCAGTCTGCCAGCAGCGTAGAGTATGGCATATTATAGCTGTAGTCAGGCACAAGAATGGGCCATTGATCTTCTCTAGGAACCCATCATCCTTCCTGCCTTTCATTTTCACGCCGCAACAGAAATGGGCATATATCACCTCAGGAATCTCGGGTGCGAGAAATCTGAGAGAAAAATCCTAGCAGCCTTTTTAGAATCACTGCGGTCTCAAATTATCAGGAAAAGCGGTTGTAAACAACCTGAAGTTCTTACCTCATAGCCAGTAAGAGCACAATTAAAGCGGTCTCTCTCAAGCAGGTATTCCACCCTTTCTGCATAGGCTGTCGGATCGTCGGTCTCAAGTTTGTAGATACCCGTCACTGCCCTCTTCGTGCCATGCAGATACTGAGACCTGCAAGAACTGTGCTTGGCCCGTATCTATTCCATCATCGTCGCATGGATTCTGTATTTAGTCCCGGACCAAATCCGGCTGGGGTACTTCTCGGAAACTCACCTGGTCATTGCAGGACGTGGTAGTGTCCGCAAAGTTTGGCAAACCCAACTCACAGCGGGCATCGCTCCAACACTGATTGACCCGCTCAGTCAAGGTGACTGGATCCGGTAATGGATCCACAAAAAGTGTCCAGTCCCACATCAGTTCTCGTGCCTTGGTCTGAATAGTCAGCTCAACACCTACTGCCAAATTTTGTCGGCTTGCTATCAGCTGCGGATTTGCGTGCTCCACTTGTGCCGTTCCTGACCGCCCTTGTATCGGCGTTGGAGCAGCTACGGATCCGGCCGGCGAGCTGGGTTCAAGTACTTCTATATAACGAGTCCGGCTCACTCGGGGCACGGGTGTTTTCCGCCCGGGCAACCCGATTCTGATATCTGGCCTTTGGGTCTGAGTGACTGCGAAGCTCAAGGTCGAGGGTTGTGATTCAACAAACTCATTCCCCATTGGCTGTACTCTCTGTGCCCCATAATCCCCTAACAAGTCATCCCCTCCAGATTCAATTAATTCCTCCGCAGTCTCCTCACTCTGTGTACCATTCTCGTATTCACCGTCCTGTGAATCTACACTCTCGTCTGCCGCGCTCCTATCGTGCCTTCCGTCTTCGGAATCGTGAGGCTGTGGTATGTGAAATTGAGATGATAGTTATCTCGGGCCCGCTCGAGATTGTCTGGGTTGGGAACGCATGCTCCCAGCGAGCATCCCCTTAGATCCAGATTTCTGGACACGACCATCACGGACTTCCCCCTGTTTCTGCTTCTGCTTGGCAGTGCGTTGTATGTCAGCAATAGGTCATGATTGTGGTCGCGGCATTGTGGATACAAGTAAATCGAATATAGGGTAGGATACTGCAATAAAATGTAGATTGTGTTGGGAAATGTAGATTAGCAGACAACTAAAGCTCTTCAAGTCTAAGGGGTGCCTTACTTTATTTTATAGATGGCAAAGGTCCGCGCTCATGAATGCTCTTAAAGGGGGTACCATGTTCACAGCTTGTCACTCGATTTAAGTACTAGTCTTTCATGTATTTTGAATTTCAAGAGTAACTATATCATGGTTGCTGGAGGGAAACAATGCTCCTGCCGTCTTGCGAACTGTGCTCATAGGTAATTATAAAGTTCCATTGATTTGCGCGGACTAAATCTAATTGGGGTAGGTCTGCCAAGCGGACTACAGCGAATACAGTAAGTACCAAGGGTAAAGACAAGGCATGCTAATCAAAAAGGGTATAGGTAGGAGGTAAGTGCACGGTGCTGGTACAGTACCATAGTAAGAATCTGAGACTGAAAAGCGGGAACCAAGGATACGGAAACCAGGGGGGTAGACAAAGCGGGTAGTTCTAGACGAAGAAAGTCCGGGAACAAATGGGAATAATTCTTGAGAATGAAAGAGAGATTCTACACAAAAACAAC